>VZRQ01006191.1:0-21241 GCA_013397975.1 Machaerirhynchus nigripectus
TTTGAGCCGCACTCATAACAAAACCATGGTGGCACTGTCTTTCTGCACTGCTGACTTCCTTGGGATGCTGACGTGAGAACACTAGAGGAAGCTCCTGAACCTACAAGTAAATTTAGAGTAACAAGAAAAGGACCGTTTTACATTTGTCAACTCAGTAGCAGACTTCTTCAGGGCTGCCAGATTGCAATAACTGCTAATTATCTCTTAATTTTCTTTGACAGTGAACTTTTTCTTTTAAAAAAAAATTTTCTTAAAAAAAAAAATTCACAGGTGACTGGTCCATGCAGGACTGCATAAGTATTCTTTGAGGGTACCTGCCTACCAGCCTGGCCCAAAGCAGAGACTTCCCCAAGTCAAAGCACAGAGCTCTGATATAGACCTGTTGTGTAAGCGAGCTTAGCCTAACTGTCAGTGCCAAAGGAATAAATCTCCTGTGGTAGGTGATAAAGTACACAACACTAATACATTCTAATTAAGAGTAAAGTGCCTCATCTCCTTCTTCCATCTCTGCAGATCATTCTGCTTATATCACAGTAATGAATACTGTTACTCTGAAACTTTCGGGGCATAATTTGAGCCGGCAGCACAAGAAATGGCTACAATGCTAATGGCCCCTGTGCTGTCCACACAGCAAGCCCCTCAAAAAAATCCTTGTGCAGGCCCTGCCAGCCTGTGGATTCGATTCTTTGGAAGGAAGAGAAGAACCCTGTCCGTTTATTTGAAAGGAGTTTCTAAGAAGAAATAAATAGAAATTTTCTGAGTAAGTTGCTAACAAAGAAGAAAAAAAGATTGGAAACACTAGAATAGAACACAAAGATGCTATGAGTCTAGTTCGATAGCATCAAAGCTATACTTAGGAAAACCTGAAAATGAGAAATTGGCATTATGTGATGAAAACAGTTTGGCCAAATAGAGTTCTCTCACTAGCAAGACCAGAGCTGCTTCACGCATCTTCCTGGTAGTGGTGGGCTACTGGAGGAATCAATCTAATTTCCAGAAGGTCTTCTGGAAGATTACGATCAACAGAAAGTTTGCCTAGGCAGTGCTGTGTTTTGGAGCCAAAAGAGGCTGCAGCCATGCAGGTCTTTTCCACAGCCAATTGCACTACTGGATATCAGCAAGGGGTAGGGCAAAATACAGCCTGCCAAAAGTGTTCAAAACACTCTCTTCAGTTCTCTGAGAAGTTTTTTTATCTCAACCTGATAAACCATGCAGAGGTATCCCTGGTTTATCCTGTAATTTTATTACAGGCTTGTGGAGAGAATAGCTCAGAGATAAAGCTGACATATCTGAGTATAAAATGCAAGGGGGAGGAGAGGGATTAAAAGAAAAATAGACCCAATGGTAGCCTCTTTTGTAATGACCCCTTCCTTTCTCTTCGAGCATTAAAAGGTCGCAGGTGAAACCTGCTCTGTAGAAGAATCATTACAATGGAGCACATGGAGCATAAACATTTGTGCACCAGAAGAAATGGCTAAGTGAGCAGTGCACATACATTCAAGAGAACAAGAACAGTAACAAAAGCCAAGGACGACTGGTAAAAAGAAAGACTTGGCAGTGCTGCCTGGGGCGCATCAAGGCCACACAATGTACAGGATACCAAAAATGCAAAACAACTCTATGTTACAACTCAGCTCTGAACCTTCTTTGTCAAAACAAAAAGGCTGCTAGGATCACACAGCACTGGCATTGATCAAGAACCAGGGAGACAGAGGAGGATGTGATAGTTAGCAGTCCTTGTTCTCCATGCCACCACAAGTAATCCTGGCATCTACAAGAAAAGGAAATCAGTTTTGTTTAAAACAGAGAGCCTCTTTCTGTATGGTGTGCTCATACAATGAGTTTTGCTACATTTATTGTGGCAGCAAAGTGGAAGAAGAAAACAATGTTCTAGTTCAATTATATAAACAATACCATACAATGCATGGAAGTCGCTCAAACTTCATCAAGTCTCAAGGTAAAAGCCATCACATTTGCAAAGAGGAGTATTTACCTTTCAGGAAAAAACAGCAGTAACTCATGATAAAAAGATGGTAAAGGCAGAATAAATGTCTCAACCCAAAGGAAAAGGCATTTACATTATGTTCCTGTTTGCTCAGGTGTATAACAGAGTTTTGCACAAGCACGCACATTGCATGTTCCAGAAAAACCATGCCTGATTGTTGTGGTTCTGAACACAAGCCAAAGACATTGCAGCACATGTATATTCAGTAAATTGGTGTGATTAGAGACAGATTGTCAATGCTGATGCATGATTAACATGATGTATCGCTTACAAACTAACCAAGTCACAAGTTAAAACAGTATTTAGATGACTAATTGCATGAATGCATATTACATTCATGTCCCATATATTTCTTCCAGAGTTCTGACCTAAATCACAAAAGTTAAATCAAACTATTCAAAAGCCTGAGATTAAGAAAAATATTTTGCTGACCCTTTCTCTAATCTTATCTTACTCTCTGATGCACATGCATTTTATCTGTGCACACCATCACTAAGAGCAAGGCACTTTTAATTTCTGACACAGGCAGCTTCAGTCAGCTCCACTCAATTGAAACAATTCAGCTGAACACAACTGAAAACAAGACTTACTGCACACACTCATGCACATAGAACAGGCCCCAGCTGTACATACAGAGCACAGTATGCCAAATTGCTGTGTATGAGCTGGAAGGAAACAGTTCCTGAACTTGTATTATATAAAAAATTGCGCTTTTTGAGCATCTGCTGTGGCATACACACGTGCAAGACAATAGTCTCAGTCACAAAATACCCTCTCACTTTGTTTTGCCAATTGAAGGACACAGATACAAATGGAAAGAACGGTCTTATATTACGATGAACAGTAAGTTCAACACAGAAGTAAAATAACACAAAAGTAAAATAACACAGAAGTAAAATGATACATTCAATAAAACAATAAGCTTACTATGTGCTCAGCTTTAGCAACACGCAAAAATAAGCAAGGTAATACACCTAATCATTACTACACAAGAGAAAGGATAGTGCTTTAGAAAGATACATCACCCATCACCTAAACAGCTTTCCATCATCCAGAGTCTGAAATTGCTGGGGAGTCCCATTTCACAGTGAGGACCTAGAGAACCCTTCCAGGCAATTAGCAAAATCCTACATGGTGTGTGCACTCATAGATGAGGTCTCCAAATTCACCCTGAAAGGCGGTCCAGCTTTTATAGGCCCAAATCAGCAAGTCAAAGTGACTTGATTATATTTTTAGAGCAGAAGCACCTCAGTCTGATGGCATACTTCCCTCCCAGCTGGGGCCAGGGGTTGGCCAGAGCCCAAGCCGTGGCTGGGAGGGTTTTCCCTAAAATACCCTACAAACAAGCCTCTATTAATGCCCTTTGGGAAAGTTTCTTAAAAAGATACATTTCTTGCAGGTAATTGCACAAGGTTATGTGACTAACATAAAGCAGCCAGTTTAGTGATAAACAGCTAGCATAAGCATCTTGGTCATCTATTTCTAGCTAAACAATACTGATGGTATTAGTCACATAATGCCCAGGATTCATCTCGTAAGTCAGCCATGGCTAAGGCCTGCTGCCCAGGCCTGAGCACATCACACCTCACACCGACTCTTACACAGCCCAGTAACCATGCTCTGTACATTAATACAGACTGCCCATCTAACTCGGTACCTACTCTACAACTTTTGCCAGTAGGAGCTCAGAGGATTGCTACTTGTTCTAGTGGAAAAGGTTTCCTTCAGGGAAGGCTATTGTCTAGACAGAACAGCTTTTTACAAGAAACAAATGGTGTTACTCCCAAAGCAGAACTGACAGAATACTTAACATTGTCATTGTCATGCAAACCTTACCTGTTATACGCAATAGCTGGGATACTGCATTTTTCAGTGACTATTTGTTTTAGGGGCTGAAGGTTTCCAAGCTTGTACGACCAGTTAGAAAGATGCACTAGATAAGCTAATGCAAAAAAGTTTACAGTACTCCTAAATCCCTCTACTCCATTCAGATTAACGTATTTTTGAACCTGTTCCAGTGAGAAGTAGCACTGTAGTTATCTTAATCCTCTAGCCTGCAGCGAGGAGGATGATGTTTGATTAAACCAAAAATAAAAACTTATAAAACTAATGTTAATGGATAAAACTTTTCTCTACACTGTCAGTTAGATCTGAGGAAATTTGCTTACTTTTCAACTGCCAACAGCCAATACAGAACACAGTAGGCTACTGGGAGACTACTAACTCTTCTCCCTTACAAGGCCAGCCTTTATATTAGCTCAAGTAGCAGCAAAATGAAGGAACACACGAGAAAGATGATGGTTGCTGTTCCTCTAGAAGCCTCCAAGTCTTGTACTACTACACTTGCCACAAAGTTAAAAAGAGAATGCTGAATGTGGTTCAGAGGCAGAAAGATGACAATGGCTTAGCAGGTATCCCTGAGATCCACTGCACAACAGCAGTGGGCACACAGTTAAGATGCAGCAACAGCATATGTAGGCTTGGTTGTCTCCGTTGCAGAAGTTTGGTTGCCCAGCAGAAACTTTGCTACCACTCCATGCTGGAATTCAGGCAAAGCTGAGTCTAGTGTCTGCATTATGGATTGTTCAACAGACACAGGCTGACAGGAGGACTAGTACAGTATAGTTTCCCCAGCTGGATCTCCCTCCTCTGTCTCTTATTGCAGTTTTCAAGGCTGTGAAGGAAACAGTATTTCCGTGTTCTCAGGTAACTTCTCCTGGAAGACTGGAATAGGAAAAAAACCCCTCCAAACAGTTCACATTCAATCTGCGCATCGTATCGTTTTCAAGGCAGTGGACGTGTCTTTGGAGAAGTCTTAATGTATGACTGCTGAGAGAGCATATGCAAACTCTTTTGTTAATACTTGAGCCTACTAACTGGAACAAAAAACCATCCTACTCTTTCCTTACAGGGATACATTTTTATTATAGGTCTGGAAGACAGTCGTACATTCATCTAAGCTGCATGTGAGAATAAAGTGTTATTTATAGTTTTCCCCCTTAGGATATACATCTGGATATCCTAAGCATAAGGATAGCATGTGATTCAGCACAGAGGTTCTGCAAAATTAGTCTGTGTACACCTGTAGCCTGCAAGCAGTTTTGACAGTTACTGCCTCAGAGCACATCTCAAAGGAACAAGACAGCAAACCAGATAAAGGAATCTTTTTTCTCAGTAACATTTTTATTGTAAAAAGAAGGGTTAATGAAACTTTTGTTTCAGTAAGGAAATAACAAATTCATATTTTACATGTGAAAATATTAAAAAATAACCATCCAGCAACTATTACAGCGTTTTATCAATGGCTGGGACTTGGGCCTTTTTCACTCATTTTCATCCATCATCCACAGCAATCAAAAGATCAGTTTTTTTGGTAATCCTGGAAAGTGTAAATCACATTGTTATCAAACTATAGAGGTCCAGCCCCCTCCTCAAGGTTTGATACCATTCTCAAGATATATCTACTCTTCGCTGCTAAATGCTGTTTGTGACAATGGCAGTATATGATGACTTTCTAACAAATCTCTGAGATCAGAGTGCTAGAATCAAAGTTCACTTGAATCAATGTGTATTCCAAAAGTCACAAATTCTGTAATTTGTGAGTATTAATCACATTTAGGATACATGTAAGTATTTCTCCTTGTTCATATAAAAAGCTAACTAGCCAACTGCTGATATGAAAAACTAACCACTTAATTCTACTTTGAAACCTAAGCAGAGCTAGCTTAACCCTGTCCCACCACACACACAGACTCTTAAGGATTTTTCTTATATGCTGTCAAATCCAGGACAAATTCTTATCTTAGATATGAATAGAATGGTTTTGGTTTTTTTCCAAACCAATAGATATTTTGATATTAGATAGATTCCTTAAGCGGAATTAACATAGGAAAAAATTTAGTGCACTATCCTTTGTAATTCCTGTTTTGTGTACCTACAGCTCTGTAGGAATGCATATTAATGGGACTAGAAATAGGTGTTCTGGGGAAGCAGTGCTGCTTTTGGGTAAGCGCCAGAGAGGAGATGGGCAGTGATGTCATCATAGACTCAGTGTCTCCACAAACCTCACTGATCAGAAATAAGTGGTAGCAGTAGATACAAAGCATGCATGCTTAATACTTTTCACAGGCAGTCATCCATCTAGAGATAGTTTTCCCCTGAAGAATAGAGGCTGTTTTCTGAGAAGTATCTAAGTTTGATGAACATGCCCCACAGGCTACAGGGGTTTGTTCTTGTGGAAAAGCAGCACACATGGGGATGGCAGAAAACTTTATCCTAGCAGTCAGCTCCTGGTGCCAATATTTTAGAAGAGGATACCCATCAGCAAGCACTCAGTCTATTCTGCCAAGTTCTGGAGTGCTGCCTGAATAGGGCTAGGGGAAAGAAATGTTCTCTGCAGGATGCAAGCACAGGCCACTCTAAGAATTTCAGGAATTCTTATTTTTATATATATTATTATAACAACTTATTTTTCTTTGAAATTACATTGGCACATTTCCACCCCCTATAGCAATAAAAACATGCTGTCCTTCAAATGTCCTTCAAGACTGGAAGATTATTCTTCCAAACCACTATTCAAATTTTAAATTTGGATGGTAATTCCATGTAAAAATAGCAAATGAAATCCAGGGCAGTAGATTTGCTAGCTCTATCATTGGCTCTCTCCTTTAACATTTGTTGGCACTAGAGGAACTACCTTTGAAACCTTCTGGTTCTGTCAGCCCAGCTAAGGCAGTAACAGACCATTATGGAAAAATTCACTTTAGAAAAAAACATCCTGTCTCCATTTCCAGCTGGTATAGCTTTTTTATACCCATGCTCAAAGGTCTCAAAAAGTAATGCTGACTTCCTTAATGCCTCATTTATAGCCAAACTCAAAACTCCTAGCATTTACACACAAGCATGATTTCGTCTTGTTGAAGATGAGACTTTAGGAAAGATGTTAAAGCAATTATTGTTCTAGCTTGCTACTGGAAACTCTGCTTATTGTCAAAAGCACAAATTTAAATCATTAAGTCACAGAAATCATGGAAGCATTTCTCTCTTTTTACTGTCCTTTAGTTAACAGGCATATTTTAGGGCATATACTCCAAAACACCAATCACAAACCATCACATGATCTTTGGAAAAGGAACTAAAATGCTTAAATCAATTGCCTACGCTATCGTAACTTGACAAGTTCCCACATGTCAGGTGACCCACAGTACTGGGGTCAGCAAACACTGTGCAAGCAGTCGGCTGATTACATTTTTTTTTAAAAGATTGAAATCTTAAGGTAGTGAACCTAATATATTTTACTTCTAATTTGACGAAGCCTTAGAAACAACAATTCAAAGTGCCTAAAAACGTAATTTAAACCCTAATAAGGCAGCTGTCCTCTGAACTCAAGAGGAAATACACTTTTATGGACGTAGCTCTATTCAAAAAGAAGTATCACTCATACTAAAACTGAGTCTCATACTGGAAATAACAAAGGGCTGATGCTAACCTGACAGCTGCTATCTAGCATATTCCAGAAGACCAACTCTAAGCGTAAGAATCAGTATTTGCCTCCCTAATAGAAGGCCTTAGTAATTTAGTGTCAGGTACAGGTCTTAAGCCCTGAGCACTTTTCTTGATACAAAGACATGAAATACATGCTACTGCTTGGAGGAGACTGGAGGTGGGTCACAGAAGTACACTTAATGTTCCTTACCCAGAGTGTTCTTAACAGTTAACTTCCTTACCTTAAGAGAGAGTGAGCAGAAATCTCTCTTCTGAGTTTAATCTATACTCTCCAGCCTGTCATTTTACAGAATATCATGCTATGTTTCAGACTCTTTTTTTTTTTTTAAGTGGTGTGAAGTTAAATTACTTCCAACTGAGTAAGACATCTCAGGAAAAAAAAAAGTTCATCTTAACACCCTGTAATTTACTGGGCAGTACCATTCTCCATTACAAAAATTAATGGAATAGGGTATTTCTTCTAACAGACTCCTAAGCACCACAGAAAAGCCCTTTTTGTGCTAATTCTGTTAGAACACAGAACTATGTAATTCTGACCCCAAGCCATGTATCATTAAAGGGCTTCAGCCAGTGCCCAGGGAATTAGTGCATTCAGAGAGTTTTTCTTCTGAAACACTGGAAGTATCCCATTCTCTCTGAGCACATAGCTCCTGTTTAAAACTGGTGACATATTAGGAAGTTACCTTGATCTATTCCTTCTGTTCTTTTCCTTTTTAAATTTAAAAGTGCATTTTGTTGCTCCTTTGCAGCTTCTGCAGGACAGTTGGGTCTTGGCAGCTGATTTCCTGGAGTGGGTCCTGGTCGGTTACTGAAATACTTCTGTTTCAATGCCTTAATGACAATGGAAGAAAAAGAACCAAGTAATTAGTATGAAGTGCCAGAACACCATTTATAAAGAGGTTTTGGAGAAACAAAACACTTGCAATTGGGATTTGAAAACTACTGGAAAACTTTTATACTACAGGGTGGCCTTGGGGCAAATAAACATTGTGTTCTCAATTACTATCCACCCCACCTGGATCTGTAAAGCAAGGGATAATTGCATACTCTTATTTTTAACTCGTGCTCAGACATCCTGACAAACTAGATTATTTTGAAAAAGTCTTGTATAAGCAGCTTCTAGCTTGGAAGAGCTTACATTCTGAATAGGCAGATGAGATGAAGATAAAGAAAGTAGGAATAAAGAAAAATTAAAGGAATATATCTGAGTTGTTGATCAGATTCAGGATCTGGACACCAGCTGTTTTGTTAGCTTTTAAGAGTGGTCTTTCCCCCATATTTCTTTAACTGTGCTGTTTCTACCCTGTAAACTGTGAGAAAGACATCACTCATATCAGAGCAGAAGACAAACACTAGTCACAGCAAGGTTGGTTTCATGTAGTGGAATTACATCTCTCACTTTAAATTTTAGGAACCACGAAGTGTGGTTAACAAAAAATGGCTGTCTCTGAGGAAAACACTGCTCCTGCTAACGCCAGTTACATGATATTCAATGTCAGCTATAAAGCAAACCAATACAGTAAGCAAAAGTTGTTCCTGTCTTTAAACTGTGGCACCGTCAATAAAAAGTTTAGACTAGGAAAGTAATATATATTCAGGTCACTATCCTACGATATGACCTGAAAAATTACTTCATTCACATGAACTATTACAGAGGTGTCCCAAGCATAGAAGAACTAATTATCTGGAAACTTATACTGAATGTTCTTAAAGATGGTGGCCAAAACAGTCTGAATGTGCTCTGAAAAGAAGTCTTCTAGTAGAAAGATGCATAACACATGCACTGATCTCCTGGATTCAGATCTGCCATGTCTAACCAGCAATGAGGGAGTCCTGGCCCTAAGGGGAAAGCTGTTTCTTGCATGCTTCCCTATCAGTGTAAAGTACCAGAAATACAGTTTTCAAACTATCACCTGATATATCTTCCTCATCACAGAAATCAGTATTCCCAACTAGAATATTCTGCAAGATTTTCTTCAAAGTCCTTCATTTCTACCCATCAGGGAGTAGTGAAATTGAAAGTATAATGGAAAAGGATAATTAGATGAGAACGATGGTTTAAATCGCCACAGAATTTTATGTTTAGAAAGTACCATAGAAGTTGAAATGACATTCGAGAAGAGACTGGATAAAGTAAGGAGGACAACCTTTCAAACTCAGGGAATAAGATAAGCTATGTTAAAACTCAACCGTCAAGTTTTAGGTGACTGAACTTAGCATGTCAAATATGACTGTCGGAAGGTCATGGCTCATACACCTTATAGTTGTCTACCTTCACTCTGCACTGGGAATGGAGACAATCATCAGTTTGCATTATCCATGCCTGTCAGAGTTCTGTCTGTAAAACACTGGCATTATGTTTCTAGTAATTCATGTGATGTTTCATTTCAAACCTGGCTTACTGGCTTCAAAACACATTTATCTGATATTAACAGTAGATTAATGAATATTAGGAGATAACCCAAGTGTACTTTACCTGAGTAGCTGTAACTCTAGTGCAAGGATTAAAAGTGAACAAGCCTTGAAGAAGATTGAGCAGATCATCACCAGCTGCACTGAAGATATGCTGAAGTGGCATTCCAGGGAAAGGCTTAAATGTGACATAATCTGGAAGACTTGTCATCCCCTACAAAGACCAAAAATGGAATGGGTGTTTTTCCCTTAGAAAGAGTTCAGCTTTTCACAGAAAGGGAAATGTCGCTGTCTTTCAGCAGAAGCAATTAATCTTTCAAAACACCTTGCTAATACTTGGTCACTGAAATAGTGTAGGGATAGTAGGTCATAAAAGCTTTTTCTAAAATAACACTTACAGTTGTTTTCACACTTTCCCTTTCCAAATGATCTGTCCTTCCCTTGCTTTAGTTGTGACCAGTCCAAAAAGAAAAACTGCTAAATGAAGCATGGAAGAATTTTAGACTGGGTCAGACAAATGAAATAAGACTTCCTTTAATGAACTGACATGGTGGGAGGAAAAAGATTCACAAAAGAGTCAGTCTTCACTTTCTCTACATTAATAAAAGTTAGCTGAATATCTTGTGCATTTTGATTTTAAATGCACAACTGAAACTTTATATGGGCAATGGGAGGAGGGAAGGAAAATACGCACCAATTGGTTAAACAGAAGATTAACTGCATACTTTTTTGTCCTGTAGGTATGAAATCAATCCCACTGTGTTCACATTCTAGCATAAAAATTACCTAGATAATTGTCACAGACAATTACCCAAACATAATACTTTAGTAAAGTTTTAAGTATTTAAACGCCTAGTTGTCACACTTAAAGTCTGTCCAAGTAAAATAAAATAATAACACTAAGTCAAAAATGTGTTTAATCAGTTACAATCTTGATAGTAAAGATTTCAATTATTGAAATGTATGTGTTTGGAAAAAAACTTGGGAACATCTTTGTTGTGTTAGCCAATCTCCTATTCTCGGTTTTCCCCACCGGTATCTTAAATCGTCCTCTCCAAAGGAAGCAGAAACATCATGTCATTGCAAAAACCTTAATGCGTTCCATTTAGAATCCTGGAGCAGTATCAGAATTGTGTAGGGCTAGCAGTGCCTCACACAGCATTTCTCCATTTGGCTACAGCTCCATTTTGTCATCATCTACCATAGCATTCCAGGACCGTTTACACTAAGGAAAAACTGCATGGAGAGGGAGCAGAGGTGAACAAGTCCAGCGAGTGCTTCCACAACTCAGCAACAAAACACAACAGCCTGATCAGGGAGTTAGGACTCCCTGTGCCTGTCAGCTGGTACAAGCTGCTCATCAGACATTATGTTCCACTTCCTGTCAGTCTGTTTAATAACCGTGGTAGGTCACTGTGTGCCCCGACAGTAAGTCTGGCCTGGTGTTACCCAATTTGCTGTCATCTCAGAGATAACTGTACTACTAATTTGTATTTGTTACAGGACCATTGTTGAGGTACATTGTTTATCCCTAAAGCTGTTCGTCTGTGTTTCTTACTGTCCCCAAACTGTAATTTACTGAGACCAACTTAGGTCCCTACAAATGGTTCCTATTTCTGAAAGTGATTAAAGCCTTCCAGGTTAAAACACGCTAATTGAGCAAGTATCTCAAAATAATTAACCAGCAACAATAACCTCACACTAACAGCCATGGGAAACTGTGCACACAGAAAGAAATCAAGTCTTGTTACTGTTACTATTGACCACAGGTTTGCCCAGAGAAATAACAAATCTCAGCTGCTTCATGAGATGAAGGAACTACCTTCTGTAAAGCTACTGAAGTATTCTGGTATAACCATTTAATTTCAAGAAATAAAATAGAGAGTCTAAAGTAAAAGCAATGACAGTCTGTTAAACAAAAAGACTCACAGGCCACTGTTCTTCTGTTGGAGTGCCCAGTGTTTCAAATATCCTTGTCAGCTGGTCAAGATCAGAGTCTCCAGGCAAAAAAGGAACCTGTGAGAAAGACATGGCATTTGATTGAATTAACTTCTGAACTCCAGTTTTAGAAAGAAGCTTTGAGTGACAACTCATAACTGCAAGGCAAAAACCCTCTGTTTAACATCTCCCCACAAAAAGGTACGCTGGATATTTGAGGCATTCTAGTTATGGCCAAATAGATTCTGAAGGTTTCCTGAACCCAGGCTTGATATCACTGATTTGACAGCAGACAGCTTAAACATAAGATTACACCACAACCACATTAATGTAAAATAACTAAACACAAAAAGATTTTATATCTCAGTTGTCAGCTTAAAGTCAGTTGGTCATGGTGATCTTTTCATCACCTGTTCTCTGGAGTTACCTTCTATATATATTTAAAGTGAATAAAACTGGATTGCACAAGTTAGCCTTATGAAATGAAATGAAAGCATGAGGGGGAATAGAGACCCACTAGGATAGAAAACTGTTTGATCAGTGTCACATCTCATTTGAACTAAGCAGAAGACTGAAAAGGAGATACCTGCTCAGTCCAACTTGTAGCTCACATATCAGGCACACAAAGCAAGTAAAAAGAAACTTGGTGACCAAAGCAAATTTATGAAGAATTAGAGGAAGTGTTAATTAATTAGGACAGAAAAACCACAATGAATATCCCTAGTAGACAGCATACTAAATTTTGGCATAATGAAAACCCCTTGAATATATACTGCTTTCATAAAAAGCTCCCAGAAGTTGCATTGTCCTGAAAAAGGACACATACATTTCAAAATACCATAGTCATAAAAACTGAACAATAATACACTTTCTGTTTTGTGACAAACCAAAGAATCAACTGAATTCAAGAGTTATTTGGTTTCTAACTTTGCTTAAATGTATTCAACTTTAGCAGGACTAATGCATATTTACCTACACATCACCAGGGCTGCTTAAAGAGCCATTGTACATTTCCATGTCTGAATTGCTAATCAAATTGAACCAGCACACCTATTTGGTGTGACCAGTCAAGGCAAAAGGTTTCTTTCAAGGTGTTTTCATGCAGACGGTTCTCCAGTCTGGTTATGATAAGGCCACAAAAGCTTTCAAAGTAAGGTGCAGAAACCAAGCAGAAGCTACTTAGTCATGGAAGATAAATTATACTGCAGGCTACTTCATGCCTTCAGCTGTGTCTGTGCCAGAGCCCTCCACTGCTCCCCTCACACTTTCATGTCTTCTCCAAAGAGCTGTATAATAAATATTCTACTTCAGTGGAAAATACTCAAGGACCATTATATTTGTGTATCACTCTGAGGAGTGCCATAGGATTATCCTGATGTTAACCTTCAGCTTCATTCCAGTATTGTCAACCAGCTGCAGTTTAGAAAAACATTACTCTTCCATTCATTACAAATAAACCCACGATTATAGTACTGGTGATTATAATTGAGGAACAGTATATAAGGGACAGCCCATGCATGCATCTGTGCTGTTACACTTCCAGAAGGATGGCGAACTAAAATACATGTCTGGGGACTGCAAGAGTTACCCAGTCGACCTCTCCCAAGGCAAGACTGTGAGTTTGTTGCAACTTTTTTACCCAGCTGTTTTTAAAGACTTCCAGTGCTTGTGATGTTTGTGAAACCTCACTCTCTTCCAAAAAACCACTTTTATTGCAGTTAACAAGCTTTTGGAAAGTTTCTTCTAGCCTGTCTTCTAGCCTGCTAACCCGGTGCTGTTAGCAGGAAAGAAGAAACCCACATAAAAAACTGTAGTGCATGGAAGGGCAAAATACAAAATGCTTACATTCCAATACTTACTCTGAGGAGCAATTCAGCTAAAATGCAACCAACAGCCCACATATCAACACCAACACCATACATTCTAGCCCCAAACAATAGTTCTGGGGCTCGGTACCACCTGAAAAGAAAACACATTTAGGAAGAATCACCTGGCTTTGCTCATATCAAATGCTATGTATTGTAGCAATGCAAAAAAGGTTATTACTTCTGCCTATATGCTTTTCAGATAATGAAGAACTGTATTCTGCAAAGTATTTTGTTTAAGAATGAACAAATTCGTGCACACCTCACCATAGGGTCACCTACAAGCACAGATTACCTGCAGTTTCAACTGACCTGATTAAAAGTGCTGAACTGCAGACATGCAAGGAACAAAGTTTTTAATATGCAGGTAAAACTAAAATTTTCTTAAAGCTTTATGTTGAACGAATACCAGCAAAACACAATTCCTCCCATCTTCCAAGAATCTCCGTATCAACAGACCTAAGTATAGAGACTAGTTTTATGCAAAATGAGCCTTGTTGTTTTATAGGTATTTCAAGAAACACCTATAAAACAACTAAACAATCTCTGTGGAAGAAGCAAAATAGAATGTCTTACCTTGTTACTACCTGGTGTGTATAAACTCTATTTGGGCTTCCAAAAGATTTTGCCAAGCCAAAGTCGGCCAATTTTAAAACTCCATTTTCATCTAGGAGCAAGTTATTTGGTTTAAGATCCTGTCAGTATAGGAAACAAATAAAGAGATTTGTCAGGATTGATAAAAACAGACGTATAATGAATCTCCTGGTAGACATGTCATAACAGTATCATGAAATGAAAGATTTGATTCTATCCTAAAACATACATTGTGAGCAAAAAATCTTGAAACCCCCAGGAAATCAGTATTTCATATATGAAAATCACAGTGAGATAGACCCATTTAAATATTAACACATTTATGCTGCAGAGTTTAAAAAAGCCACTTGATAGGTTTTACCTTTTCTGCAGGTAGAGCAGTTATGTTATCTGCATAGCTGCCAACTGAATAACAAAAAGAGCTGGCCAGCGCTTCAAATAACTGCAGAAATCACGGAAGTCACACAGTTCAATACAGTAGCCATGTATTGTGGGTGGACCTCTGGCCAAGAGAAAAGTATCCACACAGCCATTTGCTCATTCTAGTCTCATCCCACCCGCTGCCTTCAGCAGTATCAAAAGAAAACACGAGGAGCAATATAAAGGCAATATAACAGGTGAAGGAAAGAAGAAAAAACCCAAGCAAACAAGCAAGGCAATGGAAATCCTTCACCACCTCCTAAAAGGAGAGTGATACACAGTCTGCAAACAACAGCCAGCTTGGAAAGCCAAAATTCCCCCTTTTTCCTCTACCCCAGTTTTTACTGCTGAGCAAGGTATTACATGGCATGCAGTATTCCTCTGGACAACTTGGATCAGCTGCCCCAGCTGTGTCTCATCCTTACTTCTTGCCTAACCCAAGCCTATGCACCAGGGCAAGGGCAGAGTGCAAAAAAGAGAAAGCCTGGACACTCCCTGAGAGAAAGGAGAAAGCCTCAAGAGCTCAGCTGCTGTGAAAAAAGTCCAGTCCAATCCATCCCAGCCAGACCCAGTTCACAGTGATAATTAAAGTCATGTCTAGCTGGAGAACCTTTTAAGTAAGTATCAAAGTCATAACCACATCAGTAATTCTTAACATTTCTGGTACCGCTATTATCTCTCCAAAACAGCAAATATGAATTCTTATGGAATGAGACTGTCTGAACTCCAAAACTACTTGGATTAGACTTTAGACTCTCTATCCAATGTGATTTTTGTTGCGGGATGCAGGCTGTCAATTTAGTACATACTTACTCTGTGTAGAATCCAATGCTGATGTAAATATTCTAATCCTTGAAGTGTCATCAGCATATATGCCTTGATGTGTGACTGTGTCAACACAATACTCGTATCCTTTATAATAACCTGGAAAGTGTTAAAATGATTGTAAAGCTCAGCACACAAGATAAACTTATTTCCATTCTTTCAGCTCAAAAGTTATTTCGGCCTTTAAGACAAAGTTCAAATTGGCAGTTACATATTCTCTACCATTTCACCCTTTTTCCAGAAAAATAGGTCTATTCCAGAGGTCAGAAATTGAAATGGGGTGTCCAGGTAGCCTACATGAACTTTGCATAACTCGCCAATGAAAAAATGTGTGGGAAACAAAAGTTTAGTATTTAATCTCAGTTTCATGTTGATACCCAAACTACCAAGACAAAGATGTACACATACAAATGACAAATGTGTCAGTAAACTTGAAATTATGTTTCCACTTATTCCTTCTTTCTCTTTGCAACCTAAGCAACTCATCTTTGTAAATACAATAGTTTCCTCTTCCATTCCCAAAAAACCCAGAAGTTATGGCCACTTTAATGTATTTTAAAAAAATCTACTTAAGTTTTCTACATTCTTTGATTTTTAACATTAAAATTCTATGCAAACACCCCAAGGCTTGTTTGTTAATACTACTGTCCTGTTCAGTAATAGCCTTTCGTAAGTTGTTTGAGTTACAGAAGAGCTAAGACTGCACAAATTTCATGTATGCAGCATATGATTAATCACAACAGTCTCAGTGGCAGCCTGAGTGATACCACAATAAAGACTGCACACCACAGCATCATGTAATACATGAGTATTTTATTTTTCTTTGTACACCGATCTTAATCTCTAAACGTTGCATAGCTTCTATGTAAACAGAATGAATCCTCTAAAAGTCTACTCATTACTAACTTTTGTTAGCAAAAATCTGACCTAACCTTTTCAAGTCTTGCATTCATCTAGATTGCAGCAAGCCTGTATCTGTAAGGTACTGATTTGCAATTACCTAGCATTGCTACATTTGAAAAAATGTTTTAAGTGCATGTGATTTTACTACCAGCTCGTCTCTTGGTATATTTTAGTATCACGCTTACCTGAATGTGTCTGATATTATGCTTATCAATTCCATTCCACAAGCAATGATCTGTGACAGAGGTTTTACACTCTGACTGGAGTTCCAGAAAACTAACACAGTAAACACAATTCTTTTTCTTCAAGATCGTGCTGACAAGTATTTAAAAGTAAAGGAATTAATACTTTTAAGACATGATCTTCATCAACTGACAATAAAAGCTACCTTTCTAATATGGGCAAATATAAGCCTGTTAAAGCAGCACTTTCACAAACCATTTTAAGATACTGAAATAAAAGTCTTAAAAAATCTTACCTCTAGATCTGTTTCCATAAAATCGAACACCAAACTAATATTGGACTTGTGTCCAAATGCGTCAATAAGCTGCAAAACAAAATACGTTATGATTAAGCATGCTCTGATTCTCCCAGTTTTCTGAAATTCAACACTATTGTAGTCTGCATGGATTTTCAGCTTACTGAGAACTGGTTTAAGTTTTCTGACTTGTAACACAAAAATTCTTACTCAGTGTAGCTTCTTAACTCAATTTCCAAACTAGAAAAAATGCCCATTAAATATGGAAATAACATTTTCCATGATCGCCCTTCCTTCCTGGAGATAGGAAAAAAGAGAAAGAATTAACTTTATCATGTTAACTACAACAGGTAATGTAATGCTTATCTTCAAAACTCTGCCGTTCTACAAAACCCCTACCCTTTACTGAGACCAGTCTAAGTTTGCCCATGGATTCGGGTCTGTATATCTGCTGCCTGTAAGCATATAGTTTTTATACAATCTAAGTGTTAGGCTTATTAACCTCAGATATTTCTAGGTGTGTATTCATTTTTGTAGCTAGCTTTCCAAGAGAAATAAAACTTTGGAGAACATCCGAACAGCCCTTTCTTAGGATGAAGCTGTGTAATGACAGAACCAGTTTCTAATTTGAGATAACACAAGCGTGATGCTGCATAAAAGCAAATCTGGTATTCTTCCACCAAGACGAGTAAGGTATTTTCTCCCTGGCAGAGCTCATTCCTTAGTCTCAGTGTGATGACCACATGAATTGGCAAATTGCAAGGTATTCATCTGAATAGTCCATAACAGCAGCAACTGTGCCCCTTATGCTCCCAAAATCCACAAAGGTTTCGTAAGGACTACCAAGAGGGGCACAACACTGTCTATTGTTTTTAGAATCTGCTTATGGAACTGCTGATCATATATTTATCTAACTCCTTTTTGAACTGTTCATGCAATTTGCTTCTACATTGCAATGGCAACACATCCTAGATATTAATTACACACTGAGTGAAGCAATACAGTTTCCACTCCTGCTGTCAGCAGGTTTTAAACACGTATCTTATTTCTAGTACAGTGGGGTTTGGAAATACCAGTTCTGCACGGACAGCACCTGTCACCTTGGTTTTGTAGACCTCCCTATTCCCAGCCTATTCCTCTCCAAAGTGATGAATGCCTCACTTTTTCATAAAGATTATGCTCCATCCCTTTGCCATTTCAGTTGTCCTTCTCTGCATATTCTCTAACCTCGACAGCTAAAGCAACAGCTTTGAAAGTAAGTTCACAACCCAGAAGAGAACTGTATTTCCACTTTGAAAATATATGGAAAATTCATATTTTGTCTACTTGATCATATTTGATAGACTTCCTAATTATCGCTATGAGCTAACTTTAAAATGTCTTTAGCTCCCACTGGTGTAAGTCTACCAAGATGCAATTGCAACTGAAAAGATGCAGGTTTTACTCCTTCCAACAGAGATGTTAAACATAATATCTTTGTGCTAAAACCTAATAAACCACATGACTTCCCTCTACCATTGCTTAAAAAGCCTGCTTTTTGACTGTCACCAGTTCCATATGAAGCAAACAATCAGGTAAATTCAGCACTGTGTTCATTTGCAATCCTATCAGAAATGAAAAATCAAGTAATCTGAATTTTCACGATTCTTCCCACCATTAATATCTACATAGCCCGAGGCTAAAAACTAAAAGGGTTAAAAAAAATACTTTGCCTTTGCTATTGAAATATGCATTTTGTTGTAACAATTGTTGAACTGCTGAAAGTATGTGAAGACCGTTTCTAGAACTAGCATTTATTTTACTTACACCAATAATATTTGGATGGCTTAGCTCCTGTAACAGTTTTATCTCCCTGAGGGCTGTTCTGTTGATTCCTACATTGATGGAAAGAAGAAAAGAAGATGAAAGAACAAAACCAAAAACTTTGAATTAAGCTCCAAATAAACATCACATTCTGCTACTCAGACTATTCACTACTACAAATTACATTCTTAACACTCAACAATTTGTTAAATAACAAGTACATTAACATAACTAAGTAAATTGCTGCAGAATAAAAAGTGGGCATACACTTTCTGCCACATTTTACACCACAGTAATATGGTTTAGTTATGAAGCAACATGTCTACGTTTTGGCAAAAAGGGAAAGTCCTAGACAAAAAAAAAAAAAAAAATCACCTTTTTCTGGGTATTGGAGGGCTTGCTTTAATTTTAAAGAAAAGTTTCATCGTGCAAACATCAGTTCCTCAACATGTCTCACTTCCAGAGGGAGGCATACCGTCAAACCTCTTTTATTTCTGACATGGCGCTAGCTAATAATGCAAGGCACGTTTTTCTACATTCATGCTGTAGCATACATAAGGCATAAAAGAGAGAGTGACCAAAACCTGCTCACTCTTGCTTGAATCTCTTCAAAAGCAGATTTTATAGAGGAAAAATCAGGGGCCAGCAGGGAGCAAATGGTGCCCTTCAGCAGTCACACTGATGGCACTGTATCAAACCATGATTCCTGCAATTCCTCCTTAAAAAATGCTAGTGTGTGTGGCTTGTATGAAAACTGACAGGTAAGTAAATGCTCCTGTGGTATATTATGCAGGAAGTTGCAGCTGCACATGAACTTAACAGTATTCTCCTAAAACCTAGGATATGATTCAGTTCTAAGACTAGCAAAGTTTTGGGCAAAGCTACGTGGATTATTTTACATTCCTGCTTTGCCCGTTTTAATTATCTGTTTTGGAATCAAATTAACAATGGCTGCTTTTGGGTGGGCACAGCCTTAGATGAAAACAAAAAATCATGCCATGTTATGAGATTAACTCAGGGAAAGGAGACACGATCATTATTTTTAATAACATCTTTCATCTACAGCTAGACACTGTAGAGGCCAAAAGTAATGACTGTCCGTAAGGGACATTAAGCCACTGAAGGCCAGGTGGATCACAACTCTTAGGCAGTCAGTTCAATTGGGAGACTCTGGGATGAGTGATCAGCTTCTCTTTAAAAGAAAGGAACTGGGCAGCTGATAGCAAAGACTCTTCACTGGAAAGCTGGTAACCTGATGCAGGATTCCTGAAGGACAGCAGCTTGCACACAAACAAAATTCTGCTGCACCACACAGGCTACAAGAGAAGACCAAGATTACTAAATTTGCCATATCCATACCTGGAGGCATGTGGCTGGTCAGAGCACATGCTCTACAGTGCTGAACATTAAAAAAACTTACACAGAAACAAGAGTTTTGATCTTGTTTTTATCAACTTTTGCCTCTGCATACATCACAAAAATAGAACAAAGGAAACATCTGAAAATGGACACAAATACTCTCACTTGTCTTAAATATTTAAGACACAGAGATGTATTGATACAAAAAGGTATTCTAAACTCAGTGCTGTTGTTACTATTAATAGCAATAAATAGTAATATTACTACTATTATTCTATGCTATACTCATGTTTGAATTCCATTAAAATTGAGCAGTTATATACTAATTTTTAGATATATACCATACATGCAGGTATCTATGCTGCTTTTGGCTGTCCCTGCAGTTTGTGAAGCAAACCTCTACTGAGCCTTACAGCAGGCACTGAGTTCAATTTTCTCAGCCAAGGTATGTTATGGGAAATTAATGTACAAATTTACAAAACCAAAACAACAAAACACAGCTTCTAGAGCACAAATATGTTTTAAACTCACCATCTTTAGCTTCTGATCTATGCCCCAGTTTAATCTGAAAATAAATATTTCATGATAAGTAAGATTAAGATGGTGGGGAATACATCTTTTAGTATTGCTCTTCTAAGACAGGATGAGTTTTAGTATAATGAAGCTCTTTACCAGCTAGGTTGGTTTTAGTTGGTTTATTTTTCCTCCCTTAAAAAAATAACTGTCTCTACAGCATTAGTTTTTACAATAGCCACGATGGCACTGAAAACAGTCATAACTGACTGCATAAACTGCTTTGTAGTCACAAAGCTTTATTATATCACTAATGAGCTTCTCCTCAGGGAGAAATGAGAGCTAAGTAACTGACAGTTATATTAGAATAATTCTAGTTAAGTTAGCACAGGCTGTAAACTTGGGCTGACTTAAAGTCCTTTTGTCTCAATCATTTAACTCCCTGAAATTTCAAGTCCAGAATCCTACCACTGATATTTCCAGATGATAAAAGAAAATATTCTGATACAGTAAAGAATGCTTTTCACCACAGTTGCTCCCAGTACCAACCATACAAGAGAAGTACTGCAGTACTAAAAGGGATTAGTGCACTAAACAAAATTACGTACTACTGACACAATT
>VZRQ01006198.1:0-11868 GCA_013397975.1 Machaerirhynchus nigripectus
CATTTACAGAGCGCCCGCTCCCATGGATCTGCCTGTTTGAGAGAAACAGCCTCCATGCTTTCTTGTGGGAAAACTGGGAAGCACAAGACAACCACTAGAGTTTACCTTTCTCACTCTCGACTCCAAATCTCAGAAAAGCTAGGCTTTGACTATTGAAGACACTTCTTAATGAGCATCATTGAAGATGATTTGAACAGAAGCTTATTAACTAGGTGTGCAAATATATTAAACAAATGTAGTAGTGAACATAACTGCTGAAGGATTGCCATGTTCTAACTTACCAGCATATGGCGCCATTCCCACCACAGTTGGCATCAGCCCTCTGTAGAACCCACTAAAACCACCTTCCTTTGAAAGAAAAATACAGCAGAATTTGTGGCAAGAAATACAAGCATCTGAAGTTACACGACTGTTCATACCGAGTCCCATGACAGCCATCTGACTAGCACCATCTACCACCAAGGAGCTAATGTCATGTTCTGGTTCTTGTGCCTGAAGAATTGAAGCTACAACTGCCTGGCTCCATAGGAGATAAATAAGTGAAAATGAAGGAGAAAAATCTACATCCAACATCATAACTGGAAACATTTATGCATTATACATAGCCCTCCCTCCCCAAATCTTTTTGGTAACATTACTACTTTTCTTAAAAGGCAACTTTTCTGCTGTTTCTGACCTCCCACTTACATGAGCCTTAGCTACAGCTTAGCAGCCCAAGTCAAAAGCAGCATCCAAATAACTTTTTACATTAAAAAACTCAAAAGTGCGCGCAAATGAAGTCACATTATTTTGCACTAAGCCATTATGCTCAATGCAGTGCAACATTATTTAAAGAGCATACTTTGCTTTGACAGAATTGAAGATTAAAATAAAAAATACCTTTGTGTAAATCATCTTGAATGCATGGACAATTCCCATGTACTTGTGTTCCCCTTTTACTTGGAATGCCAGGCGAACTCTAACCATATCAAGAGGGTAAGTACAAATCACTGCTGTAATACCTTTATTAAAAACAAAAACAAAACAAGCAAAAAAAAACTCACCTACACCTTATCTGATTCTAGGATTATTTTGAAAAGTAGGATTTCCTTTTGTGGAAGTGAATACAATAGCACATACAAACTATTTTGTTAAAGAAACACTTAAAGTCACTTAAAATCAGCAAACAGGAACACTAACTCCAGCAACACACAAAGGATTTATGTTTGTACTTGGTGTTCACTGAAGCAGCATGCCTAGGCCTAGATTTTCCAAGATTTATGGGCCTGACTCTATTCACCTGAGCAATCTTATTGAAATTCATAGCTCCTAAGAATCACGCTAGTCAAGTACATCAGCTTTACTGGATTGCAACCATGAAATCTAATCCTACCATATTAAAAAAAATTCAAAACACCAAATTTACATGTTTTCTTTCAAAAAGGTTCTGTCAGAATTTGGTGTGATTACTGGGTATAGATACGTGTATCCACTCCATCTGAAAATACTAAACATATTCTAATGACACACTAAATATGCTCTGATTACATTTAAAATAGAGCCATGTTCATACTGGTGAGGAGTAATTAACTGTGTTGTATTACTGCATTTTCATAGTTCATGTTACATCAGCACTTCTATTTTAAAACTGAGAAGAGAAGCTTTCTGGACTTAAGATACAAAACAAAAGGGAAAAAAAAAATCAAATCTTAGGACTCATCCAGTTATGAACTGCTTCAAAATGGCTTAAACACTGACCAACTCCCAATTTTGGAAACAACTCCAGCACAGAAAACAACAATTTTAACAGTTACCTGAATAACAAATTATTTCCATCCGCTAGGTTTTGAGGTAAACCACTCAATGGCTAACAAAATCTTTGGAGGGAATAGTTAAAACTGTTGACTAACAACAGTTGTCATTTTCTGATGGTACACCACAGTCACCAAAAAAAAAAAAAAACAAGCAAACACCAACAAAACAAAACCCAACCCAAAAAAAAAAAGAAAAAATCTGGGGAAAAGAAAGTAAAAATGTTTGTAAATGGCACTGTTTTGTAGCAATTGCTCTGATTTAGCTAGAAGTAACTTTTTAAATTAGGTCCTACAGAAGATAAGCACACTTCTTATTCTGGCAGGAAATTGTCACTCCTTTTGAATTTTAATAGTCTCTTAATGGATCCTCTTTTTGTAGGTGTTATCATTTCCCCTCCTTTCCACAAGGCCAAGAGAAATCTGTAACGGGGAAGGAAAAAACCAAACACAAACCAACAATGAAATCCAAACACAACATAACTCCTGCAAACAAGCTCTTCATAACTTTTATGTCTGGAGTTTAAAAAACAAAAATAAACGAAAAAACCACCACTCTGATAAAGCTGAATGATCTGAAAGGTCTCCAGATTAAATGGTGAGGAAAAAAAAAAACCACTAAGTGAGCTATCCAAAAATCTGACAGTGGTCAACTGTCAACTGAGAGCCAAGTTTGTGGGTTTCTAGAGTATCCCACCAGTAATTCATTTTAGAAGACAAAAACACCTCTTTTGGAGATTTTTGACAAGTCCTCTGAACAAAGAGCAGACATCTGCAGTTTATTTCTGACGTTGTCTCACCCACAGGATTCAAAAGTTGGAAGCTGCAAAACACGAAAGCAACTTCCAGGCTGTTTCCACTGATCTACATGAAATGCAATCCCTCAGTCTGAAGCTTTTCCTAATGGATTCCCTGAGATGCCCAGAAATATCATAAAATAGATTAACTGAAGCAGTTTAAAAAAATTAAGAGCGGGGGGAAAAGCACTTTTACAGAGCTTAAGAGTGCACAGGAAAGTCATGCCACTTCAGCAAACAGACTTTACCCCCACTTCTCTTTCCAATCATGCACTGGTATGTATCCAGGAACTTCCTCTGAACACAGGACAGCAAACAGACCAACCAAGAGCTTGGTGAATGTACTATTTAATGAACACAGTCTGAAAATAGTACCAAAAAAATGAAACTGAAAGAAACTGTATGTAGTAAGGATTTAAATAGAAACTTTTTTTTTTTACTTTTTCTTAAAATCTTCTAGCCACAAATTCTGAAAAAATGGGATTTGGGACATCAGCCACAATATATGCTGTCATGTAGCAACTGGGAGAGGCATGTTACTGCTTATATAAGGAAAACGTACATACAAGGGATCAAGATTTCCTTTGGGGCTCAAGAGAGACACTATCCTTTCCAAGAGGAATGGCAGCCAGCTGTGGGACACAAAGTCATTGTGGTGAAGTCTACAAAACTAGTCATCTCACCTCTGCTCCCTAAATGCTGTATTACAAGAAGTCAGAGCACAGCATCTTAAGGTTCAGTCCCGGCCTTGAAAAAGCAAAGTCTATCCCTATTAGTGATAGCTAAGTCAAAAATCTCTCCTGTGGTAGGTTAAACAGGACAGACTTGAAAGTGCCTCAACACTTAAGAGATACATACAGTAGTTCCCACTGTCTGATCCGAAATAATCATAATGGGGGAATGTAGCTACTCCCTTCAAAGAGCCACTTCCTCAAAACCAGCAGACTTTTCCACTGCCAATGATGACTCAGAAGCCAGGGAAAGACCATTCTTCACTTCCCATATTGTCCTCAAGCACCTCTGACCACTTTTGGGGACAAGATACTGGGTTTCACAGACTAAAGACTTAGTGACAGGGAAGCACATTAAACTGTCCTTGATTTGCTTCCCAGGCTTTGGGAGTTAACAATGAGATTAGCTCTACAGGGATTTATCTGTTTCCCAATTTCCCTCTTATCCCTCCATTCTTAGTAATTTTCTTTCTTTGGAAATAAAAATAAAATACTACCTGGAGGAAGAAAAAAACACAAGTGAAATACATTTACATTGCACACAGCTGGTATGCAAATTTTTATGATCTCTGTATCATGCTCTTTGTACTTATCAGTAGCTCCAGAGATCAAACTAAGCACTGCCAGGAGATTCAGAGGAATACAGCTCAAAAAGTGATAAGCACAAGACACAGCCTTGAACTGAAGAAGATTTGTTCCTTAGTTAATATAAAGATGAATTTATCCAAGTAGCATCTTCTGAACAAAACAAAGCTTCAGAAACTACACACTGAGAAACTGCTGATGACAAAAAATATTTATCAGACAGGTTAAAGAATGTCTAACTTAGCAGTCCTAATATTCCTATGTTTCCCTCCATAGTGCATCCAAAGAACTAGACCAGGTTATTTTTAAATGCTGACTGAAGTAGGTAACTGTTAATTACATACTATTTTAAATGGAGACAGCCAATATCCTCCTAGATAGAGCTAAATCAGTACTATTTTCAACCACTTTTACTAAAAGTAAAAAGCTAAAAACAAAAACATTCTTTCTGTATTAGTTTAATGGAACTTGAGTTTATTCTAGATAACATCTAGTCTTTTTGGGCTTTGTTATTTTGAAGTTAATCAAGTGCAGGAGAAGAAATACACATTTCTGTTCACTAAAATACACATTTTAATTTAGATTTCTCTATTAGAAAACTTTTAAAAAACTAATTTCTAAAATCATCCTGTGATATTTTATTTAATGTTACTTGTTAATTTTTGTTATTTGATAATTTTCTTTCCTAAACCCCACTAACCTCTATGATTTCTCTTCTGCCCAGCTCTGCCTTTCGTTAAAAGAAGCTATACACTATCTATCTGTTAATGAGGTGTTACAGCTGAAATTTGAATCACACAAGACTCAGGAAATTCAGAGTTAGAGTTTCCACAGTAACTTTAACTTGGTCTCCTTAAATACATGCATTACAATAGGTTTTTCTTTTCTCTCCCTCCACTACCCCCACATCCTAACTGCCTTGTTTTCCCCTGTGGATATGCTTTGGATCTAGTTATCACTTACAGAAGATACTTAAATGTTTCCCACCACTTTGAAGCTGATTCAGGTCTGTTGACCACTAGTCACGCTGGAAACACTGACATAAGCAAGATTTAAGTACAGTGGGTACAGAGAAGTGAAAGCAGACAGCTGCCCGGCTAGATGCTGTAGAGGGGAAAAAACGTTAAAAGAAATACAGGTTATCTGTTCTCAACTTCTTAATACTGTGTCCCGTGAAACTGTGAGGACCCCTCTGCACCAACACTAGGGTGTGTGCAGCACATCATCTCCTTTAGTCTTTATGTGTAGAAGAAACAAAAAAATATCCTTTATTGGAGCCAGCATAGGAGGGAAAGCAAGAAATATTACCAACGGCTTTCAAGTCTTTTCTTTTTTGTTTGCAAACCTAGAAAACTTCCATACCAGATTTCAAATTCTCTTGTTCTTCTTACTGCCTCCTTCCCCCCCACCATACCTTCTTGATATACTTAAGATAAACCCTCTGCCTCTTATTGTCTAAAGAATATCCCAAGAAGCAGTTAATGCCACCTAGTAAACAAATAGTAAGACACTCACACGTGACACTATACATATATATATATATACACACTTGACTGCTATGTTCATTTCACCCCCAAGTCAAGCTCAGTTCCTGTTCTGGGGTTCTAAAAATGACACTCTTGAGTATATTGTACTTAAACACACCACAAAGCACTTCATTGGATCGTGGTTGCCAGATAGCACCGTATATTAATTTATTTTTGTTACTCTAACCACACAAACCAGATTTAACCAGTAAGGTGCTTACAACAATGCCAGATGCTATTAATTTATTTACGCAAAGAATTCCACCACATCCAACACTGACAGGGTTAAGCTGATTATTCAGTGTTTTCACAGCGCCTCCCAAGTCAGGTTCCCAGTCTCTGAGAAAGCTCCTGGAAAAGCTAATAATATTTTTTGGGGGGAAAAACTGAACTGCACAGTTAAAGCCAGGGGAAAGGCAAAAAAAGAAAGAAAAAAAAAAACATCTATGGGGTTTTTTTTTTTTTACTTCTTTCAATTTGAAAGCCAGCCAAGTTCTGGAACATATCTTACCAAATAGGTTTTTTTTAGTTTTTAGGACTTATTGTTTCATTTCATTGTCTTTCTTTGTGCTATGGCACCACACAAAACCAGAATATTTTAATCAGTTCTTCCTAGTTTAACTAAAGGTAGTATTAAAAAGTCCCAAAATTTTTTTTCCAAAAGAAGCTAAATATGAACACCCATAACTACTTAAGGACTGTCACTAGACAGTATTAAGCCTATTTTACAAATTAAAAGCACATGAAGAATCCCTTCAATTCAAACTCAATCCACTATTACTTACCTTTCCCTGTTTTTTCTTAGCTACTTTTGACTCAATGACTAGTAAGAGGAAAACAAATATATAATCATACTATACACTAGCAGATTATTGATGGGCTTTTCTGCTGCTATTGCACTAATTAAGAAGTGAGAGATTTTAACATTCACAAATATGACCTAAAGAGCATCATGACAATCCTGTCCTGGACATGGAAAAGTACACACATTCTGGCAAATCCAAATAAACTACTAATTTAAGAACCTGCAGTTCTCTCTCTTTCTGTGGGCTTATATTCAACCTAGAAGCAATGGTAGAGGGACTGATGAGCCAGTTCTACCAGAACCTGCAGCTTTAGGCTTCATATTGACGACACTGATTTTTTCACTTTTTAAATGCCATAATAAAAGGCTGTAAAAAAACTGTGCTTCACAACACAGCACAGAATTCACTGCTCACACAAATATATTTTAGATTTAGAGATACTCTTAGACAAACAGGTTTCAGTTAGGCAACCATGTTAAATTAACTATTTACTAGTATATTTGCTTAATACAAATTTGCAGGAGTTTGACCCAACACTACATCAAATCATCCACTAAATAAATATTAAATTCTCAGCAAAAGGCATGTCTGAAATCCAAGTACAGAACTATACCTGCCATGGATCCAGCCATTAATCGATGCACGTGCCCAGAAATCCCAAGTTGTTTCTTTATTACCTACACAATATGGAACATTTACAGTAGTCAGATATCAGAAAATATAGGGAAACACAGCATGAAGTTTATTAGCACATTAGTGCAAACTCTGCAGCAGTTTCCAAGAAGTTTACAATGCTACAAATTCAATCCAGAACATTTAATTACTGTTAGAAGAATTTTTAAACACTGCTGCTGTTTCAATTTCTTATTAAAAACATGAAAATACTAAAATTCTACTAACAAAGCAAAACAGTGAGTTAAAAGTATTTGTACCGTTCACTTCAGAAACCAGATTGTTTATTTACATATCATTAATGTGTGTTAAACAAGGCAAACTGAGTATGTAGAAAGCAAAGAACACTGAACAAAGTTGAAAAGTAAGAAGAGTCAATTTTTCTTACATGCACATCATGTGAAACACTCCCATAAAGATTTTAACTGGATTAAAAAGAAAAAGAAAGAGAAATAAAAAGGAAGAGAAAAAAGGACAAACATTTCAGAGCAAGAACTTGCTATGTTAATTATGGCCTGGAAGGAAGCTAGAAATTAGTTTCCAGGCTTTTATCAAATAACTGAGACTTTTGCTTTCTGCTATAAACATAACTTCATACCTTCCTCCTTTAGGTATTTTTTTCTTTTACATACCCAAGCAAAATATTGTGAAGGTTTCTGGTCAATTAATACATAAAAGAAAGTGCTATGATGCTAACTGGTGTCTTGAAACTGCAGATTCATAAATCATTTCAATTATAAAGCATGGCATGCAGTCTTTTATTCCACATGACATAAAACATGCACAGATCAACAGCATTCATGATTACAGCACAAAAAAGAGAAGCCATGAAAAACCATTACAGTAATGTCTTTGTATCAGTCTTCTGGAATTACTATTAGGGAAGGGAAGGACAATTTCAATCCCATTGTCTTCAGTAAATATCGTACCATTTGCTTGGCTGGGTACTAAATCTGACCTTTCAAACATGAAATTTCTCCTCGCTAATAGCAAAATAGTATTTTTTTCCACAAACAGCAATGTTTAAAAACATGTTCATGCTAACAACTGACCTCCATGAGATGTTGCAAGGATTTACTATGAAACGGTAAATGCAGGAAAATACAAAGGAATCCACAAATCTTGCAGAACCCTGAAATGAGCATTTTTATCTTCAAGGTAATTTTTAATCTACAGCCTGACATAATAATTTGTCAGGTCAAACATAACAGTCATATCCAGACAGACTTTCAAGTTTAAGTCATTCTATCCATCAAGTACTAGGAATTCCAACAAATACAATAAAGATGTTTCATTTCACATTTTTTTCCTACATTATTCACAAAGGGCTACCTCACAGCAATACAAATAGCAGCAGACTTTAAATTCCCTTTTGTTTTCATTAAAAGAAAGGGTATTATTCTCAACAATACAAACATTTAGAAATCAATGTGAATTTCTTTTTCCTTAAGCAACATTGCAAAAACTTCCCTGTCACCCTGATATTTTTAATGAATAGGTTCTAAAAAAATTAAGCAACCTCTAGAAAAGAAGTACAGCTAAGTAATAAGACAAAGTTTCAGTGTTAGTTTCAACCACTCAATGAGTCTGCATTCACTGCAGGCAGAAAAAGAAAAGGAAAACAATAAATTCAGCTACCTTTTTATATTGGTCAAATGCCATAAACTGAATAGCACCATATGGGAAGATTCTAATCATCATTGCCCCATTTCCTTTATACAGCCCAAGGTAGCCTTCCTTTTTGGGGACAGCACGCAACGTAGAAAATACTCCTGCAGCAATACAAAAAGAGGTATTTAACACTGTGGGAAAGGAAAAAAAAAAATCAAGGAAATGCTACTATAAAGCAACTAAGCATACAAAGCTCAGGCTGCATCATGTTGCTCATGTAACTACGGACAATCCACTTTCACAAACACTGCTAGAAGGGAGAGGTTTAAGGTTAAGTTTTATCAGCTTTCTCATCTCCCAGACCCAGCGAACCTCTGCACTCAGGCCCCAGGACTTGCCCAGACTGTGAGCAACCCTATTGCAGATGCCACTACCCACCCACAGCAGCTAATGGCAGAGCACAAGGGAGGGAACTGGCTGACCTGCAATTCAGTCAATTCTAAATAAATAAATAAATATCTTAAAGTCTAAAACCATGGCAAAACAACCTGATATTGCTACATGCTAAATTGCAGATTAAGTGCCACCATTGAGGAAATCAATTAAACACGATGAAGACTCATTACTTACTACTTAAACATCTCACACTGTGTCAGAGCTGTTGCAACAAGAAGCAATCCTGCTCCCTTTTAATAGGTGGGAAATAATGCAAGATCACACAAAGTTTGGCAAAACCTATAGTTTTACTATAAACATTAGTTATGCACAGTTGCTGTCAAATTCACTTTCTACCTTGATTTTATGAAAGAATTAACTGTGACAGTCAAACAGATTTCATTCATATGCAACTACTAAATAACTAGGAGTAGAACATGAAAAAGACATTTATCTTGCTTTCAGGCCAGAAAAAGACTAGCTGACAAACTCATTTGAAGTTTAAACCAAGCAAGTATCTCTTAGTTTCTGGGGTTCTAAGAATATGAATAGGTTAGTGCACCTTGTTAATACATCATTGTATATTAATATATTATTACATATTTTATAGTAAATTTATTTTTAAGATGTCATGCTTATTACATGCATCTGAACTTAGTTATGCCAAGACTAGAATTTCTCTCTATCCGGTAATGATAAGTTACTGTTTCTATTTCCTAGAACACACACTCCAAGATCCACACGGCACAAACTCCACAATGCAAGGGTATAAAAACCCATAGTGAGGACTTTGATGAACTGACCCATCGTGTCTCTGCACTTACAGGTACCTCCTCTACATAATTTTCCTTTTTTGCCTACATATAACATGGACATGCATTCAAGTCAGACATTTCAAATAATCAGCATCATACCTGACTCCCAAATTAGGGAAGAACATAAGATTTTACTTGCCAACTATGGCACAGTACAAAGCAAACTGAAAATGAGGATGTAAAATCTTAGTCAAACCAATTATTTCACCCTTCAATTCTTAGGCTGCAGACTTCAGTGTATACTTGTGTTAGTGTTACTAGAACACATTGCTTGTGCTTCCCTTTTTGCCACAGTGAATACATATCCACTGAATTTTATGATTTAAAAATGTTTTATTTTTCCAGCTTTTAAAAAACATTATCTTTAGTGTCTAAGTTAAAAACTAGTTTAGTTACACGCAAAATTAGCCAATTCAATTTTTTTTTTCTCTGACAATTGCAACCCTTAAAGTTTGGGGTAAAAGTTATGACATATTTCAGTAACATCTAACACAAATGGCTCAAATACTCTGCACAAGAGGGCACTGTTACAGCCTGCAGATAAAAGTTCTGGACTGTGTGCCATCTCACCATGATGCAACAGAGATGCCAAACACAGATCACCTGCATCTTATACCACGCATAAACTTGCTGCTCTATCCAATTCCCACCAGCCACGCCACTGTCTGAAAAGCAGGGATCCGCACAGCCCCTGGGAACTGGCACCCACTGCAGAACAGCTTTTACTGAAATGGTCCAAGCTTTGAAGCTGTGATTACCAATCTCCTGCTGGCTGCTGTTAGGGGAATATCAAGCCTAGTTCTTACACATCTTACTGAGGATTTCTCTAACATCTCAATCTCTAATGCATCAACTGATACCACAACTTACACAGGGCTTTGTTTTTCTTTTGAAATGGTAACAAAACATGGCACAGAGCCTGACCAGACAGATACAACCTTCTGTCTGATGAGCACCTTTTTTATTGGCCTCATCATGGAGTAAATCAATATAACCAAACCACACACGCTGCATTTAAAACCAAAAATTAGACACATAGCAGCCATCTTACCTAGATGTTTGTAATGGTGGTTATGAGCTTGCAGCAAAATCTTTACTCGATCCAGTGGTGCAGTAGTTGTTTTGGCACAACATCCTGCAACACCTTTCCAAGACAGAAACAGAAAAGTGACAGGATGCAAAAATTCTTCAGGTCAGCAGCTAAATAAGGGATTTTTCTACTGTAGTTAACTCAGTCAGGAACTGGAAAAAGCTCCAATGACAAGTAAACAGTTTCTATTAGATGCTACAGAGCCCTTGAAGCCCTAATGAAATGTTTAAGCTACTTTTCCTGTTTACAAAACCCAGGCCACTATCTGTCTCAGCTGCTGAGGTCATTGCAGAAGGAACTCTCCTGAAAGTTACTCAGGAGTTTTCCATCCTGTTTCCTCCTTCCCTTTTGCGGGAACAGCCCTTGCTGATCTTCCCGAGGAGGTGGGCTACGTGTCTGCCCGTGTACCCTGCGCTACTTCACAGAGTGAGATCCAACAGAGTGCGCGGCATAATATAAAAACTGTAAATAACCACAACCTTCTCCTACCCCCAGCAAATCAGAGAGCTGAGACAACTGGGAAGAATATAGGAAGAATAAATAGGCTTTTTCTCTAAAAGGTTATTGATGTAGCATTGTATTTGCCAGGCTGCCTCGCCACTTCACACCACCTTCATCTTCTCAACAGCAGCCGCAACAGTCTGAGGACAGGGATAACCCACCCTCCTCCCCGAGTACCCTAACGAGGGTTTGGGCTCTGGGAACATTTAACTGGCGGCTGACCGGGGCTCCTCGCTGGTTCTGACACACGTGCGAGTCACTGGCGTGCACCGCGCCACCCGCGGTAATCCATTAGGGGAAAAAGGAAAAGGGACCTCCCTGCTTCCCCAGGTGATGAGACCCGGCAGCAGTTTTACCAGGGACAGCGACATGAAAGTCCGCCGACCCCGGCCCGGGGCACCCACCTCCGGCGATGAAGGAGCGCAGCCAGTAGAAGTCTCGGCGCGCCGCGGCGGGGGGCAGCGCGGCGCCGGGCCCCGCCGCCGCCGGGGAAGCCATGGGGCAGGGCC
>VZRQ01006208.1:0-46764 GCA_013397975.1 Machaerirhynchus nigripectus
CCCAGCCTCTCATTCCCCAGTCCGTACACACAGCCGGTTTTATCCTGCATATAAACGTGTCGCAAAAGACAGAGATGTTTTATGGGCTCGGTCATCTGTGTCATAAAGCCGGGGTGGTGGTTGGTCCGTGCTCTGCACGGGCACCGCGTGCGGGAGCTGCCGGGCGCTGCCGCCAGCGCTGCTGTGGGCTCCTGTCTCCCTCTCGTGGCTGTCCCCGCGCTCCCGCTGTCCCAGGCGTGTCCCTGCTGCCCTGCCTGCAGCGTGCCGGGGAGGCGGCTGTGCCTGCTGGCTGGCGTGCCAGGGGCAGTTCGGGCACAGGAACGCGTTCTGTGCGTTTGGCTGGAACGGCGTTTGCCGCCTGTGCTGAGCCGTGGCGGGAGCTGCCGCCTGTGCAGACAGTGTTAATGTTCATGCAGGTTTCTGCTGCGTTGGTGGGCTCAGAGGTCCCGGGTCAGTGGTATCCGGGGTCATCTTTCTGCTGTCCCTGCTCTGCCTCCTTACCTACAGCTAAGGACCATGGTCTGAGCATCCTCCGGCAAAATGCCCTTCATTTGTCCTTGGCACCCTGGAGGCATCGCTGACCTCCCTGTGCTCTCCCTCTGCCTGCCGGTCAGCAACAGAGTTGCATTCAACTTAAAACCAATTCCACAGCAAAGCCATAATCTTTAACTCTGTTAAAATCATTCCCATTTGGCTATGGCAAAGCAGAGCCTGTAAATCATGATTAGTGAAAGCAAAGGGCCAGAGAAGAGATAATTAATTTCACTTTGCTGTTCAAAGGCTGCGCTGCCCTCGCTCAGTGGAGGATTTGTGCCCTTTAGACAAAAGGCTGACAAGTGTCACCTGTTAATCTTCTCTGTGTGCAGCTCTTTGCAGCATGAGATGGTCCTGTCACATGGCCCTGCTGGCTCTGACAGCTGCTATTTGCAAGTCAGCTGCAAAACGCTCCCTCTTTATTCCTCTGGCTATTTTTAGCATTTCTCTTTAGATGCAATAAAAAAAAGACATCTCATATTGGTGATCACCAGGCTGTAGTGATTGTTCCCCTTAAGGAAGAGGCATGTTGGGCAATGGGAGGGGAAGGGCTTTCCAGGATCACTCCAGTGTGTGTGAAACATCTGCTGGCTGTCACCCAGGGTGGAGACACCGCTGTCACCTGCGGCAGATCCCTTCAGGAGCCTGTCTCCAGCACATCCAGTGTGTGGTGGTTCAGTTGGACAGCTGGTTTCTGGATCAAGGGCAGGTCAGAACAGCTCAGTATCTGCAGAGGTCAGGCAGAGTCTGCTGAGCCTGCAGCATGCTCCAGAGCGGCAGGGAAGGGCTCTTGGGAGCATCAGGGCTGCATTTAAAGAGTTGAAAGAAGTCACAGGGCTCCCTGGAGCTCTTTTCCTCCCTGCTTTAGCTGCAGGAAAAATGAGTGAGTGAATGGGGAAGGTCTGTCCCACCTATCTCACCGTACATGTCCCCCTCACCTCACCATCCCAGCTTCTCTCTGAGCATTTGACAGACAACTCACCAAGCTGGATTTGATCATCCAAAATTTAGTCTATTCTGCTAAATGGTTCCTGCTGTTTTTAATTCACATTCATACTAAATTTCTACAGTTTTATTTTCCCCTTCCCTCTTCCCTCAAGGGAGAAGCAGCAGCTTTCTTGGAGGTAGCTTATGATTTTTCCAGACAGAAATTGTTTCCATTCCAGGGTTATTGGCAATACCCAAATATATGTCCAGGAATTGGTCAAAGCCAAGATTTAGAGCTACTGCTTCTAGTGTCTAATACAGCAGCACTGCAAAAGGTCAGCCTCTGTGCAACGTAGCAGCCAGTTCTCCCAGTAAATGGCATAATCTATTACAGAATTAATTCCCTATGTCTTCCCTTCCCAGTCAAATATAACAACAGTGGGGAGCATTAACTGTCTAATCTAATACTGAGTTTCACAGAGTGCTAGTAAACCCATTAACTAGGGCTGTTATCCAGACTGATGGAGTCTTGACCTTGGCCCATGTTTCTAAGTGAGCTTTGCCATTCCCCTTGGGATCAGCCTCGGTGTTATGAAGCAGCAGCAGCTTCATTCAGGCAGCAGCTCCTCTGCCCTCCTTGCGAGGGTCTGTGCTGGTGGCCCAGCCCAGCTGTCCCTGCAGCAGTGTCCTGCCCTCTTGCTGTAGTTTGCACTGCAGAGCATTCATCATTTCAAGGTCATCCAGAGCTTTCCCGACTTCTGAATTTATGGAGGGTAACAGCAGCCCTTGCTTTGCTGTAAACATTTCCAGTTGCCATTGGTTCACCTTTAGCCCAACAACTCTTGTTCTTGTGCTTTTTAACGTTGTCCTTCATGCTCTCCTGCTGTTTTCCTCTATATCAGTGATGCAGGCTGCAGCATCAGCTGCTCTGTTAGCAGGTGCTTTTACTTTCTCCTGAGCTGCCCCAGCTGCTGGGCAGAGCCTTTGCTAGCAGCATCCATAGCATCAGAGAATGGTTTGGAAGGGACCTTAAATATCCATGGGCAGGGACACCTCCTGCTGGACCAGAGGAGGGGTGGGCTGGTGTGAGAGCACAGGTGGCTTCTCTCCACACAGGTATAAAGTGCAAAGGAATACTTGGCATCAGCCTTTGGTGTGATTCTCTCCCTGGCCGGCAAGAGGAACTGGTTTAGCGAATTGAGTATTTAGGGGCCATAGGGGTTTCTCTTCTTTGCTGTCCTGCAACATGTGGGGTTTCTGTGGGTGGTCTTCTCCCACCCTTGTGTCCCCTTGGCAGTGACATGGCTGGATTTCCCCCTAGAGAGGAATTCCTTCAAGACCTGGTTCTGGATGTGCTGTGAACTCTCACAGCCCTCAGCTTCGCTCAGGCCTGGGCTTCCCCTCCTCTGTCCTGGTCCTCAGCATCTTGCTAATTAGCCCAAGCATCTGTTCTGAGCACAGCGGTGAACATTTCCCTGAATCGCTGTGAGTTGTCATGCCAGATTGTTATTTACGTGCTCGTTCAGGTCACACACTCCCCAGGGCAGGAGTGAGACCCGAGTTTGGCCCATTTGTCTTCCATGAGTTGAAGAGAGTAAAGAAAACATTTACCTTCTGGCTGATGGTCCATTCATCTCCTGCTGAATCTTACGTCTTTGTCTGTCAGGTCTCCTTTTTCCTGCACTGTTTTGAGTTCTCTGGGCACTAGTTTTCATCCTTTTTTGACTCTCTGTGTGCAGCCCAAAATGCCTGAGCCAGCAGGGTCACGGAGTCTCGCTGGTCCTCATGTGCACCAGGACTCACTTCTTCCCTCCTTGTATGGGCAAATCATGAGCCTGATAAAGCCTGTCTGGCTCCGGGCCCCCTCTTCCTCTGCTTCCCCCATCCCACGTCCCTGCAGATTTTCCAGCCCTGGGGATGTCTCTCTTTGTGCACAGTTTATCCTGGGGAGCCAGGCCACAAATCCAGCACCTCTGCCCTGGTCCCGAGACGGCTGCCGCGGTGGGGCTGGCAGATGGTGGGTGGTGGGGCAGGAATTGTGTACCTGCAGGGAGCAGAGCGTGGCCCTGGACATTGGAGATGCTCCTTGTGCTGCTGAGGAGTTGGTGACACAGGAAACTGAGAAAAATGTTAAGTCTTCTCTGGCTAATAAATGCCGCTGTTCCTGTTGTATCTCAAAATATCACCTGGAGTGTTGGTGCAAACAGTGGATGCAGGGAGAAGAAAACACTGAACTGAGGAAAAAACACCCAAGTAGAGCCCCTCCCAGGCCTGTCACCCAGAATGCCAAGACTCCCTCATCCCTTTTTACTAGGGTGACATTGATAAAGAGCTCAAGGGCAGGTTTTTCCATGCTGATGGGTCAGCAGCTCTCCCTGTGTAGCAACAATAACCAGGTTTCTCAAAGAGCCAGGTCAATGTAGAGGGGAGGTGCAGTATGCCATGGAAAAGTCAGGCCATTTTATGCAGTGCCCCTGTCACAGGGAGCTGAGACACCCCTGTGCTAGTGCCACGTCCTCTTCAGTCCCATGTGTGGCAAGATGCTGAGGCGTGTGTGCTGGCATCCTCCTTCCCTGTCAGAATAAATAAATACTCCCATGGGGCTGAGAGCAGGTCTGCAAATAGCTAATGAGAGCTGAAATCCCAACCTGAAATTAACACGCTGCTGGTTGAACGGGGTATGAAAAGAATTTTGTTGCTTTTTAATGTCTTTAAAATGTAACTGGCTTGCAGGGGGGCATCAGCGAGTCTTTGTGGCTGACTCAGCTGTGTGAGAGCCTGCGGTCCCCAGCCCACCCTGCAGGCAGGGCTCCTCCCTGCCGTCACTTGTACCCACCCTGCAGCCTCCTCGCAGCATCCTTTGTGAGAAACGGATTTGGGGAGCAGGGGGCTGTATCATTACGTGGGTAATTGCCCCCCTCCAAGCACGTTTGGAGAAGTGGGGGAGGTTTGTAATTGTGCCTGACTTCGGCACGCAGCAGGCAGAGAGCGACGCGGGCACGGCAGCGTGGGTATCCCGGCACAGAGCTCCTGACGTGTGTCTCAGCAGCTGTGTCATGGTTTGGCAGATGCCTGTGGGACAAATGTAGGTGTCAAAAGCTGGCCTCAAGCCCCCTCCTTACCATTTGCAGCAAGTTCTTCTACAGCCTCCAAAACAGCTGCGTGAATCAGGGTACAGCTGGGTAAATCTTGATTTGTATCAGTGTACCACGGAGTTTGATGCTTTTGTGTTGCTACACACGTGTCCAAGTGCAGTGACCAGCACCTGTAGCTGTGCCGTGGGCCAGCCTCAGTGCCTGGTGATTAGATTTGGAGGCTCTGTCCTCCCAACAGCTTTTGTTTTGCTGTGGTGACCGTGGCAGAGATGCTGCTGATGTTTGAGGATATTTTCCTATTAGCCTTGCCACCCACGTTCAGATCCTCTTTGTGACTACAGTCATGGAAGCAGATATGAAAACCAGAGTGGATGGGGTGGATGCTTCTGGTGTTGAGCAGTAGGGAATGGGACCCTCTGACCAAAAAGGAGATTGTATTGCTCTGTGTGTGTGTGTGATAAATAAATTGTGAATTGAGTCCCAAGGGGATTGATGCTTGCCCTCCTCATCTCACTTTTAGCTACTGCTCTAGATGCATTATTTCCTCACCAGAAATGAGGACAGAGAAGGGATGGCTACCAAGAGAGATCCTATAAGTTATTCTAGGAATCTGTTACCAGAAGAGGTGGCAGGCCAGATGTGAGCCTGAGATGGCAGAGATTTTCCTTAGAGAAAACTAGTTATAGCTAAACAAATATTGACCAGCTCGCGACTGCAGCCATTATTGGGGTTTTTTGGATGAGGAAAGAGATTTTAAATGGATTCCATGTAACTAAACTGTGTGGAAATCAGCGAGTTTTGCTCGAGAAAAGGCTTCTGTAGATGTCATTCATTTCAAAGATGTATTAAATCTGGTTCTTTAGTTACTGGGTTACTTTAAAATGCAAATTAACCACTTGCCAAAATAATTCTCTTTTGCAGCTTGAATTTCAGTGGAGTCCATCTGGCATCTGCTGGGCAGTTTAGTGACTTCCTGGGGAGCATGGGCCCTGCACAGTTTGTTGGCCGTCAGACCTTGGCCACCACCTCGATGGGTAAGGAACACAAAGGAGTTGGGTGGCTTTAATTGAGTCTTGAACAAACAGTTCCTACAAGCCACCTAATAATCTGTCTAGCATCTGCTGATCTAACACTGTCCTGCTCCATTTCTCTGCTAAATCGAGTGAGCTTGGCTGAAAGGTTTTGCTGACTGCAGCAAATGTGGCATTAGGAGGAGAGCAGCAGCTTTGTGCTTTCTGCCTCAGTTCTGAAAGGCACAGACTAAGTAAAATGCAGCTAAAATCCTGAAAATGCATCCTCTGCATCTTGGGGTTTTTTCTTTCTCTCTAAGGCCTACCAGGTTCTTTAAGAATTTTGGTATGGTCCACCACAATTGCATTTTCCAAAGCAGCCTGCAATCCTAAGTTCTTCCATTTGGGAGAGATGAGGGGCTTGCTGCCACGAAGAGTAGGAGACTGAGCCACCAAAGCCATTTTAGAGGGCTCCCAGTCAAGTTTGCTTTTGAAAACGTGGCCTGGAATCACTGTGGAGCTGCTCCATAGTAATACAGGAAGAAATCAGGCACGTGCAGTTTGTTGCACCTTGTAGCAGGAGGGACATGAAGATTGTTTTTTAACATTTCTGTAACCCAAAGGTAGATTATTTTGAGAGTCTTCTGTATATTTTGACATTTTGGTTTAGGGGACGTGGAAATTGGCTTGCAGGAGCGAAATGGGCAGCTGGAAGTGGATATCATTCAGGCTCGAGGACTGACACCAAAACCCGGCTCCAAAACACTGCCAGGTAGGATGCTTTGATCTCCTGAAGTACTTCCCTGAGGCCCAGCCTCCCACAATGCTTGTGAATAGGGAGAATTTGAATTTTGCTTGGCTTCAGCAGGGCTAAGGAGCCTCTGCACGGTACTGAAAACCAGGCTGCTTGGGCAGATCTTTTCCCTGCTATAACTGCCTTCTTTAGAAACACCTGAGACGTGCCACTCTGTCTTTTCTGAAGTGAGCATGAAGATTTTCTTCATATTTGACTGTGTTTCTTTTTTCCAGCTGCTTACATCAAAGCTTACCTGCTAGAGAATGGCGTGTGCATTGCGAAAAAGAAGACAAAAGTGGCTCGCAAGTCATTAGACCCTTTGTACAATCAGGTGTTACTGTTTGCTGAGAGTCCCCAGGGCAAAGTATTACAGGTAAGAAGAGCAAGTCTCAGGTCTGCCCCTCACTTTCTTCCACATCTCCTACTGGAAGGTACTAAGTCCTGTTGTGCTGGTTAATTGACATAGATGAGAAAAAGCCAATGTTTTCACTGAACCAAATGCACTCGATCCGAACTTAACACAGGGAAAAGGATCCCTTTTTTTCATACTCAAGCTGATGATTATTTGACACCCTGACAGGTACCATGAGTGCCTACCAGGAAAGGATTGATTTTTAAATTTTTTTAATTCCTTTTTTCCTACCCAGTTAGGAGATGGGTGTTACCTACAGGTGCTAAATGTTCTTGCAGCATGGGTTGTCTTCTGTGTTTATACACATTCAGGGCACACTGCTTTGCCATCACCCAGTCACATATCCTGCCCTTTTTATCTCTTTACTGCTGTGAATTTTCTGCCACACTCGTATTTTCAACTCTCTATGTTCCCAGAGAAAAGAGTGATTTGCATTGTTAAATCATATCAAAATCATTTCCATCCAATAAAGCCTGGCTAAAATCTAGTTGTAATACTAATGTTATTAATCCATGAGCTTCTATTGTTTACCTCCACTGACACACGAATTGCCAGCTAACCTGCTGGACCCTTTTCTGTAGTGACTTCTACCTCCTTTACCTTGATTAGAAGCACTTTCCCCCAATGCAGCAAGACTGCACATTTATGACTGAAATGGAGTGGGGCCTGGCTTGGTCTGCTCTTGCCTTGCGTGGGTTTCCTTACCTGCTGCCTTGCTGCCAGGAAAGGCACTTACTCCAAGAATAAATTGAGGAGCTTGGCTTTTTGCTGATGGCCGTGTCACCAAACCCACTTTGTGCAGTGGCTTGCTCCATCTCCTGCTGGCCTAGAGTGTGAATTTTTGGTTTTTGATTGACATCTGTTGTCTCTCCTACCTCATTTTACAGAAAATTGTAGTGTTGTGGTTGATAGGAGCCTAGGGAAAGAAGCTGTCAGGATTAGCCAGAGATCACTAATTGTCATCATAACCCATCCTACTCATCCTCTCCTCTTCAGAACCCGGACTCACTCTGCAGTCAGTCGCCACCTTTGTCTTGAGCCACACAGGGCCACTTGGCCACGTGCAGACCTCCAGCATGCCTAAGCCCATGGCCCTCACTGCATCTGTTCTTCCACCCACTGGTCTCCATCGTGTCGTAAGTGTGACTCAGCTTTCCCTGCTCCTCTGCCAGCTCTTTCATTAGCCCTTCCTCTGTGTCTGTGAGCTGTTCTCGGCCATCTGTGCTGCTTGCCCTCCATGTCACTCACATGTGCCCCTCATGTCACTGGTCCCATTGCCAGCACCCAGCTCCTGCCCTTCCTCCAGGTGAGTGACCGTGCCTCGTCTCCATCTGCCCCGTGGCATGAGCTCCATGTGCAGAAGTTAAAACCTGCTCTTCTCCTGAAACTGTTGGCTTTTGGCCAAAGTTGTTGCCCACCTTTTTTTTGTTGGTTTATTTTTCCAGATCAGGAGCTCCTCCTGCCCTTCTCCCCCAGGCCACTTTTTGGTGTGTCCAAGGCCTGTTACATGCCAGGACCAGATTTTACGTGCAGGTGTTGGACTGCAGGCTGAGGCTACTTTGTGCAGGTGCGGTCCCTGCCCAGCAGAACAGTGTCTCATCCACGTGCACATTCACCTCTTTTCCATGGGGGAAGAAAAAAATCCGATAACATTAGGATTTGTGAACATGTGCTTAAAATAAAAACGTATCAGCCAGAGCTTCACATCACCTGTTGGTAGAGTAAATATTTCTGGTCTTCTCAGGCTGTAGTAAAGCTCCAGGAAGTTGGATGAGTAGGAGAAGGATTGGTCAGACTTGTGCTTCCCGAGCGAGTGTGCGAGTTGGAGGATTAACTGTGCTCCCCCTTCTTGTCCCTAAGGTGATAGTCTGGGGAAACTATGGACGCATGGAGCGCAAGCACTTCATGGGAGTCGCCAGGGTTCTCCTGGAAGAACTGGATTTGTCAACCTTAGCAATCGGCTGGTACAAGCTCTTCCCAACTTCCTCGATGGTAGATCCCACTACAGGCCCGCTCCTGCGTCAGTCCTCACAGCTTTCCCTGGAGAGCACAGTGGGACCCTGCTGTGACAGGTCTTAGTGAGTAAGGAAGGGGGAACTGCTTTTGTTTTTTAAACATGCTGTCAAGGTTTTGTTTGCTGGAACTTCGACCTCAAGCGCAATGCATGTTCAATCAGTTCTTGTGGAGCTGGAAGAGGAGGATAAACCAGTGACCTTAGACAGAAGACGAGGGGGAGGGCACTGTGCCCTTTGTGTCCGAGGAGGAGGTGCCATGGGGCATGAGTCCTAGTTGTCAAATTAGACATACACCTCTTGTTTCACTTCTCTTGCTGTCATTCTTGGACCCTTGTTTCAGACCAATATTAACCCTGGAAAGTTGCAGCATTTGAAAGAATTTGGGGGGAGTAAGGAATGAATTTCTCTTAACTGTGTGTCTTAGAAATTTGTAATATGGATTCTTTCACAAGAAAGTACCTGAAAAATTCAGAGGTCATCATCTGGCCTGAAAAGAGCGGGAACAGAAAGTTTAAGAGGAAGCATTAGGTTTTTTTATAATGTCTTTCTTTCTGAGAGGAAGAAAAAGAAAGAAACCTGCAACCCTTTCTTTAGAATCAGTTCCCTGTCACTGAGTCATGTTAGCTGTAACACTGTCGTTGCTGTGTTTTCAAACTGTGCCAAATTACCAGCAAGTGTCTTTACTGCATTACGTGTCTAACACTGCTGATGAAGCATACTTGGTGGGAGAACAAGTAGCGCCTACTTAGAGCAGACAGTTTAAACAGAGCTCCAGTTTAGCAGGCTAATTAACTGCAGTTCTGCTCAGAAAAAACCCCCAAAACACTACGAGTGGGAGCTGAACATCACACTTGCAGCTTGAGGTGTTTTGTATTGTCAGATAAGATGGTCTGCAGTTTGCTGACTCCCTTGTTGCTGTGCATCCTTCAGTCATGATGTCTTCTATCTCCTGCGTTTTTCCTTCATCTCCTTGGTACTGGTACATATCTGCTGGAGATGCTGCCCTTCCCATCGTGCTGTGCACTGACCTGAAACAGGACTGTTTTATTCTGCCATGGGAGAGGAAATGGGGAGTTCTGGGGGTGCAGAAGAAAGAAACCTCAGTTTGCCATCTGAGAAGAAGGTGCTGGAGAGCCCATAACCTTCCCTGTGGAGAGAGGGGAGCTTCAGGCAGTCTCGGTAGTACACAGCCATTGTCCAGTGTCCTGCAAGAGGAGATGTGATCCCCAACATACAGAGAGGTAGTGAGTGAGGAATGTGATGACACAGTGGTCACAGCACGTATGTTCTGTTCATTAAACGAGTAAAGCACATTTGGTGAGCGGTGGCAGCTGCTGCCAGCAGAGCCACGTGCTGGAGGGAGTGCGCTGGATCCTTCAGACAATTAAATTACCCAGAATCACAGAGAATCTCCAAAGATTTTCTGTTGATAGCTCTGTTTTGGCTAGATTTTGTCTTAGTTCCTAAATGAGGATTTGATGATTGCTGTCCCGGAATAAGCTTTTGGAGATGTTTCACTTTGTGGTTTAAAAGTGAAGGTCCCGTGTCCCATGTAGGAAAGAGCAGATTCTTGACCTGTCATAGAGAAATAGTGAGCATTTATATCTGCATGTGGACCTCAGCTTTTTTAGAGTAAAAGCATGAGTGTTGAGTGGATGGTAAAAGCAGTTGCTTTTGGTCCTAGCTTGTCTATGGCGTTTTAAATTATTTTGAGATAAATTACAAGATAGATGCAAAAATTATAGGCCTTACAATAATCTGTAAAAAATTATATAATATAAAGGAGAGGGAAGGAGGACAAGGGACATAGAATGACTAGTTTTTTGAGTCTTCAGTGGCAAAAGCCTCAGCATTTCAGATAAATCTCTTAATTTCCTTGATCAAATATGTCTCTGGCCTCTCACTAATTATTTTTTCTAATCGTATTAGACAATTTCTATATATTAGCTGAAGAAAGTTTGTTGCATGCTGGTCAAACTATGTTGTGGCACTCTTTCATTTTTATTTTTTTTAAAAAAAAGCACATTTACTGTAATTCAAGTCAGCATCTTTTCCTCTTGGTATGTAGTGAGTACTAGGCAATATTGTACAATATGTGTATGAACTAGAATAGATTAGGTAGATTTAGTGGTTTGTAGCACTGGGTCTTTTAATAACTATGACTTTAAAAGGACTGTGGGGAGCTCCAGGTACACGCCAGACCTGGCAACAGGGCTTCTGTCTTAAGCTATGCCGAAACCTTTGTATTGGTACTTAGTTTGGACATTATCTACCAGTAAGAGCTAAGTTAATCCTGAGTTTCCTGTGTCCAGTGAGATGAATGCAGCATTTTTGCAGTTTGTAATGGGGAGTAGGAGACTATATATGCCAAAAAGATTTCCCCAGAAAACTTTGTTTAATGACTGTCTGTCGAAAAGCTCAGTTCCTGTGTGCCTGGCAGATGCGACGTGTCTCTGCTTCCTGCCCCTCTGAAAGCTCTGCAGGCTCAGTGATGATCAGTTTAGTTACCACAGGACTCCTTAACACCGAGGACTATCTTCGTCTGGTTTTAATCATGCTGAAAGGTCACTGTCAGGGTAAAATAAAGAAGTTACGGTTCTAGCTGTGTTATTTTCGTTAACGTCTCCAGTTCTGTAGTTCGGAGGCAGTTTCACAGTCTGCTCCGTCCTATTTTCTTCTGCATTTTTTACGTGGTTGACTGTGGTCCAGTGCTTCTCGTTTTTGTTTTACTCACTTCCAAGTCCTGTTGCTCCCCAGTAAGTGAGCACTGCAATCCCTGGCTGCCAAGCACAGCACAGTCACATGAACTGGCAAGTGCAGGTGACCTTCCTTCGCCAAGCAGACTCACAGGAGCCCTTCTGCGAGTGCCCACGGGACACAGAGTGAGGCCAGGGGAGTTGCATGGTACCCTACAGTCTAAATTCTTGCTTCAGTCATACCTGTGATTCCTGCACTGGCCGTGGTGTATTGTAGTCAAAAAAATAACTCTTGTAGTTGTCCATCCGTTAAGCTCCCAGTGTAGCATCCAAGACAAGTCTCAGGCTCAGAATAGCCTATTTTTATAAAGCCTAACCCACTTTTCCCCCAAATATTTGGCTGGCCAGTTTCTGTCTAAGGTGGTGTGATATGAGAGTTGGGATTACCAGTGTGGTCGTGTATAAAGCAGTGTTTTGCCAGAGTGATGAGAAGCTGAAAACTGAACTTTTGTCCGCTTTGCAAGTCCTGGCTGAGTCTTTTGCTGTGCCTGAGTCTCGCTGTTGGTTACAGTCAGGGAGGGAGAGAGGAAGAGCAGGAGACTTCAGTAAAAGGAAAAAAGGGCATCACAGTATTTTTGGCTGGTGAATCATTGAGGGATGAGACTGAGGGGAGATAAATACCTGCCCAACTCGGGGTTGGTTCTCTGTTCCTTGTGCATGAACTGCTACATTGTAAAGGTAATGGGAGCATTGCTGGCCAAAAAAACCACGGAGAGCCAATGCCTAAATGTTACCTGCATTAGGGAAAGCAAAGAAATCCTGATGCTGAGAGCATCCCCAGGAGCGGAATGATCTCTCCCCCGTGGGAATCCCCTGCACACAGGGAGAGCAGCCTCACGTGTGGCTTTGTCCTTTGTGCTCTGAGCAGAAAGCAGCCGTGACCATGGTTGGTCCTGGTTTGTTCAGGCAAAAAAATGTGATCTTTTCCTGGTCTCCTGGTGTTCCTTTCCCTTTGCCCCAGCACAGCTGGGATGCCCAAGGTCCTCACTCTGCAGTTCAATCCATGGGTCCTCATCCTGCAGCCGGAGCTGCTGGAGCATCCCTTTGCACTGCAGGCACTGTGGGCAGGGTAAGGGCCAGCATTTCTTGGCCATGGGTTGTTTCAAAGGACATTGCAGAATTATTTACTTTGAATGAAAATATATATTTATTGTTCCTAGCTACCGGATCCTTTATCATTGTACTGTTCTAAATTTGCAGGTCTTCTGGAGTATGAATATCACAAGTTCCTGTAAAGGAGCTGTTTTTAAGATGTTGAGGCAGTTAACAGAATCTCAACCTAAGCATGTTTAGTAATGTTTAAACAGCAAGACAACTTTTTTATGAAACTCACTTTAAGTTAGTTTATTACATGCTGTTGGTAATATTTTAAAACAGGAAAAATATTTTTCTTTAAAGACAAAATATGTATGTTTTTTAACAGGTAACATAATTTAGTGTTTTCAAAAATGTTTGATGTTCTTGGTATGAAGTTTACTCATTCTTTTGATTTCTATGTTCCTTGTTATATTTTATCAACTTTTTTCCAAAAGAAAAGAGGCATATGTAAATAAACACCAGAAAAGAGTCCTATAAGAAATTCTGTTCAAACTGGCCATAAAATTATTAGTAAATATTTGTTATCGTTCATTAACTCTCAGCTACTTTGTTGAAAGAATCGATGTTGTATTTTCAAGATGAGAACTACTTAGCTAGTTTTGTCATAATCCTGTACTCTGTTTAAAAATCTTTTTATAAACAAAGTCTAATAGGCTACCAAGCAATAATATATTCCATTGGGTGTGCGCAGATTGTGACTTGCAGGCTGTAGTACATATTGTTGATACAGTTTATAATTGTCTTCAATCTCAACAACATCACTTTTGAAAAAGATCCATATTAACTTTGATTGTAAAAAAACAATGACTGGGCTGTTGCCTTGTGAGATATATTCATCCTGTAGACTTCTCTGTGAGTGTCTGTGCCCATCGACATGAGATCTCTCTTAGGTGAAGAAAGAAACAGCTGTAGGTAACTTCATACTACAGAGGTAAAAAATAGTTTCAGTACAGACTTCATGACTGTTTCAATCTCCTGTTTTTCTTAGGCTATCTAGTATTTGTAACTCGACGAGAATGGTTCCCACTGCCACTGTAGCCCTGATAAAGCAAAAAACCCTTTGCACTCTGGGGCCACTTGAGTTCTGCCTGACAGCTGCCTATTTTCCTCCAGATACCTGGGCCAGGCTAAAGGGAGGGGTTTTTTCAGAGCAGCAGATTGGGCTGCTCTTCTTTAAAGGCTCTGTGGGTTATTTCGTCCATTTCATAGGTGGTATTTGTCCATTTTGTTAGAAAATTCCACCCAAGGCAGAGAGCTTGCACCTTTGCAGGGGATCACAGGGGACCAAGATGTAAAACAGGCACAGGCTGTTCTGTGCCTTTCTTCAGAAATTTGCCAGTGCTGGGCTCATCTAAAGATTTTCCAAAGTGGCAGGATCAGGACGCTGGATTTTAAGTCAGCTCCATTGTTGATGCAGTGCACAGAATAAAAGAGCTTCAGAACAGCATCTCGGTCCATTGCCTGTGGATTCCTCCCAGCATTTCCCATAGGACAGGTGTCCATGTTATTCTCAAGATTGCCAGGCTGCTGGCTGTGCAGGCAGCAGGTCCCAGTGGTGCTGGGAGCCCCAAGAAATGCTGGAAGAATTCCTGTTCTTTGTGAAGTGCTTTGAAAAGAGAGAGAGAGATGTGTAAATGCGAAGTGCCATCTGTAGAGGAGTCCAGGGCATATTGAGACCTGGAGAGAGCATCTAAAATGATGCAGCTGCCAAATTTGAGCCAAACATTTAGAAAAGAGGATGATCAGTGAAAGCCTTTTTGTGTTTACCCCAGTGCACACCAGCCAAGGTGTGTGTCTGTGAACATGGTGATTCCACAGGGAGTTTGCGAGTGATAAGGTGTTCTCAAAATGCAGCTTCAGCTCCCACTGCCAGGCTCCTCTGCTCAGTGGCCACGTCCCGGTGACCAAGCAGCCGCACCTCCATCCCCGGCTGCTCACCCACGGCAGCAGCATCACGCTCATCCCTGGGGAACCTCAAGCTCTTGCCATGGTACAGACACCCTCTGCCCTCCCTTCCCTGTGGTAGCTGCTCTTATCCTGGTGGAGGAGAGGAACTGGGGAGAGTTTCTTTGTAGCATTTGGTTCTTTGCACTTTAGTGGCTGCAACAGAAGGACCCTGCACCAGCCCTTTCCAGAGCACCAGCAAACAGAGGTGATGACCCAAGAACTTTCCCTTTGTGACTTTGCAGGAGCTAAAATGGCAGCCAAAGCAGTGTTGTTAGTCCCAGCTTGGCCAGGTCCATGGACAGCCTTGGTGTTTACTTTGGGCACGTCATGTGGGCTGAGCCCCCTGTGTGTGGGCAGGGAAGGGCTGTGTCTGGCAGAGAGGCCGTGTGGGCACACACTGTGCCCAGCCAGCCGTGAGCCCCCCTCACTGAGCCTTGGTGGGACCAGAAGCAACCCAAGGGAGCGATTGAGGCACACCTTGCTGAAGCCATCCCACAAGGTTTGCAGGAGCTGGTTTTTGTAGTTGCTTGGGCACCAAATGTTAGGATATCTGCCCACTGGGGCTCCAGGTACCACTAAATGCCAGCCTGGAGCTTCAAATCTTTCAGCAGTTTTTTTTCTTCGGTGCTGTTGCTCCTGACCCAGTGCTGCACACTGGTGTCTGCTTTGGTGATTCCATCTTCTTGACCTGGAGCTGGTTTTGGCTTTGGAGCCAGGGAAAGCGAGGTTTGGAGAGTGACTCTTAAGCCATGTTCCCCATTCCTCCCCACACTGGGATTGTCTTCGTCCTGCTCCCTGCAAGCTGCTCCCTGCACAGTGGAAAGGGCATCCTGGGGATGCAGTGCCTCCCCCGAGACCCCCTCACGCAGCACTGCCATGGCCTGCCACCCACCAGGGATGCCCGTGTCCTGCCACCATTTTGTGGCAGTCCCACATTCAAACTCCAGGGGGTCCTTCCTTTCCCATCCTTGGAAGGAGCTAGGGGTCTTCTGCAGGGGCTGGGCAGTCCAGGCAGGCAGGATATGCCATTACCAAGAGCCAGGAGAAGACAGGGAGCTGCCTCTGTGCTGGCCAGGGAGAAGAGGAGCTCCCAGCGAGCATTCTTCCACCTTCCCTTTGCTTTCCCTCTGCTCCCTACATGGGTCCCCACTTCCCTCTCGACACGAGGCCTTATTCCAGCCCGAGGGGACTGAGGCTGCCCACAGCATCTCTTTGCACTGACTCATCCATCCCACGCTGCCCGCCGGGAGCCCCGGGGCGGTGCGGCAGAGCTGGCCTCTGCTCGGGGATGGGGCCACCCCCAGCCCGTCCATGCTCCCACCCCCTCTGCCACCGTGCTGGAGCTCTGCCTTGTTCCCTACTGCCAGGGCCTGGCTGCTGTAGGGAAATCTGCTTTCACAGGTTAAACCTTTTTACTTCATTAATTGCTCCACGAAACCCAGTAACTTTGCAGGCGCACTACACTCCTCTTGCTTTTCCCTAGGAGTGGGGGCAGCTGAGATCTGCTCCTTTTGGCCTCTGTAACCCTCTCCAAAACTTTCTGGAGGTTTTTAAACATCATTTGGTGAGATGTCATCTCTGTGGAGCCAGAGGGAACACAGGCAATGGAGCTGGGCAGCCTGCTTGCCCAGGTGGCGAGTGGCTTGCAAGGTGCCTGGGCTGCCTTGGGTGGAAGGTGGGACAGGGTCCTGGCAGCACTCGTGGGATGCTGGCCACTCGTCTGTAGTCAGGAGAGGATTCTGCTATACTTTTTTCCTGTCTGTAGGTTTTATTCAGACAATATGTAATGATTGAGTGATTTACAATTCAGTGTTAAGCTAATGAAAACGTTGATAATGGTGATAATAAAACCTTTTTTTTTCCTACGGTGTGTTGGAGGTTTTCTGTGGAGTGTCTCAGCCCTCTCTGTTGCCACCACCATTATCTTCAACCTAACATTTCAGCTGGACCCTTCCTTCTCCTTGTGCCTGTAGGGAATGAGAGCAGCTCAGCCTGGTGTGTCCCAGTGCTCCGTGGGAGGGCTGTCACTCCAGCTCCCTCCATCAGCCCTAGCTTCAAACCTGCCTTTCCCTAAGCCACTTCTGGATGTACTTTGGCCGTGGGCATCTCCAGGCGCAGAGCTAAGCTTGCTCCCCATTGTACTCTGCTCACCACCCCAGTCCAAAGCTCCTGCTCTTCTCTTTCCAAGACCCTTCAGGGTCAGCGCTGGCCATTCAAGGGTGATTTTGAAACTCTGGAGGTGAAGACTCTACTGGCAGGAAAAAACCCCACCCCTGGCCCAGACTGTTGGGAATATCCAGTGTGGGTGCAGGGGAGACAGGACCCCCAGGGGAAGGAGACCCTCAGATGTTCCTGGGTGTGCAGCTGCTGCCTGGATGACCTGGAGCCTTGAGCCCTTGGGTGGGAAATGTCTGGGGGATCCTGCTGGAAGGATCTGTGGGAGGAGGTGGTGGTGAGAACGGGCAGCATTCTCAGGGGAGCTACTGTAAGTCCTTTTCCCACGGGAATGAGGGATCACAAAGTCATAGTTCACTAAATTTCTTGAAGGTGTTTTTGTCATGCCTCCAAATCGCTCTGCAAGTCATCAGGGTGAGACCAAGGGGCAGCTTCCCACCTGCCCCAGCTACAGCCCCTGGGGCAGCAGTGGTGGGAGGGGGAGGAGGAGGAGGGTTTCTCCAGTGTGTCAGGGCAGCCCAGCATCTCCCACCCTCAGACCACCACCAGCTTCCCAAGCAGGATGGGGCTCAGGCTGTCACTGAGCAGCCAAGCAGTGCTGCTTGGCAGCTCAGGCCACAGGGAAGCAGCAGCAACCAGAGCAGGTGCCCGACTTTCTGCGCTGTCACCTCGTCACCAGCGCTGCCCTCCAGGGTGTGGAGGTCACACCGCCAGCCCCGCTGCCTCTTCCAGGCTGTGCCTTTGTAGGGCTGCACTGTGGGTTCTGTGACACAACCGTGGAGCCACCGAGCTTGGGCAGTGCCGTGCTGAATGCAGAGGGAGAGTGCAAGGCTGGCTCAGCCTCTGCATTGGGGTTTTCTCCTGCTTCCAACTCCGCCAGAGGTGGGTTTCACCAGGGCAATACCATGCAGGTCTGACTTGAGCGGGAGTTAAGACCTGCTTCTTTCCACAGTGCTGGATGAGGGTGAGAGGTGCTGGCTCCATCTTGGCCACTGGGAGGATGTCCAAGGCTCAATATGGAAAGAGGGAGAGACTTCCATCTGCTCAGCTCTGATGGCAAAGGGCAGCGCAGCACACCCAAACCTTGGGCTGAAAACCGTGGGGAGGGTGGGGGAGATGGGGCATGGCAGCAAAAGGGCTGAGCTGGTGGGATGAGTGTGAAGTGACACACTGAGGAGCTGAGAAGCCAACGAAAGCCTCGTTTTTAAGCCTGTTTTCCACGCTCACAGCTTGCTTTGTTCCCCCCCTCCTCCCCCTTTCTCTTTAAACCAAGGCTTACCCAGCTGGTGCAGATCTGGGGCCACCGGTGCAAAGCAAGGCAGCTGCTGGTCCCCCCAGCCCCTGGAATGCCACACACCCCAAAGGGCCCTGGGGAGCACCCAGGCGAAGGTGTCACAAACCAGCCCCAGCAGCACTTGCACCCTCCTCTCTGCCTGTGTGCCCAGGCTGTGCAGCCTGCCCTCAGGGAGCCAGCCTGGGGTTTGGGGCTTGGACACATCCCATCGCTCTTCCTCGTGACAAATAACCGACCACCACCAGATGGATTCACCTTTTATTAAGCTGCCACCCAAAACAAAAGGAGGAGAGAGCAAAGCCTGCCCTGAGACCTTCCCAATGCTGGCAACTCTGCATGCTTTCCCCACCAGGAAAAGGGGTATTTCTCCACAAAAACCCCCTCAGAGGGTATTTTAGATAGAACTGGGAGTGAAAATATCCCTTACTGGAGAAAAAAAAAATTTAAACGGAGCTCCTACCACTGTCAGAGCCCAGTGCTGCTTTCGTGCAGATGAGACAGGATGGACAAAGGCCACGCTGGAGTCACCAGCTGGAAAGAGCCTCCCAGGTGTGGCTCTGCAGGTACCATGTCCCACATGTGGATGAACGTGGAGGGGAGACCACCCCCGCCTCAGATAACCCCAGCAGCAGCAAGCACAAACCCATGGGCTCACAGGGACTGGGAGGAGGCGAGGAGCCGGCACAGCTTCTGGGCTGCCAGCTGGAGGAAAGGTGGGGAAGGAAAGGGTGATTTTAGCTAAGAAAAAATCTCCTTAGGACCAAGCCCTTTGCAGGTGACCGTGTAGGTCAGGAAGGCTGTCCCTGAGGCTGCCCGTAGTACAGTCTGGGCTCAGCACAGAGGAGAGCTGGGGCTGGGCTGGGCTGGGCTAAGCTGGGCTGAACTGGACTGGAGGAGTTCAGCTTTCCCTGGGAATGGGACACGGCATCCTTCCAGCCAGTTCAGCCAGGAGGACCTACCCGTGGTGGTGAGGTATAAGAGGTAAGGTGTGCTGGTGGGCAAGTGGGTGAGTGCATGGGCCTCCAACTTCCAAAAGCACTGAGCCAGCCACAAACCTGAGCTCAGACCCAGAAGGCTGCTCACAGGAGATGAAGCTCCTCCGTGAAGCTGTCCCCATGTGCTGAGCTTCAGGACCGCAGCCCATTCCCTCCTGCCCACCTCTCCCTGCCCACCCACCAGCTGCAAACCTACTGCGTGGCACTGACTTACCTGCACCTGGTGTCAGGGGACAGGTTAAAGGTCCCCAGCCCTGCAGGGCTTGCTCACACAGGCTTTGCTTTTGACACTCTCAGCAAATGCAACCCAGCCCATGGAGCAAGAGTCATGTGCTGGCAGCAGCCACAGCCAAGGTTTGACAGGGTGGGAGGGCAGCAATGCACCCTTTGGGGAGCAGCGAGGTGGGAAAGCAAACCTGCAGCTCACTGGGCTTCACATCGGGGGGCAGCTCTTACCAGTCCCAAATGCTTGAACCTACTTGGGAGGAAAAAGCAAAGAAAAACTAACAATGTCATTCAGTGCCTGCAAAAAAGGAATCATTAATTCCTGACAGGATTTAGAGGCTCTTGCTGGGGGGAGGGAGAGGAGCAGAAGAAATGAGTAAGAAGAACCTGACATCTCTGTTCTTAATTTATCATCATAGTAAGACTCGAGCGCTGAGTACAGCTCGGCACGCGCTCCTAGATGGATTTCCTCCGCAGCCGGGGGTGCTGCCGGCAGCGAGGGCTGTTGGAAGACAAAGTGCTCCCCGGGGAGGAGCCGGTCTGACCCCGTGTGCTCAGGGACACCTCGTCGATTTTGTAGGAAATGGAGTTGTAATACACAGGGTTGGTGTGGCAGCTCAGGGTCTCGGGGTGGGAGGGCACCGGGCTGCCGCACACCTGGGGTCTGTAGCACAGGCACGTGCAGAAGGACGGCACCGCGGCCGCCGAGGTGGCCGACTGGCGCCGCTGCCTCTCCGCGTCCTCCTGGACCAGCGGGATCAGGTTCATCTGGCTCGTCCTGTCCTCCACAGGGAGAAAAATGGCATTGCTGCTGCGGCTGTCCTCTTTTGGCTTGAGGTGGATGTTGTTGCGGGCTCTCCTCAGCGAGGCCCGCTCTTCGGCGTCCCGCCGCTCGTCCTCCGAGTTCATGGTCAGGAACCGCAGCACCACCAGGTTGAGGAAGGCGCCGATGACGGTCAGGCCCACCAGGATGTACATGAAGCTGAAAGCCACGTACGGGGGCTTCTTCTGCAAAGCCTCGTTCTTCTGCAGAGCCACAAAGTCTCCAAAGCCAATAGTGGTCAAGGTTATGAAGCAGTAGTAATAGGCATGGAAGAAAGTCCAGCCCTCGAAATAAGAGAAGGCTGCGGCGCCAATGCACAGGGTGCCCATGCAGGACAGAAAGCCCACTAGGACCATGTTCTCCATGGAGACATGGGTTGTCCTCATGCCCAGACACTTCTTGATCTTCTTGAGCAGTAGCCGCACAACAGTGTTCATGCGCTCCCCCAGGCTCTGGAACATGACCAGTGTCAGGGGGATGCCCAGGATGGCGTAGAACATGCAGAAGACTTTGCCAGCGTCCGTGCCGGGAGCAGCGTGCCCATAACCTATGAAGGACACAGAAAAGAGGAAAGGTGGCATCAAGTCCTCACTGGGATTTCCAGCAAGGCTGCCCTGTGCCCAAGAGGAGCAGTAGAAAAATGGGGAGAAGAATGGAAAGTGAGTCAGTAACAGATCTGTAGGCAATGCTAACGGGGCCATGGGATGCCACGTCCTTTGGGATGACGGCACATTGCAGTATCGTGTAGGCAGAACCTCATCTGACCTCTAAAGAGAGAAGGTAGCCTCCTGATAGCCCCCAATGTCACAGAGGCCAAGAGGAGGCCTAGAGCTGGACTGGGGTCTGCAAGCCTCCTGCAGCTCACAAACACTTCAGAGGCCATGATGCTGTGCCAGGTGTGCAGGGTAACCTGAACCCCACGGCGAGGGGGAACAGGGGCTCTGCAAGATGCTGAGACAAACAGCATCAGATCACCCTGTCGGGAGGTACACACCCAGCCAGGACCATCCACAACTGCCCTTGCAGGGGCATTGCCACCTCCCCTGTCACCTTCTCCTCCTCCTCCCAAGCCATCCAGTGTCTCATGCCTAATTGAGTCTCAGCTCTATAAGCACGTGCTGTGTGTCTGGTTAAACAGGAGCTAGACTGACCCTGTGCTATAGGGACAGTCCCCACAGGAGCAGCTAAGTCTGGAAGGACTTCTGCAGACCCACTCCAGATTTACTCCAGTGTCACTAAGACTCAGACCTAAAGCATGGCCGGACTGTTGGGGAGGAGGGGCTGTGCTGTTTTAGATGCAGGGTAGGGAGCATTTATGCCACCGCAGCCCTGTCAGCCTTTTCCTGGGGACAAGGAGCTCCAGGAGGACAAGGTTCTCCTTGAACGCCTTCTGAGATTTAATTTCTCCACCTTGGCCCAAGTTTCAGAGCTGTGACTCAAGGACACACACAATTACACTGTGAGGCACAGTGAGGTATTCACTGCAATCTTCCGGACTCCAGCGATTCTGTGCCCACCTCAATTACAGCAGCTTAGAAAGAAAGTGGTGGCCCCTGACCTCAGCAGATGAGTAACGAACTCAGTACAGGGGAGTCACGTGGTGTGGGGAGTAACAGCATCCAAAGGCATCCAAAGGCATCCAAAGGCATCTGAGCCTTTCTTTTGAGCTGCTTTTACAAGAAACTACCAGGGCCTGAAACTTCCCTTCTGAAGGCGCCTGCAGAACAGCGCCAGCTCCTTCCTGCGCTGCTGCCAGGCCTTTCACAAACAGCTATTTGTATTTTCACTTTCTGCAGGAATTTGTGTGACTTTTGCATGGAGAACATGGGGAAAAACACCGTCTTGTTACCCCACAGTCTTTTTCTAAGCTGTGACTTGGCTTCACCTCAGTCCTCGCTGCCCGTGGATTTCCAGGACACTTGGGGAAGCTGCAGCACGCAGTGGTGGAAGGACCAGAGGAGGATAACCATGTTATCCTGGGCTCCTGAGCACTCCTCCTGCTCCAGGACACTCCTGCATGGGACAGGGCTGAGGGGCTGAGGACCGTGTTATCCTTCGCCATGCTGTGCTCTGGACTGCGAGCAGGCAGCAAGGGACCAGCTTCTAATTGCTCTCTCTGTTCACAAATTCACACAACAAAAAATGATGAATTTAATGCCTGCATGCCACATTTCATGAAACAGAGAGCAGACAGGAGACTGCAGAGGCAAAACCTCCCAGTCAGATCCAAGCTTAATAACCGAGTGCAATCACCAGGTCCCAGGCTACAAGATAATACAGTGACAGCCATGAGGAGGTAAATATAATGATCCAGAAGAGCAGTAAGTGGAAAAACAATTGTTATACCCTGAGAGACTGCTGAAGGAGTGTTTGACTGATGGTTTCAAAATGACAAAGGGAATTAGAAAGAGTAAACACAGCTACAATAACATTAAAACTGAGATTTGGAGCACAGCCCAATATAAAGAGATCTAACATGCCAGCAGTTTAGAAATATGGCACCTGGGCTGAAATTATTTATCACACAGGGTGTGTGATAAGCACAGCCATTGTTTGTCACAGCCAATAGGAAAATCATGTAAATGAAGCTATAACCTGCCAGGTGATGATGGAGATTTTTGCTGAAGCCATTCATCTTTCCCTCCTGCTGGGGTCTGACCTGAGCCGTGCCCTGAGCCCACCGTGGTTTGCTGGCCATGTGTGTTCCCAGGTGCACAAACCCCACACCTCATCCCATGGGAGCACATGGGGACCCCAGGCAGGGCCTGCAGGATACCTGTCCCTCTGCCACCTCTTGTCCTCTGCTAACACAGTGCAGTTGATCCCACCAACCCTTGTCCTGAGGGACGATGCCTCCAGCTGCCAGAGGTATTTCAACCATCCCAAGCCCTTTGGTAAGGCTAGGTCCTGTCCTGAAGAACAGGAGGTGGCTGCTGGCTGTGCCAGGGCAGGATTTGGCCTCAGGATTCCTGCCTCCAAAACACATCTGCTGACTGAAATCCCAGCACAAGCAGTGACACGAGCACAGGATCCCTGTCTACCCCCACGGAATGTTAAGGGTGCATGGATTAATCAAAGTAGATTAATTAAACAATGCTCAACTCCCATGTTGCTAATCTCACCTAAATTAAGGCAACCCTCATTCAATTTAGTTTCATTCTCTTGCAAAATTGAAGCGGACAAACCAAGGCACTGGGCTCTAGTATGGACAAGTGGGTCTACGAAGGAGTTTAATGTGATTCAGTCGCTCCCCTCCAAGCTGACACCCATCTCTCTGCAGGTTTCTGTGTAGGCAGAGCAGCGGGCAGTGGCTCGTGGCTCTCTTGGCTCCATGAAGCAGGTCTCACACAGCCAAACATCCAGAGTTTTGAGCCAGCAAAGAAGCCAACAATTCTTGCCCAGCTCTTCACCCAGCTCACTGGCTACAGCCAGCGCAGAGGACAGACATGGCCCCCACCTCTGCCCTCCCACACCGCTGCCAACTTTGGCATTTGCCCGCTCCAAAGGTTCCCGCAGAAGCTCCACAAGCTGCTCCCTCCCTGGGACCATACCGAGTCTCGTGGCCCCCGCCGTAGCAGCACCCCCAGAACAGGGTGCCCCCAGCCTGCCCATGGCTTGCTTCGCCCACCACTGGGCACTGAGGGTCTCACAGGGTCAGCTCGGGGGTGGCCTGAAGAGATGTCCCAGCCTTGCAAGGGTGAGACCTGCCTCTGCCATGCGGGCACCCCCCAGGCTGTCCTGGAGCTCCGGGGGTACTGGAGGTGTGGGGCTGGAGGACGATGGGGCACAGGGACATGGAGGTGGGGGGACATGGGATGCAGGGGCGTGGGGATGGAGGAAGATGGGAGCCAGGGATGGAGGGACGCGGGGTGCAGAGCTTCAGGGATGGGAGGGATGCCGGGCGCGCCGGCCGCGCTGCCCGCACTCACCGATGGTGGTGATGACCGTGATGGCGAAGTAGAAGGAGCCGGCGAATTTCCACTGGCGGCCGGCGCGGTGCGGCTCGGCCTGCAGCACCAGCCGCTCCAGCNCCCCAGCCCCTCCAGCTCCCGGTAGTCGTCGGCGGAGAAGCGGTACTTCCTCCGCAGCTCTCCGCGCTTCTGCTCCAGCAGCCGCTTGCGGCCGCTCTCCGCCTCCGACTCCAGCGCATCGAAGACCGCGGCGCCCACCAGCAGGTAGGAGAAGATGCAGAGGATGAGCGCGGCCGTGCGCAGGTTTTGCCGCTTCATGGCGAGGGGCGGCCGCCGCGCTCAGCCCNACCGCGCTCCGAGCCCGGGCACCGCGCAGCGCCTCCTGCCCGCCCCGGGCACCGGCCCCTGCGGGCTCCGGCTCGCATTCACACCTAGGCTGGCTCCGGTGTGCCCCGAGCCCTCCCTGCCCGGCTGCAGGTGAGCCCTATCGAGGCCACGGTTCATTCTGGTGACAGTGACAGTAGTAACAGCCCCGCTCCCGAAGCTGACCATGGATGCTCCCAGGCTGGAGGAGTTTCTCATGCCTGCACCCTCTTTGCCTGCCCTCCTGAAAGCAGGGGCCTTTGGGGCTCTGTGGCTGTCCCAAAGTACCCTGTGCTACCATCCCTGCCCGGGCAGCCCTCGCTCCTGCTGCTCTGCCCAGTTCTGGGCCGCTTCACGCCCATGGCACTGAGGAGCACTGTCACCGGTGTTACCTGTGTAATCTGTTTGTGTCACCTGTGTAATCTATCTGTGTTATCGGCATTACCTGTCTGAGCTGTGCTATCTGTGTGAACTGTGTTGTCTGTGTTATCTATCAGTGCTCTCTGTGTTATGTATCTGCGTTTTGTTATTTGTGTTGTCTGTGTTATCTCAGTGTTATCTATGTTATCAGGGTTATCTGTCTGTGTTAACTGTGTTATTTGTCTGTGTTGGCTGTGTTATCTGTTTGCATTATCTGTGTCATCCTTTTCCCAGCCGGTTACCAGAGCAGAGAGTCTGGCCTGTAGTGTTCAGTGCTGTTTCAAGAGGGCAGAAAGGAACAAAACCAGATTCAGTGTTTCTGCCTTTTTCTTTGGCACATTGGTGAGAAGCTGCAGGCACAGGGGATGTAGGGCCCGTCCACCCTGTGCTGGTGTGGGGGACAATGAGCTCAGCCTCTCTGCACTGATGTGCTGTGGACAGCCCAGGTCAGCCCCAGGAGCAGGGAAATTAGCTGTGGTAAGAGGCAGAGCCCACAAATTGAAGACCCTGTTTTTCATTGCTGGTTTCCATAGCTTTTATGTAACTCCTATACTTCACTTTTAAAAATAGAAAGATACTTCTGAGTTGTGCGTTGCAGGAGATAGTATCTCTTCCAGGAAAATAGACTCTTCTTCTTTTGGCTGGGAATAAAACACACAAGTGAAAAAAACAACGAGGTTCACATCCCTCTTCATCCATCTTGCTTCTCTCTCTGCAGAGGACAAAATGCTTTGGCATTTAATTGCAGCAATTAAGGTTTGAACTGGACATAAGAAAAAGTTTTCACCCCTTAAGACAGTGGAACACAGGAACAGACTGCTGGGGGAGATTGTGGCACCCCATCACTTGAGGAGTTTAAAAATAAGATAAGCAGATGTCTGGGTGTCTGCTGAAAATGCTCTGGGTACAGTGGGTGCTCTGCTGAAGGAGGGGATGACTCAATGCTCTCCTAGAGCCCATTCCATCACTGTCCTCAGCATTTCCATGGCCAGCGCAAGGGACACAGTGGCCTTTCCTACTGTAATTGTGAACTCTTTTTCACCCTGGCCGCTTGCCACTTCCCTCCTCCTTGCTGAGCCTCCGTGCCAGCACCATTAGTGGAAGTTGTTATTGAAGAAAAAATAGACTCCGGCATCCATCAGGAGTAGCACACACTGTCAGCTTGCTGCTCGACATCGCCGTGCTTGCAGCCTCCTAAATCATGTGGCAGAGCCCCCACTGGAGGAATGTGTCTGGTTTGTGTTCCCCATGGTGTGTTTGCAGCCCTGCTGGCGGGGCCTGGGCTCCTGTCAAACCTCCAGCCCCAGAGACGTGGGGGGGCCTCCTGCTCGAGAAGATGCACTTCACCTGGTGCTGGTAATTTTTTCCACTGGTCAGCAGTGACATCCCACCTTGGAGAAAGGAACCAGAGCTGCTAACTGAGCTTCTGTTGGTTCCATTATAGAGGAAGGAGATCTTACAGTGATTGCATTTCTGGGTGCCTGTCACACATCTTTTAGGAGGTGTTCTGGGGCCTCCAGTGCCTTGCAGGTCAAGTTCTGGGGTCCTGGGGTGATATTTGGAGGGTTAAGCTGATGTTGTAGCCTGTTATTGAAAACAAAGTGCTCTGTGCAGATGTTGGACCAACATGCCATGGTAGGTTCCAGCATGGAAAACCCTGGGAGATGCTCTCCATGGGTGGGTGACAATAGGCTCAAGGTGCTTGCCCAGTTTCCTTTAGGAGCAGCATCAGTCTCAGCTGACCATGAACTAAATGCTGCAGTTTTTTTCCAAACCCGTGCTGGTGATGAGAGCCAGCAGAGCTCCGGCAGAGATGGTACAGCACGGTCTTCCCAAGGTGCTGCCTACACAAGGAAGGGTCTGTGGGTGGCATCTTCCCCTCCCTGGGGCTGGGGACACTGGGAACAGGGGGAGCATCTCTGCTGCCACAGTATGAGCAGCTCTCAGTGCTCCCTTCTGCTAGCCCAGTCCTCTGAGGGGCTTGTGGTGGGCTGACCTTGGCTGGCTCCAAGGTCTCCTCGTGACCCCAGAAGAAATCCTTACTTTGCAGTGTCTTGGGACACAGGTCTTCCCTCAGCGTGGCCTTTCCCTGCTGCACTGGAAGTTACAGACATTGGGATGTCACTGATTTCTCCTTTTGGGGCTTGCTTTGACCTCATGCAGGTCAGAAGCCCCTGTGGAATAAACGCTGCTTAGCAGGAAAAAGGGTAGCCAGGAAAAAGGATCCATCTCCTAATGAGAAACCCCCCAGTAGCAAACCAGGACTGTGTTTGGAGTGGGACTGGAGGCTTCAAAATTAAGGCTGGATTCAGCCTGCTCTGCCTCTCGCTGCTCACACACTGCTTTTTCCTGCCTGCAGCGATCACAGGGCATGAGTGACACCAAACTGTGTCAGATGGCAGTTGTGGAGGCCCATCCTGTCCTGTTCCTCCTGAGGCACAGGAAAGTTTCACACTTTCCTGCTGGGAAACAATAAGTTCAACCTTTGTGTTTCCCTGGACTTCACTCTGCTTGAGGAAGGTCAAGCTGGAGCCGTGGGTTCAGGGCGGGCAACATAATGTACTTCATCATTGATTTTCAGTGAGAAGTTGCATTATGAGATTAAATGTCTCATTTTTATTGCATGGGGAGGCAAAGAAAAAGCAGGAGCTCTGAAAATAAAATGTAAGTCCAAGTGCTGTGTTTGTGTGGGGAGGTGCTTGTGACTGCGAGCGAATGTGCCTTTTTTCCTGTCCTCGGAGGTGAACTTTGAGAGCTGCTTCCTCTGAGGCTGGTAAACAAAGTCAAACCTCATCTGTGTTTAAACCAGTGCCTAATTAATGTGTGTAATTGGCCCACATCTACTAATTCCAGGCTGGCAGGGAGTTTATTAAAAAGCTTTTCTAGTTCTAATGGATTGAAATAAGCAAAGCTGCTTACCAGTCTCAGACGAAAAGGACTGAACAGGGACCAGTTGTGTGGGTCTGCTTGAGTCAATCCCATGTCCCATCAGGTGTCAGCCTCTTTCCTGGTTTCAGATGCAAGGTACTCCAGCTCTCTGAGGGCTTGGGGACCATCCTGATGTACTATGCTTCTTTTGGTTATTTTTAAACATCAAATTGATGTTTTTGTTTGTCTTAGTAAAAGCATCAGCTATTCTAGCTTTAATGCCATTTAATACTTAGATTATAGATAGCCTGGCAAAGCCACAAGGTATTTCTAAAGTAACAGATTAGTTAATTTCTAAAAAGTATTAGGTATCAGGGTATGAATAACAACCAGCTGCAGCTGCCCAGATGATGTCCTTAAAGCACAGCAGACTCCAGGCACTGCTGGGCTGTCCCCAGCCAGGTAGCACCATGAGCTGGGCACAGGGAGCGATCCCTCCTCTCTGCATGAAGGGCCGTGGCAATGCCTTGCTCTGCAGACACAGCATCCCTGATTGGATCCCGGCTGGATGTGTTTGCTTCTGTCCCAAGACTCCCCAAATCATCCTGTAAAACATCCTCCTGCACGCCCGAGCTGCCTCGGATCTGTCCTTTGGCCACGCTCAGAGCTACTGCAGGCTCAGGAACCTCACGGCTTTCTCTCAGCTCGGAGAATTCCCGCTGCCTCCCTCCTGGGCTCTTTGTAGCACAGATGGCTGCAGGCACTTTGCTCTGCATTGTGATCTGGAAACTCAGCAAGGGAACCAATGAAACACTGGATATAAACTGGCTGTAAATGCAGATTGCCTCCACGCAGTCTCAAGTGGATGTGACTTCCAGGTTTCCAGCTCCAGAGCAGGTTGACACAGTTCCATGTATGACTGTCTTCAACCACCTTGCCCAGTACCAGCCATGCCAAACCTCACCGTGCCACCACCTAACACCCCAGAGCTCATTAGGAAGCCTTTCCCAATTACTCCTCCTACCCAAAATGGGTTCTATGAGGGGGGGACACAGCCCCATCCTCCCAGCCCGCTCCCCCCAGCAGCCTGATCTCCCAGTGGTCGTACACAAAGCAGACCTGGGCTGGAAATGCTGACAGTGCTCTTGACAGTTTATGGTCACAAACTCTATTTTCAGCCTGATAAGTTTTTTATATGCTTGGAAAGCTGTCAGTTGAACTTCAGCCAGGCACAAAGTACCTGCCATAAAGCGCCTGGACCACAACCAAATGGGAGAGGTGCTGCCCTGCTTTAGCAAGTTCTTGATCTCGGATGCTTTAGTCGGTTCATTTATTTTGTTTGAGGATCTTGGCTTTAATTATAAAATAATAAGATAAAATCATAATGCCTCTACTTAAAAATGTGTGTAAATATTTGCTGAGAGCCTGTTAAATCAAAGCTGGCAGCCAGTTTGGATTGGGTTTTGGGGGTGGGAGGCTCTGTGGTGCTGCTGCTAGTGCCAGGGTGGACTGTTTTCTGCCAGGAGACCCTGCATCCGAGTGATGAAGGAGGGAAGCTTTGGGAGCGAGTCTGGAGAAGGGTCCCGCTTCTGGGCAAGGTGAGTCTGGAGATGAGCTGCCGTGGGCACCACCACGGACTCAGCATAGGAACAAGGCCACAGGGAGAGCAGGGCCCGATCCCGGGTGTGCCTCTGCTCCCACCACGGGTGGCAGCATCCCGGTGCTATAAATTACTGCCCTGCCTCACAGCCTGTGGGACCGCCAGGAAGGTCACGGGTGGGGGGGAAAAGGGTCTGGGAAGGAATTACAAGCATGCGAGGCTCTTTTGGAGGGTTCGCCGGTGACAGCCTCGCCCCTGTCCTACAAGGCAGCCCACGCCGTGGTAGCACTGCACCGCAGGCACTGGAAAGGTCCCAACAGCTGCAGGGACCCTGTGGGACGCCCCAGGGGGAGGGATGAGCTCTGCCACGCTGTGTGCTGTCTGCCCGGGTGGCCTCAGTGCCAAAGGCGTCTGCCCGCGTGGTGGGCGCGGTAACCGGGTCCGCCGCATCCCATGGCACCCCCTCCCCAAGGTGCCCCCACCGTGGGCTGGTGGGACAGGGGGCAGCGCCTGAGCCTGCCTGGGTGTGCTTCAGGGAGGAACGGAGCGGGGTGCTGCCCCACGGGCGAGCTGAGCCCCGCTCCGGGCGGGACGGGGCCGTGCGGCATGCGGCAGCCGGGGGCGTGGGCGCTGCCGCGGTCCCATCTGCGGCCCCCGGCGCTCCGCTCCCGGGCAGACAGTTTACAGCAAATGGCTCCTTTCGATGCTAAAAATAACCCGCTAGGAAACAAATCGGCCCCAGGACTTCAGCTGGAGAAAAGTGCATTTGTTAGTAAAACTCCAGATGTCCTTTCCTGTTTTCCTCTGAAGAGCAGGTGCTGAGAGTTTGATTGAGCTTCCCAGAAAGGCACCGACTTATTTCGATGCAGGGTTTGATTCCTCCAAGATTCATTTTTCTTCCCCTGCTAGCGATGCTCCGTGACTGGTCCCACACCCCACTGGCCAGAACGGCTCTGGGTTTGGGGCCACAACCAATTTCCCAGCCAAGGGAGCTGTAAATGCCCTGTGAAAATGTTCCTGCTGCCCATGCCTGAGAGCACAGCAGGTTCCCAGTGGGGAATGAACGGAACAAAATGAAATATTCGTTTTCTCTTGCAGTGTAAGCACCGTCTTAGGGACTTAATTCTTCCTCCACCTTAAAACTGCAGATTTTACTAAGTCTTTTTTATATACAAAGGGTTTCCGGTTGGTTCTCTCCAGTCTTTTCTCTGGAAGGGCTGATTGGGGAGATAAAACACATCCTCTCTGAACTGCAAATGCAAAAACGTCCTTGTGTTTGCCGGCCCAGCTGCCTGTCCCCTGCTCCAGCCCTGGCCCTTTCTCTCCAGCCATGCTCAGGGGCTGTATGGTGTCCCCGGGGCACAGCAAAGAGTGGCACAGGAATCACAGCTGTTCCAGGCATTGGGATGCCAGGCCTGCCATGAATCAGCTAGAGGGAATTAAATTAACAGTAGGCTTTTTTGGAGGCAGGCAAACCACCTGAGGTAAATGGAAAAATAAACCAGAGGCATCTCTGTGTTCTGGAACATTTAACTGACTTTCAGGCCCTTTGTTTGAGAGTGGGAGCTGAGGCGCTGAGCAGCGACAGGAGGTGATGCTCTGGGTATCCCCTGGGCATCTCCACACAGGATCAGGCACAGACTCAGGGCATGGCCATTTTGGGGTTTCTGGCTTGGGACCCACGTGTGAACAGCCCCCTTTATGGAGGCAGATGAGGACTTCCCCCCGGCTGGGACTGGCACGTGCTGGTGTGGCTGCAAGTCCAACACTCATCCCTGTGCCGTGCCTTTGGGAGAGGATGTGTCCCGTCCTCCCAGGCTGTCTGCTGGTTTATCCATGAGCCACCCTCTGCTCCTCCATGCCCCACTGGAAAGGAAAATAATATTTCAGCTCGCTGACTGTGCCCCTTGCACAGCTGGTGTCTGCCCTGGGGCACCCTGACAGGGCTTGTCCCACATCCCAGCTCAGTGCAGTGGGATAGTGGCTACAAGGATGGTTCTGCTGTTTCAGCTTTGCACACAGAAAGACTCTTTCCTCCATCAGCCCTGAGGGAGCTACAGCATCTCCTGATGGGTATTGCAGACCTGCTGGGCTCTTGGACAGCCTCAGGCCTCCTGGATGAGCTGCATCCCAAGGGAACTGCATCCCCATCTCCTCTGGACTCTCAGCATGGCACTGTGTGGCCAGCACTACACGCTTTCAAAGGGGGATTTTTGCCTCCAAACCAAGTAACACTTCATTCACTGAGAATGCCTGGCTCTTGGCATCTCCACCAGTGAGCACACCCCTGAGCTCTCCTCTGTGCCAGCAGCTTCCCATTGCCATGGGACTGTCTCCCCACTGCCTGGACTGGAGACACAGAGGTGCTGCAGGGTGGGCTGTGCTGGCAAGAGCAGACTGGGAGCTGTGGTGGGTGCTTCTCCCCAGCTCTGCTGAGCAGCACCTCCGCATCCGAGCAAAGGCAGCCAGGACAGAGTTAATCTATCTCCTGTCCTTGGATGTCCTCAGCACAGCATGGAAGCAGCCTCTCCAAGGAGGAGCCATGGTGCCTCTGGGAAGCCTGGGAGCTCTCTGATGCTCCTTAGGGTGAACTTTTTGCCCATAAGCCCAAACAAGCAGAAGAATTTCACTCTGGCTGGGCTGTGCATTGGCACGAAGGGTTCTTCAGGGACCCAGATTGGACCTGGGTGTCTTCTGTTCATGACAGAGCCGAGGTGTTGGGCAAAATTCAAATGATCTCTTCCTGCCAGGATGCTGAGGAGGCAGCACAGGTCGTGGTGCACTGAGCAGCTCCCGGGGGTTTCTCACTGCCCCGCTCCTGTGCTGATGATCCAGGGCAAGGAGGGCTTGCTGCGGGGGGATATTTAGAGGAATGGTGTAAAAAATGGCACAACTCTTTTAAGCCCGGAGGGCTCGGCCAGTCCTCCAGGACAACTCCGTGCCCGCGGGGTGCAGCCGCAGTCGCTCTGTAGCGCACATACAAATGCGTGCTGGGGCTGGGAGCGGCGCAGCGCCGCTGCTGGGAGCTGGCCGTGCTGCCTCGGCTCACAGGCTCCCCAGGTCCCACGCTGCACGGCATCGCCTATTTATAACTGCATGCACTGCAGGAGTAGTATTAGACTGATGGCTTCACACAGGCACGCTAAGCGTTGTTCTATTTCTGTGATTTGCTCTTCTGCACAAGCTGTTGGTCCCTCGGATGCCAGAACGCTCCACGTAGTACAGACAAAGACTCCGATTTTTCTCTTTTATTAACATTTTCACCAACAGCACCCCAGTGGCAGGTATATTTACCATTTTTTCCCAGTTCACCTGGATAATTGCATCGATTATTCCTTCCCAGTCTGATCGATATCCTTGGTAAATAGGATAACCTGTCAGGTCTGTTGTCACTGCAGCCAAAGGTACTTCAGCAATGACATTGTTTTGCTGAAGAAATAAATGCCTCTCACAGAATCTGAGGATGCTGTGACCTTTCATTAGTGACCTGAGTGACTCATCCCTTTTTGTGTGCACACTGCAGCCACCCACCACACTGTAAAAGACGCTCCACAAAGTGCTAGTGTTGGGTGCCTGGAGTAATGGGGAGCCAAGTCCTGCAGGAGCCTCCTGCTCTCGCTGCTTCTCCTCCAGCTTCACATGTGGTGTTCACACCTTGCCTGGGCCTTGGCCTCTCACGTTATGGCCACGGCCTGTTTGTCCAGCAGGGACCCATGCACCACCTCAGTCCCACAGCGATGTCCCCAGCACCCCCAGCCCTTGTGTGCAGCAGCTCCTGCTCTCCCGGGCTGTGGAAGTCTCTGACACAAAGACACAAGCCCATGTTCTCAGCACAGGGCAGCCAACCCACACTTGTTTAGCAATCAGGGCTCCACTGGCCATACCAACACCCCTGAACTGAGTCAGAGCCAGATTTTAGCTAATGTGTGCAAAAGGAAATAATGAATTAGTCAGAGTTGAGTTCTATGCATTTAGATGTTGCTGATAGCAATATTTTCCTCTTGCAGAGTGTTTCGCATGCCAAGAAAAACAATTCTGCATTTTGGAGGAAGAAAGTGGTTGTACATCTGTGCATCTGTATGTGTGCCTGTTATTTCTGCCTGACTGGCTTCCCTGGGCTGTCAGCTTAAAAGTTCTCTGTAACATAACAAATCTTGACTGTGTTTCCAACATATCCTCAACCAAGAGCGGTTTATTTAATGAAGCAAGAAATGCTGTCAAATTTCCAGGCTTGATCCTGATCCCATTAGGGTCAGGAGGAGAATTCCCACCATGTTTGATTTATTGGTTGGGTCTAATCTGGGTAAAGGAGTTAAAAATCTGCTTTCAGCTTGATTTTGCAGACAAGATCATTGCTCCATGCTGCTGTACCAGAGAGGCTGTGGGAAAAGCAGAGAGTGCAGGTGGGACTCCTCTCACCTGCTTTTAGACATCTTCAAATCTGGCAATAGAAAGCCAAAGGAAAGAGGAATGTTCAGCTCCTCATAAGCCAGGAGCCCAAAGGAGGTGATGATTCAGGAGGTAACCATGGCACAGCTTCTCCAGTGGCACTGGCCCCCTCCTGCCAGCAGCAAATGCTTTGTGTGTGGCCCTGCCAATGTCTAGGAGAGTTGGGAGAAGGAGAGGGGGGATTATGACAGCCCCCCACCTTCTCCGTCCCTTTACCCACTCCCAAAAGTTCTTCCCATGCCACAAGTGGGAACTGGGACAGACCCAGAGCTGCCCGTGCCACTTGCTCCAGGGACATCCCACCCTCTGGTCCCAGGAGATAAAGAGCCCTGGGAGGTTTTGAGGGGTGAGCAGTGCCCACACGTTTGGAGCAGGATCCCTGCAGTGACCACACACCTCCGTGCCCTGCAGGGAGCAACAGTTGCTCACTGGGAGGGAAGGAACCTCCCCAGCAGTGAGGAAGGAGGGATGGAGGAAGGAAGGCTGGAGGAAGGAGGGCTGTTTTGTTGCCCCATCACCAGCTGTGAAGAGGCTCATGTGCCAGTGGTTGAACCTTAATTACACACACACCTAATCAAAGGGAAGAGCTCATTCTCCCCAGTTCATAGTGGGAAGCAGCGCTGTCTGAGAATCACGGGGACTGCAAAGCTATAGATTAAAAATAGAATTGAAAATCCCACCCCAAATATCTGAGACATCAGCCCAACACACAGATCCTTACTGGCTTTTGCTGATTTGACAGACACAGGACACAGAAAAATGTGCAGACTTATGTCTGCAACTGTCCCTGGGGCTCAGAGATGCTTCTCAGGACACAGATCTTTAAATCATTGTTAACAGTGATGGGAGGGGGCACTGGTGAAGAGAAGAAGACATATCTGGGCACAAAGATGCAGGGGGTGAGAGCAGAGTTTGCTGGCACCTCCTATGCAGCGCTTCCTCCCCAGCATGCGGTGATGCTTCACTTCAATCAATCATGCCCACAGTGGGTGCAGTGACAGGGTGTCACAGCTCCCAGGGGCTGTGGGAGCCAAAGCTGATTCTGAGGGGAGCTGTAGCATCTTAGATAGGATCCATGTGTGAAGATGGAAGAGCTGGACAGCTTTCAGAGGTGTGGGTGTTTTTTGAGGAAAGGAGGAGAAGAGTTCAGAGCTCTGGAGAAGCCTGGATCTGGAGCGTGTGTGCAAGGAGCAGGGACCAGGTATGGTCCTAATGTCTCAACTTTCCTCTTACAGAGAGAGAAGATCTCACTGGTGAATTTAAGCTTTATCTTTGGGTTTCCTCTGGCTGAGGTGGGAGCTGGATGTTGCTGGACCCCTGACTGGCGCTGAGCAGACTCCTCAGTGTGTGCCTGTCACAGATCACTCCTCACCGGCTGCCTGCAGTCTCCCAGCAGTTCCCTGTTTGCAGAGCACTGGGAAGATCATCGCCACTCCCTCAGCAGGCAGGCCCCTGCTCCAACCTGCAGGCCAGCTGGCTCCCAGGTTGCCATAAAGTTTTAAAAGAAGGCAGATGACTCATAAGTGAAAGCACGAGGTGTTTATTTGCACTTCAGACATATTAACTGCACTGAAAGCCAGCTGTGCTCCCTCCGCTGCCCAGCAAAGGTGTGTCCATGCAAGGAACAGCTGCCAGAGATAAATGTCAGGAAAAGCGCACAGTGTCTGTCCCTGGGCCAGTGCTTTCCCAGAAAGGGCTGATTTTAACTCACAGTTCGCTTCCTTCAGCTGGGCTGCAAAAGCTGGTGTTGATGCAAATCGCATTATTGAATTGAAATGTTCGAGCTGTTCCTAGTGGGTGACACCAAGACCAAAAACCAAAATACTGCTTGGGAGCCTCTGCTCACCCCAAGCAAAGATCTGTCATCCCTGGTGATGACAGCTGCCCTCACCATCACATCCAGACTTCACAAGCCTTCAAGCCAGTGCTGCTTCTCTTTTTTTTTTGCACATCTAGTTTTTACAAGCCCTCACAAGGCTGGATGCGAAATGTAAGCACCCACCTGAAGATTTGCAAACTCTCCTGGCATTTGCCCCTTGAAAGCAGGAGTCTAGGCTACTGCAGTCATTCATCTTCCAAAATAAAAACCCCAACTGATAGCCTCCAAAAACTTTAAAATGCCCATTTGTTAGTTCTGCTATGTGCTCTTCCAAAAGAGAGGGAGTAATGCCAAAAATGTCTTTTTCTTCTGCAGAGGAGGTGGGCAGTAGAGGATCCCACAGATACTAAACAGCTCAGTCACCCAGGAACTGGTACAGCTTAGTCATGTACTTAAAACCTGATTTTTAAATTAATATTTTCATTTCCAAAGCACTTCCCCCCCCACCCCCCTTCCCACAAAAATTCACCCTCTCAGCTGTCCTGCAGTGCAGGACGTCTCCTTAGGTGAAAGAGGGAATCCTGTCTCAAACCCACGTACAGTAGGGTAGAGAGGATGCAATGGAGGGACAAGGCGTCATTCCCTCCCATCCCTCGGTCACAGAGGAGCTGGGAAGCAAGGGGATGTAAACCAGCTCAGACTGCTGCATGAGAGGCGGGAGGGAAATACTTTGGACTGGAGCAAACCTGCTGTTCGTCTCTTTCCATCTCCAGGCGCACTGTAGGCAAAATGGTTTGGATTGAATAGCTTTGCTCTTAAAATCTGGTCCCAGTTTTCTCTCCGATGCTGACAGTCCTGTCCATCGCCTGTGTGGAGGGAGCCCGTGATGCTGCTGTCACCATCTCTGCAAAGCAGGTGTCAAGGCGGGTGGCTGCACCCAGGGAGGGGCCAAGCACAAGCTGACACGGCAGAAGCAGGGGTGTCAGGTAGCTCAGAGCTCATTAGGAACCTCCCCCTTACAAAGAATGGTGCTCCTCTTCTTCTCAGCTGCCTGGCAAGAGGTTTTGCTCCGGAAGGGTGGCCTCAGACACTGTCTGGCACTTTGGTAGATGGTGCTCATTCGTGACCTCCAGTCTTTGCTGGTAATCACATAGAGCAGGGGGTTGAGGGCACTGTTGAGGCTGGCCAGGCCCCGAGTCACCTGGTAGGAAATGTAGACATTCTTCAAAGCCTGTGTGCAGGACCCTTGCGGTTGCCAGCGACGAAACAACAAGTTGAGGTTTCGGAAGATGTGGTAGGGGAGGAAGCAGATGGAAAAGAGAACCATCACGAGAACCACCAGTCCGATGCTTCTCCTCCTGAGGCTGGGGTCCACGCTGTCATTCCTGCAGAGCACGAACACCACGTGGCAGTAGCACCCGATGATGATGAGGAACGGGATGACGAACCCAGTCACGGTGACAGCAAAGGTGTAGGGCAGGTAAACGCCCAGGTACTTGTGTCCCGTCGTGTCATGGCACTGCGTCCCCATGTCATCCATCTTGCTGAAGGCAAGATCAGGAGCTATCTGTGCGATGACCCACACCCAGACCACCGCTGTGAGCCACACCGAAGAGGTTGCACCCTGGCACCTGCCCCGTGCCTTCAGCGGGTGCACGATGCCCAGGTAGCGGTGGATGCTGATGCAGGTGAGGAAGCCGATGCTGGCGTAGAGGTTGAGGTGGAAGAGGCTGCGGGTGAGGCGGCACCAGGCCGGACCGAAGAGCCACACTCTGCCTTGCAGGTAGTAGCTGACGAGGAAGGGCAGTGTGCTGACATAGAGCAGGTCAGCCAGCCCCAGGTTGCCCACCAGCAGGCTGAGGGGCTGGCGGGCACTCTCCCGGGGCCCTGTGCAGAGGTGCCACAGCCCCAGCCCGTTGCCCAGCAGCCCCAGGGGGATCACGGTCAGGTACACGGCGGGCAGGAAGCGGTGGGCGAAGGCGGAATCCACGGGGCAAGGGGCCGCACTGCCATTGCCGGGCCAGGTGGAGAGAGCCTCTGCAGCCATGGGGAGCCCCGGCAGCCGTGCCCGGGCTGGCAGCGGGTGGCAGTGCTCGGAGGCGCCCGCGGCAGCACGGTGTCCCCCGGCACAGGCTGCGGCTCCCCGCACCGCTCCGCGCCTGCTGAGCCCGGCCTGGGACTGCGGGGCGCTGGACTCTCCCCGGGGCACGGGGAGGATGTGCCGAGGGCAGCCCCGGCGGGGCGGCTTCCGCCACTCCCTCGGCGCCTCCCCCCGGCCCACTTGGGACACCCCGAGCCGGGGACACGCAGCCCCCCGGCTGTTTCGGGTGCTGGGAGTGCCGGGAGGCAGCGGGCGGCAGGGAGGGGCAGAGGGGCTCTGCCGCGGAGCGGCCGGGAGATGTCTGAGCAGGGGAGCCAAAGCTCTCAGCCTGTTTCTGTTCTGTCCCGCTCGCGGTGAGGAGAAGCCTCCCAGTTTTCCAGATCTGGAAGCCTGCACCCCATGAGCCGCCCTCACTGCCACTCCTGGCAGCCCTTCTCCTGGCTCCAACGCTCGGAAATACCGGGAGCAGAGGTAAGGAGGAGACTGGCAGTGTTCCACGGGGCTCATGCTGCCGTGGGGCTCATGCTGCCATCCCCGGTGCCGCAGGCAGTGCCAGCAGGCAGAGATGTGCCAGGCTGCCTGCCCCCAGCACAGGCAGAGCGAGCCCCGCTCAAGAGCTGCCCCCTCCCTACAGCTGCTCCTGCTGCCTACTTCTATCTCCCTCCCCAAGCACAAAGTCCCTCTCCCCCTTCCTCCTTCGAGCGGTTCAGACCCGCGCAGGGAGGACGTGAGATGGGCTGTGCCCTTCCTTTCCTGTCGCAGGGACCGTGAGGCAGAAGACACCCAGATACTGTGAAACTGGGGCAAGAGCTAAAACCAGCGACCCCAAAGCAGACCCCGAGGAAGGGCAGCCCCGACTGCATTGCTGAGCAGCTGCTGCAGCATAAATGGGGCCAGAAATCATTTTCATCTGCAGGCTCGGGTGTTAACAGGGAAGCAGTCAGCAGGAAGAAGGTTTACCCTGATAAGCTATAGGAAAACGACCTTGGGAAAATGACTTGAGGTGAAGGGTAAAGCTCTGGAAGGGCAGCGGCCGCCCGCTTTCCGGGAATAGAATCCGGGCAAGGCGTGGAAGGAGGCTGATAATCTCAGCAGCCAGTGGGGAGGGGGAGTCCTGCCCAGCCATCCCGACTGTACATGACTCCTTGGGAGCAGCTGAACATCTCCGCTGGACCGCGCTCAGTCAGGCACGGCAGCTCGGGGACACGCTGGGGAAGCCCAGGATGCAAATAGAGCGGTGGTAGCTGCGTGTTGAGAGTCCCGGTGTGTTCGTTGACTTGAAAAAGTACTTGCTAGAGCAGATAGGCGGTGGGAAACATTGTGTGTTATTTCCTGCCTGTGTAACAAAATCTCACCACTTTGGGTGTGCCGGAGAGGTGAAGTGTAGGTGTTCCCATGTGGTGAGGATATGGCTTTTCTGAAGTTTGCAGAGGCTCTGGTGGGTCTGTGCTCCTGGAGTGACAGCAGCAGAGGAGGGGGTCCATGGGGGTGCACCCCTCAGGGAGGTGATTCTCCATCCTGCCCTGCTCCTCTGCGCACTTAAGTTGCTCCTGCAGCCTGGGCTTGGGGTGGCACTTGCAGAGCAACTTCATGGAGATGTGGAAGGGCAGCAAGAGGAAAGGAACAGACTGGGAGCAGGTCCCTTTGTCCCAGAGCATCAGCCTTTGGGGAAACTGTGGCAGAGACAGCAGCTGGCTGGGAGGACTTCTATGATCATGGGAAGGGTCCATGAGCTGCTCTCAGCAGTGAAGGCAAAGTTTCCCTGTCCCCAGAATGAAAGCTTGGAGCTGGTGCCTCCTGCTGTGGGAAGAGAGCAGCAGGGCAGGGCACGGGGAGCACTGCCCATGAATGGCTGCAGCCCCACGCCCTCCACATCTCCTGCTCCCTGGACCCACTGGGGGCACAATCACGGAGCTTTCCCCTTGTGCCTGTCTCCTGTGTGTTTCAGGTGTTCACTTGACCCATGGTTTCACTCGCAATACAGGTGCTACTGCCAGCTCTGCCCAAACATCCTGCATGAAGACGCTCCCCTCTGGCTCCTGGCTCTGGCAGGGAACAGCAGTGCTGATGTCAGGATGAGCACACAGGGCCAAGACAGCTCCTGCAAACACATAACCTGAATCACGTGTTTCCAGGAAAAACAAAAAACCCATTCAATCAACTTTATTATTTTTTTTCAGTTGAGCACTGCATTCCTGTGCTCAGTTTCTGGAAATTTTTCGCTTTATTAAGCGGCTCATGCAGCCCTCTCTCACCCAGCTCCATGGACTTAAAAATCATCAGTCATGAGAATGGCTTGGAAAGGAAATTCTGATGCATGTTGTTTACTCATGCAGTAGGACAGTTTTCCTTCAGCTGCTGCGTGTGCTTGCACAGAAATGAGTCGTGATCTGCTGCTCATCCCTGGCTCAGGAGTGTGGCTGGCAGATCCCAGGCTGTGTGCAGTTGTGGCCTTGTGCCTTGAGGACAGGAGTGAATTTTCTTTTGGTTGGGGGATTTTTATCTTTGCATGTTACCTGTGGATGGGGTGGAATATTTCTCTGTTGCCCCACACAAGCAGGCAAAGCCAGGACCCTGCGTCAGAGCCTCAAATAACCACGTTTCCAGGGTAGCAAGGCTTTAGAGGGAACGGCAAATATTGTGAGACTGGCAATCAAATCACAAGAGTTGATTTCCCTGTATTCATAGGGAAAAATAACTCTGATTTATTTGGAATCGTTAATTCATTATTCAGATGTTTGCTGCCTAGTGAATCAGGGAGACATTCTGCAGGGAAAAAGAAAAGGTAATTATAGCAGAGGTGTGTTGAGTCATTTGTTTGAGATGGGAATTACAGGTTGCTGCCTGAAAAGTGACCTTCTGATTTTTACCATCACCCAGAGGTGGCTAGGCAGGATCTGGGAGTGTGTGACAGCCCTGGCAGCTCACCCAGCCTTGGTGGCTGAGTCCCAACATGCTTGAACAAGAACTGGCTTAAAACCAGGATTTTCAGTACCCACAACATGTTTTATCCATGTCAGTCGAGGAATGTGGTGGTTTGAAGTCTAGATGAGCTTTAGGTCATCACTTGTTTGGCATGGCCACCAGAGAACGAAAAAAGTCAGCCAAAGCTGTTCATTCTGTGATTTTCTGCCTGCTGGAGGTCCACCATGTGCCTTATATCAAACAGAATTAATAATTTGTATTCAGGCCAAGCACCAGATGATTGCAGTAAATAATTCTCTTTGTAGGCAATGTTTTACTGCAAGAGCAGTGGGGTTTTTTTCTTTCCTTTTTTTTTTCCCCCGCAAGAGGGGACTGAACAGCGTCTTTGACTTTCATTTTATTTTCAGTTCTTGCAGGGCCTGAGGGAGTGGGTGAGTTGCCTTGGCCCTGCTGCCTTTGCTGCTGCTGCTGGGGAGGCTTTTCCTTGGGCTGCAGAGAGGAGCTGCCTCTGCCATTCAGCCTTTTGCCCCTTTGCCCTGGGTCAGGAGGACAGTCAGGTGGTGATAACAGTTGTGTCATGCTGGGGAAATGCCAGTCCAGAACTGGAGGAAGTGTGGGCCTGGCAGGAGGAAGAATGAGTTACAGGGGAGTTTGGGCATTGGTTTTTGGGAGGCTGAGAAAAGGCATGGCCTGGACCATGCCTGTGGCTGCAGACCCGGCAGCAGTGCAGCCAGTGCCATGCCCTGCCCTGCACATCCCAGCACTGGAGACCTGGGTACTCCTAGGCCCAGGTGCAGAGCTTATGGCTGGGTAAAAGTGAAGGGTTTAACCCAGGATATAATAAACTGTAATAATGTGTTCAGTGCTTTGATTCACTTTTTTTGTTTGTTTTTCCTTCTCTTACTCTAAGCAGTGTGAACTGAGGGGCCACCAAGCTGCCCCACCCTGTGCCAGGACTTTCCTGCACCCACCGAGCTGGCCCTGAGCAGCAGGGCTGGGCTCACACTGCACAGACAAGCTCCACACCTGGATGAGCACATCTTTATTTTTAGTTTCAGAAATACGCATCTAGAAGGTTCGTTTCTCACCTGGACACGTCACCCAAACCGCTGCTCCTTCCTGCTGCCCTTCCTGTGGCGGGACGCGCGTTCCCTCCGCACATCTGTGCGAGGCCGTTAGAGGGCATTTGGGTTTCACTTTCCACCGCCCAGAAGGACTTTCACGGGGAGAAAGTACAGCCAGAGCAGCCGAGCAGCTCTCCTGCGCCGACTCCTGCATGGCTGGAGCAGCTCCAGCCCGTCGGGAGACGGCCCCGACTCATCTTTGCGATTTGTTTTCCCTTTTTCCTGCTTTTCCCCTGGCCCCGGCTCGCAGGGAATGTGCTTGGATGGCAGGCGGTATGTCTGGTGCTGCGGAGCGGAGTCTCCGGTGTCTGAGCTCCTCGCTGGCCGAAGCCCTGCCAAACCACCAGCGCTTGGGAGAGGAGGGGGCCAGGCAGAGCGGGAAAGCTCGTGTTTATTCTGGAGGGATGAGGGGAAGGTGAATTAGAGCTGCCATCAGGAGGACCCTGCCCGTGCCCCGGGAGGTGGCTGCTGGGTTGCAGGGTGGGTACCGTGGGGTGGCTGAGCTCCTGCACGGTCGAGCAGCTCAGCCTGGTGTGGCAGTGACTTGTGGGGTGCAGCTCGATGACCTGCTCCCTTCCTATGGGTCCAGGGCATGAGGGTTCCCTCCAGGGATTTTGGCTTCCAGGTGCTGGAAATGGTCTCTCTTGAAGTCCCTGCACAGCAGAGCTGCATGATGTGGTGGAGAAGGAGCATCACCTCTTCAGAAGCCCCACTGATCCAGGAAATGACCAATTCCTGGTTTCTTGGGTGGGTTTATGCTTGGAGCAGGATTTCCCCATTTTGCATTTCATTCAGCATAAGAAACTCAGGGATGCTGCCCAGTAACCCTGCCTGGGGCAGCGGGGTGCTCAGAGGAGGCAGGTGATGGGTGATATGGGGACCTTGTTCTCTGTTTCCAGCCTCCTCTGCAGCCAAAGTCCATAATTTCTTCTCTATTTTCCCAATGGAAATATCCTCCACCTTCACCATAACCACAGTGCCATGGGTTCGTGCCAGACTCTTTGCCGGGATGAGGCGTTGGCTCCAGGGTGTATCCGGGGTGGGCACAGCTACAAACGACCTCCTCTTCCCCTCTGGAAAGGCAGAATGGAGATGGATGGGGAGATGGGGAGGGGTGGTGGTGTGTCCCTGGCAGCTGGGGAGCAGGGGCATGTGGCAGTGGCAGTGCAGGGGGAAAGAAGTGGGCATAAAGTGCCACCTGCATGCCAGCAGGGCAGATTTGCACTGTGCCCACACTGGGGCTCTGTCAGGCTAATAAAGCGGTGGCAGAACCACCTCCCGGGTGTGCCCAGGGAGCCAGGCAGGAGCTGCGAATCCATCTCTGGCCGTAGGGGCAGGCCAAGCTCACCTGTGTGGGATCCACAGTGCTCCTGGATTCAGACACCCAGACACCCCAAAATTCAGGTCTGCACCTGCCATCGGCTGTTTTCCAAGCAAAGTTTCAGGAGATGGTTTGTGTGTCCCTGAGGCACGGTCAGCTCACGGCTGAGGAGGGCTGATGGGGTGCCCACAGGTAAGTGGGGACCCCGTGGCTCGTGTTGGCTGGCACTTCCCTTTGTCAGTCAGACTTGTTGCCCAGAGGCAGCAGCTCCACCCAGCCCACACTCACCGCTGGGAACGCTGCCGGCAGGGCCGGGCAGGGTCTGACCATGCAGAGCCGCCTCTGGGTCTCCAGCCGGCAGTAGCGGTTCTGGTTGGACACGCGGGTGGCAAAGCCCACGCCGCAGGTGGCCGAGCAGGCGCTCCACTCCGTGCCCCACTCCTGGCAGGGGAATCGCAGCAGTAGGGACACTGCCCCGGGGGCTGCAAGAAAGGAGGTGAAGGGGGAAAAGGGCGGTTGGATCCCGGTGCTGCACAGATGCCCCGTGGTGCTGCGGACATAGCCCTGCGTGGCAGAGAAACGTGAGGTGTCTCCTGCTGATGTTTCACAGCCTGGGGTGAAGGAACCATCCCCGGAGACCTGCGTGGGCATCCCCTCCCTGGAGCTGCCCTGCATCTTACCTGGTCTGGCATCCCGGAGGAGGTGCTGGTCCTGGGCTTGACAGATCCACTCAGGGCAGCACTTGCCTGGGATCTCCACACGCCGGGGGTAGGGGCAGTCCGGGGTGGGCAGCCGGACGTCCTCCTGGCAGAGCGGGATGCAGTTGAAGCCCCCGTCCAAGCATTGGCACTGGATTTTGCAGCTGGGCTGGAAAATCTCCCCGTCTCGATAGACCCGGCCGTTCACCTCGCAGCCCTCCTCATCGTCTTCAACTGCAAGTGACAGCCGGGGAGCCCGTTAGGGACAGAGCGACAGAGAGGTGGGGATGGCGGCGGGCACTGCTGGGGGTGACTGTGGGGCTGACACAAAGGGACTGAAGTTGGCAGGCCACAGAGGGGACTGAGCGGCGTGCAGGGCAGACATGGGTGTGCAGCCACGTGTTCAGCGCCCAACCTCCTCCCCTTCCCTGCCTTCTCTCCCCACCTCTCTGTTTTTTCAAAGCAACAGCTCACAAGCTGTGGGAACCCCCCTGCCCTTTGGCTCTGACCCAGCCTTCAGGCTTTCCAGGCTAGGAGAAGTTTCTCTGAGATTTCTCTGCAGGACCCTAGGCTCCAGCCCTGGACTGGGTGACTGCAGCATCCCTGGGACCCCCTGTCCGTTCTCACTGAAGCCACCCTGAATCCTCTCTCAGAAAGCAGCACAAGAGCTGGCAGGAGATGGCGCACAGCCCCACGGCCAAGCTGCGTGCATCATCCTCAGGAAAGCTGCTTTCCTAGCCTTAACCCCTCCCCTGGAAGTGCTGCGGGATGCCTGTAGCCATGTGAGGTCATGACTGGCGCTGGGCTGTGTGCTGGGCTGGAGTGCGGGGGTGTCCCCGGGGAAAACGGGCACCCCTGAGCTCACAGTTGCAGGTGGCTCCTGTCCCTGCAGATGCTGAGCTGTAGTCACAGACGAGGCCCTGGCTCTGGTCGCAGACGTGCAGGAAGTCGCAGGGCTCTCCCAGGCGCCGGGCACAGATCTTGCAGCAGCCACAGCCATCCAGGACCAGGGGGGACCCGCGGGGGCAGCGGGGTGGCACCCAGGGGCAGTAGCATGGTCTCCGGCACAGCTGGGCACAAACCTGTGGAGGCAAAGCTGAATCCAGGCAGGTGGTTTTTGGCTAACAGCTGCTTTGTCACTGGGACAGTCAAGTAACTTTGTCTCAATCATGGCGGCAGATTTTTGGTGGAGGGAGGCTCTGCAAATCCATGAGAATATCTCAAAGCAGCCTGGAAAGCTACTGTCGCCTTTGAAGGGCACCTATGGAAAACCACGGAGAATCAAGGATGCTCAGACACTTGGCACTCTGCAAGAGGGGGATTTTAATGTACCACTGCTCTGAACACACAGGAGGAGAATGGAGCTACAAGGTGAACATCCCATGCAGCGGTGGTTATTTAGTAAGGTCAGCAGCCCTAAGCAGCCCTGTGAGAGGGAGGAAGGGAGGGAGGGGAAGCAGCCCACCCCCATGCCTGCCCCCAAGGCAGCAGGCTGTGCCCAGCTGGAGAGGTGGCTTTGCAGAGACTGAATTCATGGGGTGAGTGCACAGCACCTCACTCCTAACAGTCTTAACAGTTCTCATTCATGCCAAGAAACAGGACATTACATCAGCAGTGGGGATCTGAAGCCAGGCAGACCTCACTGCATTCCTCATTGGTCCAGCTGCATCCTCAGCTTGTCCCTGGCTGCAGCATCCTCACCTGGCCTGGCCCACTGGGTGAGAAGGCTGGAGATAGGCGTGATTTCAAGGACTGGAAGCTGTTTTCCCTCGTGGCTAGACTGAGCAATCACTTTGGCAGGGCTTTGCACTGCAGTGCTTTGTCTGCTCAGCCAATTGCCTGCCAGGGCTGTACCCAGGGGACTTCACCTGGGCAGGTGAATGTTTGTACCCTTGGCTCATCCTGCTTGCGCAACCACCCTGGCACCACCAGCTTTTTTAGGCACCACCAGCTTTTTTAGGCACCACTTGAGCTCCCATCACGTCACGTGTGACAGAGCTGTTGCACATAGAGCCTGAAGCCACGAGAGCTGGCTCTGCAGTTTGGAAGTGAATCCTTTGCCAGTACTGGCCTGACAGTACATGTGAGCCCCTGGCAGCCCTGCTGCTCAGCACCATGCACCTGCTGCTGGATGCAGGGCCAGCGTGGGCAGCACAGCAAACATGCAACCAAAACATTAGTCTCTGTCCTGGTCCAGGTACTGGTGTGACTGCTGAGTCTGCCAGGAGAGTGTTGGGTTCAGCCAGGCCATGTAGGTTTTAGATATAATTTTTCTTTTTCTTTTACTTTCTCCTGGTGGCATCAGGTCTGACATGATGAGTGAGACACAGAGGGTGGCCACTGCTGCACTACCTGTTCCCCACTTGCAGCAGTTCAGATGCTTTTCATGGGGCTGTAGAAGTGTCAGTGCCAGTAATTGGAGTTACAATATATCCAAAATGGATCGGGTGACCTGGGTCTTGTTCTAGTTCTGTCAGTGAGCAGCATTATTAAAGTGACAGAAACCAGAGAGAGACTTGTGGCAGGGACCGAGGGACTGGCTGTGGTGGCCAGGTTTGGGCTGGCAGCACGATGGTCCTTGGTGATTCTCCAGGCACTCATGAGCACCTGGGGCAAGAATCATTGCTCTATTACAGCTTACCCAGGCAGCCAAGGGCATTTTTCATCTTTCAGGAGGTTGCTATTACAAATTGATGTTTTAGAAAGATTAGCCAAGCCATAAATCCATTTCCCCCTGCTCCTTGTAATTTACTTGTCTTTAGATGACAATGTGGCTCCTGTCAGAGATCTGAACTTTCTGGGAAGAGAGTCAAACCGGCACCACGTTGCCACGACATCCCTGCTTGGGGATTCAAGCAGCAATTAGAACTTGGAGCTGAGATGCCCCAAACTTTTCAACATTCCTGTTCTCTGCACAGGCAAATATTTTCACACAGAGTCCAAGAGAGAAAAAAATAATAAAATCGCTACAACAACCCAAATCCCAGGGGAGGCACTGGCTTGGCGTGAGCGTTCCGAGAAGTGGGGAGAGCTGAGTAATGCCAGGGCTGGTGCTCGTGGCTT
>VZRQ01006208.1:46811-59173 GCA_013397975.1 Machaerirhynchus nigripectus
GAGCCTGGAGGAGCCGCTACTGCCCAGCTGCTGCTCGCTGGCTCGCGGGGACCAGCCCAGCCCGGAGAGCTGCAAGGACGGCGAGCAAACAGCGCATTGCTGGCATTCCTGTGTGCTCCAGGGATTCGCACAGCGGAGCCTGGGGCCCAGGAACGCTCAGACCCTGCTGCTTCACCTCAAACACCTCTCCCAAGCACAGCTCTGCCCCCTGCATCAACACAGCCTGGCTGCCGGCCGGCGAGAGCCACCGGGCTCGAGGTGACATCCCAGTCCCCCCTGCACCTCACCTTGCCAGAACCGGGTGCTCCGTGGCTAAAGCTGCCCCAGTGCCCCATCTCCCTTACCTTGGAGAGAACGCAGAGGAGGGAGAGGAAGAGGAGCTGCTTCTCCAGCTGGAGCCTCATGGTGCTCTCCCCTCTGCCACTTCAGCACATCGCCCCCCAGGCAGTTTGGAGGCAGTGTTCGCAGGTTTTAAAGCCCAGGGTAGGTCCTGCTGGTGTTTATACTCTCCCTGCTCTGATGTCACTCACAGGCTCCAATATAAACATGAGTAGGTTTGGACAAGCCTCAAGATTTCCTTTTTTTTCCTTTCTTTTTTTTTTCCAGCCCACATTCCAGCTGCCATTTCCACTCTCCTCAAGGTGAGAATATGCTGTCCACCGAGACAAGGAGGGCAGGGAAGGGATGCTGTGCTGTCCCTGGGGAGCAGGGGAGAGAGGCTGGGGAACCAGGCTGGTGGGGTGATCCAGGGGTGATCTCCCTTCTCCTAGCCTGGGAGGGAAGGTTCATGCCCCATCTTACTGATCAAGGTCTGTCCAGGCAGAGCTGGGATCTTCCTCCAGGGATTTGAAGGGATTGACAGGACTGCTCCTGCTGCTGTGGGACAATGCCATGACCAGGCAGGAACAGGGTACCCACCCCTAAATTTAATGTTGCACCCAGGGCATGGCACACTGTGGAGGAGGGGTGAGTCACCCAAAGGAGCTGGAAATGGATTTGCTGTGGTGGTGGTGGTGCTGCCACCTCACCCCCATCCTGAGAGGGACTGTGGCCACCTGGGGAGGCTGCTGGGGTGGGGTGGTTGGATGCACACCGTGCTGCATTATCCTGGGTACGTAATGCAGAGAAGGCTGCGGTCTGACCCTGCTGATTTTAAGCCTTGTAAATGCAAATTCAGCCCCTGAAGTATTATGGCCATCTTAATCAATTGTGAGATTTATAAATCCAAGTTTGGGGAAGAGAAGCAGGTGCTCAGCAGCTGCCTCCCAATGCTTTCCCAGTCTGCCCTGTGCAAGCTTTTCTCTTGTCCCCTGTGACCGAGGATGTGAGGCTGGCGCTTAGGAAAGACAAACCTAAGCACCTCCAGACCTACACTAGGCAGAGCCACTTCTCCATATTTCCATTTCCCAGGTCTTGTCACAAGATGTGAGAGGAGACTTTGTGAGCCCGGAGCTCAAAGGAAAGGCCTGAGCATAAGGATGCGGGATGTTCAGCAGCTCTCCCTGGCTCCTCTCCTGCACCCCTGCCCCTTTCCTGTGTTCTGGGGGCCAGGACTACTGCTCCTGGGCTGGCCCAAGGGATGGATCCTGGTGGCTGTGCACAGACTCTCTGTATCACTCAGGCATGATGAGAACTGCTGCTGGATATCAGGTGTGTGTTGGCAAACTCACAGGAGGTGCTGGGCGCTATAAGCAGATCACCAAAACCATGCAACCAAGAGTGATGCCCCATCTCTCCCTCCAGCATTTATTCCCTCCGTTTTGCCTTTGTGAAACAGGTTCTCAGTCACCTGAGCAGCAATCCCGACCTCAGCTCCAGCTTGCCAGAGCCAAGAAGCCAGGGCACAGAGCAGGGCGGGCACAGCCCAGCAGGGAGGAGCACAGGCTGATCTCTCACATTACCACCCCAAATCTCCGCTTTGGCTTTGCTTCACTAGCTGCAATCAGGCTGTTAACGAGGTCATGGCAGCTTGTGGGAATACCAGGCCACTTTCCAAAGGCTGCTGTCACTCATCCCAGCGCCGCAGCCTCCGCTCTGCATGTTGGAGCCCCAGCTCCGTGCATCACCCAAGCCGTGCCTGGAGGTCCAGGGATCTGCTCTGGCAGCCCTGCCTGTGGCAGAGGAGGCCTGAGGATGGCACATTGCTCTGAACTCACTGGCAGGGGGGTTCAGGACCTACTGACAGGTGCTCACAAGCCCGAGGGTTTGATACCTAAGGCTGGAGACACCTCTCAAGCTCCACTTTCTGCTCAGGAGCCAGTGCCCCCACACTGGCTACGGCTCAGCCAAACATCCTGGGAGTGTCTTGGGACAGCCAAAGTGCCGATCCAGCCTTGCCACAGGGGGACAGTTAAATTAATTACTCCAGGCTTGTGTTTATTACGGACTCCTGATTAATGGCCATGAGTTCATTTCCCAGTTAGAAATCAGGTGGCAGTGCTGGTAACAGAAATAAAAACCTCTCATTTCCCACAATGAATGACCCTTGGAGCAGCCGACAGACCCGTGTGTGAGGTCTCAGGGGGCAGCAGAGCACCCCTAGGGGAGGCTGAGGCTCAGGGCTGCCCAGGGGAGCCCGCTGGACATTACACCCCTGTCACCTGATGTGTCCGGGGTACAGGGTCAGCTCCCGTCTTTACCCTCTCCTCAGCTCTGAACAAGGGGGGACCTTGCTTCCCCCCACACCTGCTGTCACAGGGACTTAGATGCAGGAAGGTGACATCACTGCAATGGTTTGACATCACCAGGAAGCTGTCAGAGCTCAGACAGTGACAAAGAGCCCGAGTCAAGCCTGAGTCAAGTCAACACCCCCAAGTCAAGCAGTTGGATGGAGCCAAACCCAGCATCCCATGCCTGGCAAGCTGCCCACCTTCTGATGGCATTGGCAATCCTCACTGGTACCTTGCTGGGTTTTGGAAGTGCCCAGTGGAGCTGGCTGGAGGGGTAGCCACAAAGTCTCTCGTGATCTGCTTTCCCAATGAGGATTCTCCATGGGTTACATGGGCTTGAGCTTCCCTTCTCCCATCTGTCCGGGTCCCACGTGCCTGCCCAGGCCGCTGTGCTGGCACTGCAGGGGCTGCAGGCAGAGCCTGGCACAGGGAATCAACCCCTGCACCGGTTTTGATGTGCAAAGCTGCACCAGAACAGCACATTAGCAGCTCATTTTATAAACACTCAGTTATAGCCCTTCCCCTCGGGAGCACGTACCCCATACATGCTCTGTACCATACGTGTGATTTCAGAGCTAGTAATTAAGTCCATATGTCTCGCTCCACATTTTCCATGGTATTATTGTCAGGTTTTTTGGGGGGTTGTGATTTTTTTTTTGTGGTCAGTTGTGCAAGAAAATAGTTGATGCAGGGACCTGAATACATCTCCTTTGAGTTAGCCGCTGGCAAGCGCTGCTGTTTCTACAGAAATGAAGGAACTGCCCCAGTGAATTCACATTTTAGAGCTCTGAGTTTTTCATGTGTTTGCTGTTCTAACGTGCCATCGTGAATAACACAGAAAAGCTCTCATTTGCACACCCTGCTCAGCTGAAATTGCATCCATCTGGGGTGGATATTGAGCATATTCTCCCTTCATACCTTTCCTTTGCTGGAGACTCCCCTTCTTTACTCTACATCGTGTGTTAGACACCCTCCCTAGAGCTGGGGGAAGTCAGAGAGGGGTCTGGATATCCACCTGTGGCAGGGAGCACTGAGGCTGCCCTGGGTCCTGGCTGTGAAAACATGGGTCTAGGGTGAGCCCAGCTCCATGGCTTAGTGGGGAGAATATTCCCACTGCTCCTGGGCACTCCTGGCTCAAGTCCCTACTCAAATCCTCCCCAGAGGAACAGGGCTGCCCATGGACATACATCCAGCTTGGAAAAACCAAGAATCCTGAGCTGAAGTGGAGATGCCTCAGGTCTCTCTCAGCTGTTGGACACTTTGGGGTGGCTGCTGGATATTTTTCATGAGACTTCTGGAAAACACCATGGCTCTGGGAAATTTTGAAATATCTCTGCTTTTTGGCAGGATGGGAGAGTTGTTTCCTACACAGAATGAATCTGGCTCTGGTTTCAAACAGCAGGAGCCGAGAGAAGTGGTGATGGCTATTTCCATCCCTGTCTGGCCATTTTTATTCCCTCTGGTTCTCACACCTTAACTGGACAGCAGAGCCAAGCTGAGAGGACCAGCCACCCCAAGGGACAAGGGATGGGCCAGGCAGTCTTTTACCTTGAGGTCACTGCTTCCACCCCAGACCCGGCATGCAGGGACTGAAAGTATTTACCAGCTGGTGCCTGGCCAAGTGACTTGTGAGAAAAGAATTCAGGGCTGACGTCCAGTTTCTGATGGTCAGGCAACTGCATCAGGAACCTTGGCTACATCTGGGACCAGCTGACCCCTCCAAGATCCCAGCCACGGTGGCGAGGCCAGCAAGGCAGCGGGCGGGCATCACCCCTGCCAAAGGAGAGAGAGGAACGATGCCTGATGCTGGGGACACTTGATCATTCACCATTTCCCAGACATTTTTAGGTAGGTCTCACTAGAAAGAAGCACTGATAAATGGGGCTTGGGGCTGGTTCTGCTCTCAAGGTCTGACATTGCCAAGAGGAAGGAGCGATGACATGAGGAGCAAATGGACTATCACAACCAAGAAAAGGCTTGGCTTAGCCAAAACTACAGTGAGAGCTCATCCTTCAGACCGAGGGGCTTCTCATTAGCACAGCACAGCCTTGTACCAGCTGTTGTGAAAGGGCAACAGAGACATATCAAACCCATCAAACCCTGGGCAACACTTCTGTATGATTTTTTTTCCTGCAGTCCAGACAAAAGCAATTCATAATTGTCCCCCTAAGTTAAACATTCAGATAACTCAAAGAATGAGACTTTTGTAAAACAAAGCTTGGAAACTTCAGCCAGATGAGGTTTTCCATTATTATTTGGAAAACAGTGTCAGAAATCATTACATATTCAACACTGTGATCCTCTGGGAGTTTATTTTTGGTATCAAACATCATCAAACATAAACTTCTTTTAAAAACTATCACCAGAAGTTTTATCTTTCAGACAAGATATAATCCCTAGATCCTGACCTTGTGTGGTTACTGACAGACCCTTCGTATTTTCCATGGAGCGGGGTGGCTCACTCTTGTTTCCTGATCAAATTGCTCATTCTTTTTGACTATCTCTATTTTTCTCATGGTTCCAGGCTAAAATAGACAGTGTTTTTCCTTCAGTTCTTGTCTTGCTCGAGGGTGCTGTGTGTTCTCACACAGCTGCCATGTCCCCTGCAGCATCAAAGAGGCAGCAAATGGAGGCACTCACTGATGTGCAGCCAGTGATGCTCCAAACTCACCTTGTAATTGTGCCAGCTCTGCTTTAGAGAATGGTTTGGTGGTGGCTGTGTTCCCTTCCAGCCCTGCTTTCTGTGACTCCAGCAAGGCTTTCGAAGATGGAAGTGCTGCACACATGAGGCAGCTGTTGGTGTGCCTGGGAAATGTGTGCTGCCGGAAGAGGGTTGGGTGACACAGGCTGTGTCTCTTCCCAAATGTCACAGCCCTTCACATCCCCAGGGTTGCTGTTGGCTCACCATCAGCAGGAGCAGCTCAGGGTGCTGGTGGACCCAGGATGCTGGGGCAGGACAGTGCTGGGAAGGGGACAGTGACCTGGGGCAAAGACAGCCCTCTTCAGCTGGCATAGCTCCAGTGAATGCTCTGCAAACCCCTGGCTGGGGCTGGGACCTTCCCAAAGGCAGAGAAGTGGGAATTCCTCAGCATCCCTGATGACTGGAAGGAGCCTGGCTCCTGCAGGAGCTTTCAGCATGGACCTTGGACACACTGGGAAACTGGGCTGCGGAGGGGTTGAAGAGCTGCCAGTTCACCTTTTACACGCAACACTTAAAAGCCCCAAATGACTGCTCACTACCCGAAGCATCTGGCAAGGGGACCTGCTGCTTCTCCCCAGGACTCATGCCAAAGGCTTTGCAAGTGAGTCCCACTTCCCACCTCCACCCCAGGGAACAAAGCGATGGCTGCGCTTCCTCTCCATCTCCTGAGCAAGACTGGAAAAGCTGAAGCAAGTGATGCCTCCATGTGCCACGGAGTCCCAGGCCCCCAGCCCTTCTCTATGCCCCCTCCTCCCCCTCCTAATGCCAGAGACATCTGGAGACATTTCCCAAGCATGGACTTCACATAAACCACCTCCTCTTGTCCCCTTCCCCAGCCAAATCAATAAAGACACGACTGAAACCTTTAGAGTGTGTGTGGGATCCAGCTGAGAAAAACAAACCTCTGGGTCTCACGATGGTTATGAAAGCAGCGATGTCGCCTGGAAAGTATGTACCAGGGAGCAGAGAGCAGAGGGGTGAGCAGAGGAGCCGGGCACCAGCTCAAATATGACTCAAAATCACGGGAAATTATTTCTGATTAATGTAATTACTTCGGCTCCAGCCCTGATCAATATGAGGAGCTAAAATGCTCATAAACCGGCCGAGAATGTGAACTATGCAGAATGATTTGTAAAAGGTGTTTGGCTGGGTGTACTCTCCCCTGGCTGTTGGGCTGCCCAGGGCAGGCTGACCTGGTGCCATGGGAGCTGGGAGAGAAGTGATTTTCTAATCGCAAACTGGTGGCCCCCAAGTGAGAATCCCCCCAGAGGAACACAGGGGGCACTGCCTCATGCTGGTGCTGAGTCCAAATAAAAGCAACCAGCCTGCTTGGCTGGGCTTCTTCTGTGCTCTGACCGCAAAGCAAGAGCCAAGATTGGCCTTTTGCAGGCAAATGGTGGCCCCCACACTGTGGGGAGGTTCTGGTGGGCTGGCACCCAGCACAGCCCAGGCAGGGGCTCTGTGTGGGCACTGAGGGGGCAGTGGAGAACTGCAGGAGCATGGGGACACAGCTGGAGAGGACAGTGTCCTCAGACCTCCTACTGCCTGAGTCTGAGCTGTGCCAAGCGTGGTATCAATCCACATGGGGGAGGTGCTTCCTCCTCAGGGGCATGGCTGTGTCTTGGGGAACAGCACCCACAGAGGCAGATCAGGAGGAAGAGGAGCCTGGGAGAGCCCTGGAGATCAAGGCCGGGCTGGATGGGGCTTTGAGAAACTTCGTCTGGTGAAAGGTGTCCCTGCCCGTGGCAGGTGATTGGGAACTAGATGACCATGAAGATCCCTTTCATCTCAAACCATCCTGTGGTTCTAAGATCCCCTGCAGCAGGTCCCCATGAATGATGCCTGTGGCCATTTGAAGGTGGTAGGAATTTCTCCCTGTGAAAGCAATCTGGGGCGGGGGGAAAGGTGCCCTGGGGCATGGGGGTCTCCCATGAACTGGTGGTTTCTCTGACATGGTGAGGAAAGGGAAGAAGGGCTGTTCCAGTCTCATTTTTGTCCTGCTGTTCCCCAGGGAGACTGAAGAACCTCACTGTGAAAGTCTCCCACCATCCAGGCTTCTTCTCAGGACAGCGTCCCCAAAAGCAGGAACAGGGGCAGAAATGGGAAATAAGTTTTCTTGGGCCAGGAGCTGCCAGTGCCCTGGCACCACGGGGCTGGAGGAGATGGGATGGTGAGGGCTTCACCCTCCCACTTGAGCTGCTTTGCAGGCTCCGAGCTGCCACTGCCCATCAAACAAGCTGAAGTCCCCATCTTTGGTGGTGACAGCTCCATCTTTACCTGGTAGTGAGGCTGCAAGTTACAGCCACCACCTGATGCTGCTGCCGCTGCCTCTCTCCCACAGGACACTTGATTAGCAACTGCTGGAAAACTCCCTGGTTCTTTTTGAATGGGACCCTGTTGGCTTTCAGCCATGCAAGCCCTGCCTGTGTGAGGTCCCTGCACCTACAGCCCTCCTGGCCATGAGAAAGAGACTGTTCTGGAAGTTTTTAATTTTCTGAGTACAGTGTTTATGATTTTCTTAAATAATGGGTTCAAAAAAAAAAAAAGAAAAGGCAAGAAAAGCCTGTGACTCGTGACTCACTGGGATGTGTCAGGTTCTGGATTAGAATCTGCTCATTCTGAGCTGGTCCCTGCCTGCCACGGTGGATTGCCTCTTCTGCTTGCATAACTGGTCCAGTTCTGTTTCTGGCAGAGATCAGCACCTCCCTGGCTCTGACCACATCAGCAGGAATGATCACTGGTGATCTCCTTTTGAGAGCTCAGACAATCCAGGGTGAGAGGAGGCCTCTGAGCCTCACAGAGCATTGCTGCCCCACCAAGCTGGCCACAGACTCCAGGGCCATCTGCAGAGACATCATGGAGTGGGGTAGTGCAATGGTGTGAAAACAGTCCAGATCCCTGTGTCCCCAGGTGGAAAATATCAGGAGCTTCTATCAGGGGTCACCAGAGCAGGGCTCCCATCTGCAGCCACTGCCTCCAAGCTGGGAAAAGCCTGGAAGCTTGTGGTGGAGCTGCAGTAGCACTGCCTCAGCCATGCTGGGAACTGGGATGGGCTGGGCTGGGAATGGCAAAGCATCCCTCCTGTACTTTGGGGTGGGTTTCCACCTGCTGCAGGGCTTTGGGGAGGGAAATAGAGAAAGGGAGTGTTTGACTCAGGTGGCTGTCTGCACCTGGTCACCCAGGGCTGGTGATGGCAGCCTGGCTATGGCTGGGCTTGTCTCAGGAGCTGCTCCCAGACAGTATGGAGTCAGCCAGAGCCCCAGGGGAGAATCTTACAAGGCAGCTCTTCTCACGAACCAAACCCCAGGAAGGAAAATGCATCCTGGAACCCCTGTCACCAGGGCAGCAATTGGGGTGTGGAGAGCAGTGAGTGCATGGGGCAGCCAGGCTGCTCCTCTGCCCTCCCTACTGTCCCAGGCTGCAGAGGATATGCTGAGGTGATTTGCCTGCTGTGCATGCTGTCTATGATACTTTTCTGACATTATCTCCATGTTCTTCCAGGGGCAGGGAGCTCCCCAGGTCACATGGAGAAAAGCTGGTCTGTGATTTTGCTGGAAACCACATGTAGCACAGCGTGGTTGGGGTTGGAAGAGCCGTTTCCCGGCACTTGGCTGCACTCTCCACTGCCAGAAGCTGACCGCATTCAAATCCCAGTTTTCTTTGCATGCCATGGTCCTGCTGAGCTGTGGTCTGCCATCCCGCTGGCCTGCCACCCAGAAATCCTGCTCTGGATCATCTGCATGAGGATTAAACACAAGCACTTTGCAAACCACAGTCCTTGAGCACAAGGCAATGAGCCGAGGGCTGTCGGAGCAAAGGGAAGATCCTCCAAGCTGTGCAGGAGAAGCCAAGCCAGCCTGGCACGTGCAAGTGGACAAGGGGCAAGGGCAGAGGCTCTGACTCCAAGGGCCAGCAGCCACCCTCTACGTGCAGCCCCAGCTTTGAGATCTCGCTTTGCTGCTGCCACAGTTCCCAGACTCGTGGTGCAGCTTCTGCTGCAGGCCAGTCCCTTGGCCAGCAGCTTGGTCCAGGGATGCTCTGCTCAGCCTGGGCTCCCTGCAGTGAGGCAGAGCTGTGCCTCCAGCCTTGGCTGCTGCAGCCTCCCTCCCTAAACCTGACCTGACAGTGCTACTGTGCCTTCCCCTGTGTCACACTTACCTTGTGCCTCCTGTGATGGCACCAAAGGTGCTACAACCCATGGAGAGGCAGCTCAAAGGTCCTGCATTGTCACACTGCTCCTGCTTGGACCTGGACACATCCTCCACAGCCCAATTGCCCTCCTTGTCACCATGCAGGACCACAGGCACCTGCTTTGAGCCAACTTTCCTCTCCCAGGGCTTGTCTGCCGGGTGAGAGCCCAGCCTCGTTCCTCCTGCCTCTGAGCCCTGGCCCCTGGAAACATCTGCAAGGAAATAGCTGAAGGTATTGAAAGGGGAGGCAGGAAACGCTCTGAATATTTTTTTTTCTAAATATAATGACACTAATGTTGTTGGCAGTGTTAAAAATAGAAATGAAGAGAACCTGCCTTTTTCCTGTTTGCTTTCAGCTCTCACTTTCCCGCCTGTCTCTGCATTCTGGGGCTCTGCATGAAAATAAACCCAAGAAAGATCTCAGCCATGTGCAAAGCAAAGCCAGATGAGTTTTACCTTGGCTCCAGCTTCCCCAAGTGGGGCCATGCTCCTCTGTGGAGCCACAGGGAGCTTCAGGCTGTGCAGTCCCCACCTCCAGCCACTGTCCCTGCAGGCTCTGTCTGGCTGCGGGGGACAGGCACTGACCCCACTGCTGCAGAACTGACCACTCACTGGGAGCGTGGCCACCCTCCTGCACCCCGTGTCCGGGCTCTGGTCACTCTCCTGATTTTCCCAAGTGGGTTAGTGCTACAAGTGGGCTCCAAGCAGCACTGCTGCTCTTCCTCCCATGGCTGACAGAGCTGTGCTCCTGCCCCAGGCAGGATCGGCCAGGGTGCTACCACAGAAGCCCTGGGCAAAATCTCCCTGCTTGCACCTCTTCTGCTGGAGGTATTTCTCCAGATGCCCGTGGCACATCCCTCCAGCATGCACTGCATGTACCCATTCCCAGGTCTCCCTCCCAGACTCTTTCCACTGGGAGGATTTTGCTGCCAATCCCTCACCAGCTCATTACAGAGCAATGGCCATCACTGAATTCAGAGGGTGATGGATTCAAATTCACTTTGGCAGCTTCAAGCCAGACCAAGGTTCCCAGAACCTGAAGGATCAGGTGTGGGAGCCAAATCCCAGTCCTGAGCACAGCAAACTGGCCGGGGACACAGTGTCTGAACAGCAACATGCCTTTAATTCGGGAGGCGATACCTCACCCTGGGTCAGCACGGCTGCCTGGTTGCGGCAGGTGTTCAGATGAAAAGCTCAGCACTCATTTTTCTGCAGAGCAGCCCAGGGAATGCGTGTCTTGGATGGAGGCTGCTGCCTGATTTATTACAGACTCAGCTCGAGGTGCCTCGGGAGAGCAAGCCCTGGCAGAGGATGAGAGGCAGGCGTGTGTACGGATGGATTGCAGCACACAAAATGCTGCATTGTAGTAAGACTGCCTGGAATGCACCGAAGCCAGGAGCGGGAGGATGAATGAGTCCTCTGGCCTGGTTTACATTCCTCTGCCATCCCCATTTTTTTCTTGAGCTGGTGAATGGGGAGGGTGGGCAGTGTTGGGCTTTTTGTCTGTCTTGGAAATCCACGAGGCAGCCAAGCGCTGGCCTGGAGTGTTGCTGGCACTGTCCTGGCCACATGAGCATGCTGACAGTGCCAGAGGACTGGCTCCACTATGTCCAGGTGCCACCCCCTGCGCAACATCCCTCAAAAGACTGACTTTTGAAAGGAGTGCTTTTTAATAACGTGGCAACTGACAGGGTTGACCTCAGGTTGTTCTTAGTTAGCTGGAAATCAGGAGTTTAAAATGCCACTGGACTATTGTGAGTCACTGTCTTGGCCACTTGTGTGTCAAAGAGCCAGTTCTCCTGTGTGTCACTGCAAAGTCTGTGCTTGAACCTGGCATGATGTGATTTTAAAAACAAGAAGAAGCTTCCCCGTGCTTCCCTCCCCTCCACTAGCTTGTTTCCTGGCCCTGGCATAGTTCTGGCCCCTGGTAGCCCACGCACTTCTGCAGGTTTTCAGCTGCCTCTTCCCAACCAGGCATGTCTGGTGCTGCCAGTGCCCAGCCTGTGCTGTCAGCGAGTGTTCAGGCTTTTCAGCAGTGGTGTGTCAGCAGTATCCAAAGGATCATTCATTCACAGAGTGACAATCATAGCCTTCACTGGGGGCTTCCTGACTGTGCTTTTGGGGCCCATTTGGGCACCAAACCTTGGTAGGAATGGGATTCTGACACCACCTGGTGCAACCTGTCATGGTATTAACCAGAGCTGAGCCAGAACCATTGACAAAGGGTGGAAATGAGGACTGACAGCCCAGCCCCATGAGCTCCTGCCCTGCTCAGTGCAGACTGTCTGTCTGACAGTCCCTCTGTAATGCACAGTGGGGTGAGTGCCCTGGATTTACAGATGGGAGCTCAACCACAGGGATTTCCCAGGTGTTCCCCTCTGCCTGGTCCTGCTGCTGGCCTGCAAGTTATCCCACCCACAACACGTGGTGTGAGCTGGGAATGAGACAAAGCCTTGGCAGCCGAGGAGAAGAAAACAGCCCGTGGGAATGACTTCAGCCATAACCTGTGTGCTCAGGTGCTCCGCCTCTTCACCTGGCCAGGCCGAGCAGACGAACCGAGAGCTCCCGGGGCGGAGGGCAGGGGCTGGACCCGTGGTCTGGCCGGGCCGGGGCGGGCGGGGGTGGCTCCGCAGCCCCAGTTCCGGAACCCCGGTCCCTCAGCCTCGTTCCCTCAATCCCAATCCCGCAGCCCAAATCCCGTAGCCCCAGTCCCTCAGCCCCGGTCCCTCAGCCTCAATCCCTCAGCCCCGGTCCCTCAGCCTCAATCCCTCAGCCCCGGTCCCTCAACCCCAGTCCCGCAGC
>VZRQ01006208.1:68485-122380 GCA_013397975.1 Machaerirhynchus nigripectus
CGTGCCCCGCGCGGAGGTGCCGTGCCCCGCGCGGAGGTGCCGTGCCCCGGCGCGGAGGTGCTGTTGCCGGCGCGGAGGTGCCGTGTCCCGGCGCGGAGGTGCCGTGTCCCGGCGCGGAGGTGCCGTGCCCTGCGCGGAGGTGCCGCGCTCCGGTCCTGCCGCGGAGCCGAGCGCAGCACCTGCTCTCCGCACGCCAGGGCTGCAGCCGGCTGGGAACCGGGGCACGGCCGGGCCGGTCGGTGGGGATGTGCCCTCCGGGACAGTGCTCGGTGGGCGCTGTCACCCCGCGGTCCCAGTCGGGCGCTGCGCAGCCCTGGCTCGGTGCTCCCCGCAGCACAGGCAGGGGCTGTCCGGGTGTCCCGCACATTCCGCCGCCGCTGCTTTGCGGGTCCAGGCTCATCCCAGCGCCCGGCCGGGGACGCGGCTCCGCCGGGCTGGGGAAGGGGCCAGCTCTGAAGGTCCCTGCATCCCAACCACTATTGTAGTCTATTAAAACAAGTGTTTTCTCTTGTGTTTTTTATTTTGTTTTGGGGGTTGATTTTGTTGTTTTGTGGGTGCTTTTGGTTGGGTTTTTTGGTGGTTTCGTTGTTGTTTTTTTTTCTCTTACACATTTAGTTCAGTTACTCCTCAGATACCCGTGACACCACCTTGGTGGCTGCTGTCAGAGTGTGCTCCAGTCTTTCACTCTCTCCATGTCCTGTATACTACATCTCTAGTAGGATCATACGGTAATGTGTTTATTATTCAGACTGTGAAATAGCTGAGGAGGAAGAAGATGAAACAGCTGTGGTTAGCAACCGTCCTGTATCTGATAGCAGAACAGTGCCTGTGCTGCAGGATGGCTCATCTCTCAGGCTGTGGTCTGGGTAAGCTGCTGTACAGGGAGCAGGTCTGCCAGGTTGGGCTCTTGGGGAGAAGTAGGAGTCAAGGCAGAGGAGACCAAGAAAAGTGATATTTGTGTTGTTCCCGCTCTGGGAGAACGTGATGGTGGCAACTGCTTGTGGCTTTTCCAGAGAAGAAGATTTGTCTCCAAAACCATGAAAGGACTGGGGGGTTTTGCTGCTGTTTGCATCCTCTCCCATTCCCAAACCGTTTATCTCTCAGGCTGAGTTTGCACCAGGAAGGTCTCACATACTTGGAAAGGGCAGTGTGCACAGGTCTGATTCATGTTTCATTCCATCACTATGGTTCCCTTTCTAGGAAGTTGATCCATGCAATAGCAGGATACCTTGATACCAAAATCTCTGGAGTGCTGGCAGCTGCTAATAGTTAAAGCCTTTTCAAGTCCACTTCAGTTTTGGGAGATGGTGGCATTTCATCAGCTCCACTAAGAACAAAGGCTTTTGGGTCACCCCAGTGTTTTTAAACTTTTGGCTGAGAGAAGCAACTTAAGTTCTTCTTTCATTTGTGCTTCTACTTTTCCAGTGTGTGGGAGAGTGGGATACTGAAGAGGAAGACCTAGGAAAAACTGCAGGGTTTGACTGCTAAGATCAGACTTCTGTTGTTTGGCTATTGGCAATTATGAGACTGGTTTTCCTGACTCAGGCAGTCCTTTTCAGTCCTGTGAACCTGCTAAGTCAGGCCTGGGGAAAAAAAATGGGCCTGAAGTCAGTTAATGAGCCCTATTCATTCCTCTGGATCCTCTGCCATTGGGAACGATCAGTTTTGTGTTTTAGAGATGTTTCTGGTAACTGGAGCAGCTTCAGCCCTGGCTGAATGTGGGGCCGGGGCTGCCTCTGCATTTTTCAGGAACTCGCTGACTCCCAGTGACTGCAGTGATGAACAGGGAGCTGCAGGAGGACAACTTTGAACCCTGCTTATCGTAGGCTGTAAAAGAACAGAAAAGGTTGGTGTTCCTTTGACGTCAATCATCACCCTTTCTGTTCCACAACCAGAGCAGAGACCTTCTCCTTGCTCGCTGCTGGCTCCTCTTCTTGGAGGTCTGCCCCAGCTTGGGGGCTTCAGGACACAGGGCTGTTTTCTCCTGCAGCTCCCATGTGCCTTGAGCTGTGTTGTTGAGAACAGAATGGGAATAGGGGTTTCTGGGGTCAGGCCCACTCCCTCCCAGCAGCTGGTGTAGCTGGTTTGCAAAATAATCATCAGGTCACACGGGGCAGGTGTTCCTGCCAGGCACACTGTGTGTGTCAGCCTCTCAGGGAAGAGTGGCTGCTGACCCAACCTGGGTGGCACCAAAGGTGCCTGCGCTGGCTGTACCCGGGGGATTTGGGTGGATGTCCTGCCCCACTCCCTGCAGCACTGCAGACTCTCCCTGCCTGTTGTGGGGACTGCGAGTGCACGATGATGTGTCAAGGATGGTGTTGGATTTGGCTTGTCCACTTACTGTGCACGGCCTGGCCCCTGACTTGGCATGCGTCAGAGCCTGGTGCTGCATTGAGCTCAAGCCATACCTTACACCTTGTGGTACCCTGTATGCTCAGTTCTTTGATAATGGGGTACAGGGATGCTCTTGGATAACCTTCCCAGATCCACTTGTCAAACATGGTGGCAGTAAGAGGTTGGCTTGGTGCTGCACAAAGTGCCAGGACTCTGTTTGTTGCTCTGCAGTGGTGCCTCGCTCCAGCAAGCACCAGGTGTGGGTGTGAGGTCTGTGATGGGTTGCTGGGCATGTGGCCCTGCCACCCCATGGGAACCATCACCAGTGGTGACACACAGCCACCATCACCTGTTAATGTCACCAGAACTCTCATACTGAGGTCAGTGGAGGTTGAGGAGGTGGTGCCAGGAGGGTGGTACTAAAGGCTGCTCAGCACGGGAGCATCCTTCTCTTCCTCAGCCACCAAACCCATGAATCATTGTCTAGTTGCCTAGAAAGCACAAATATTTCCTGCAGTGGAGCAGTGTGGGTCTTGTAGTCTTCCCATGTTTCTCTTTTAAAGGCTCACACCTTAAAGCATGTGACAAATACCCAAATGCGTTTGTGGTGTCCTCAGGTTTGAGGATAATACTGTGCCACTTCCACTTCACAACCCTCTTGAGCCACTCTCACCTCTTGCTTCTAAATGAGCATTTGAGGTCAGTTTCGGATGAGGATCACTTTGTTCCTGACAACACACTTCCATAAAACCAGTCTTTGGGGAACATAGTTCATTGTTTTTTTGCAGTGATTTGCCACGCTTATCTAATAATTGACAAATTACAGCTGTAACCACCCTGGTTTTCAGCTATTGAGATTGATAGAATGAAGCTAAATTATCACCTTTTAAGAGGCTGATAAATAATCCTGGGCAAAGTCACTGTTAAGGGTTTTAAAATGATGCAACTTTATCAGCTGCCTGATTATCTATTAACATCTGCTGGAAACCTCACAATAAAAGGGGTGGACTGAGTTTGGTCATTGTATATATTTTTAAAAAGACCCTAAAACCACCTAATACAGAAAATCCTTCCAGTGCCTTAGCTTGAATGGTTCTTTTTATGCCATATAATGGGCAAGCTGAGCAGGTAACTGCTCTGCCATGGTCCACTGATCAAACCATAACAGAGAAATTGTGTTGGGTTGACTGTGGCTGAAAATACTTTGAATGTTTGGTTAACTTTTTCCCCTTAATTTCACTAAATTGAAAATAATCAGACTTGATCTTGGAATGGAACGTACTTGTTTGAGTACCTTCATCTTGTGTTTGAATTTATTTTTGAAGCTTATTACATCTCAAAGAAAACATTACAATGTTTTCAGAGAAGTCGAGCCAGAGCCATTAGAACTTCTCCTTTTTAAAAGTCTGGACCAACTTGCTGATATCTGCACTAACGATTCATGTGCCATGGTTGAGCTAAAACTTTTTTTGCATAAAAATGGAAAGTGCTGGGTTTGCTCTGATGGCCTTGCTGGGGGCTGTCTGTGCTGAGGACGCACAATTTACAGCCTTTTGAACGTTCTTTGAACCCATCCCTCTGGCTTGCAACAAGTCTAGGGTGAAACTGAAAGTTTTATTTCGTTACACTCTGGGTTTTTGGTGGTGGGAGGTCAGCAGAGGTACAGGAGGACTGAAGGGTGGCTGCACAAAGCTGGGGCTGAGGGTCCTCACTGTACGTGGGAGAACAAAGCTCCTGCTTCAGGAAGGCGTTGGAGAGTTCTGCTGCTTTCTTGTCCTTCATCAGAACAGGTGATACCACCTCCAGCTGGGCTGTGAGAAGGGAAGTTATCAATCTGGTCTAGTGGGTGGCATCCCTGCCTGTGGCAGTGGGGGTTGGAACTAAATTGGACCTTTAAGTTCCTTTCCAATCCAAACCTTTCTGTGATTCTGTGATCAGTGGTCCTGGAATGGTTGAAGGCTCCTCTCCAGTGCTGGTGCAGCCTGTGGTGCTGTTCAGATCCTTCACCAAGTGCTGAGATCCCAATTTAATATGTGTGCACATGCTTTCTCTCCAGATAAATCCAAGGGTTTGGGGTGGGAGACCACACGGAACTGTGTACTGAGGAGCAGAGAGCTCTGGAAGAAGCACTGAGCTCCTGCATTCACCTAATTTCTGCTTTGTCCCCTGGAGCCACAGTTCAGAGAAAACTCTTTCATCCTTATCTGGGTACTTTCCTTGGCTTAAGGCAAGGTCGTGTCACCCATTTGTATCTGGAAAAGACTTGTGCTTTGTTTACCCAAAACAAACACGCAGGAAGAGAGCTGAAATGTAATCTGCAGCGAGCAGCCTCCCAGGGACCTGGAAGCCCCCAGGGTTTGCGAGCAAGGTGCCTGGGGCAGATGAGCTGCTGGGTTGTGCCTCTGCTGATTGCATCCCTATCTGGAGCCCTGTAAGGCACACCTTTCCATCTTCTCCTGAATGTCCTTTGGCCCTCTAAATGGCAGAGATTAGTTCACAGCTGCAGAAAACGGTGCTCTGCAGCACTGGTCTTGAGGAAACCCAAAACTTTTGAACAGCATCGCACAAGGGTTTCTTAGCGCTTGGTTTAGGTGTCTCCAGACCCCCAAAAAAGCTGGCAGGTGAGAAAGAGCCTGTTGCTGATATTGGAGAGGAACTTTGCTGCTTTACAAGCAACTCGCCTGCAGGAGTGGCAGAAGGAGGTGACTTACATAGATGAAGGATGCCATGGAATCTGCTTTCTCATGGATGAAAATGTCATGTTGAGATGTTCTTGCCGGAAACACTTGAAAAGTGTTTGAGGGAGAAGACCTCAATAGGTTCAGGTTGCTTTGTTTCTAAATCCAGCGTGAGCGAAGTTCAAGCCTGTAATTCCATCAGGAAGTCATAAGGGCTGTTGAATACCTCAAGGAGTGGATCTTGCATGGTTTTGAAATAAGAATTGGAGCTCAAGAGTGGAAAACGTGCCAGGCGTCCACATCTGGCAGTGGACTGTCTGTAGCCTGTTATTTTATCTGCTGCTTTGCAGGACATTTAGTCCTCATAAGCAGGACTGTGTAACTCAAGGAGGGGGGAAAGATCAGGTTTTGCCCTTTCTAAATCTTCCTCTCTGTAGATTCAGCTCGTATCTTAAGGGTAGGAGAAGTGGCAGAGATATCAATCTGCTAACAGTGATGTCTGTGGGCATATTCATGACCCCTGGGCCAGCTGGTTGCCACCAGCAGTTTGATCTATCCTGAGCCTGCCCACCTGCGTTTGGCATCTCACCAGTGCTTCAGTGGCAGCTTCATGGCCGTGGTGTGGAGATGGCCTGAACCCCAGCAGTGTCCCTGCCCTGCCTTTTGCAGCAGAAGTGGCCAGCGACAGCCCTGGCAGTGAGTCAGGTGCCTCTGCCTGCGGGGCTGTGTGTGGGGTTGGGAGTGAGCTCGTGGGCATCAGCGCACGCCCCAGAGATGGGCACTGCCAGCCCTGTGCCAGGAGCTCACGTCACCTGCTCTTGGACACTTGCAGGCACCGCTTACTCAGTTTTCTCCCAGCTCCTCGTAGTTATTGTTTGATACATACCCTGACGCCAGAGGGTTTGTGGGTTTTAATTAGTAACCCCGGGCAGTTTAGTTATCCATGCAAATATCCAGTCCTCTTCTGAATCCTGCTCCGTTCTTACCCTTGGCACCCTGCAGCTATGATCTATGCAGGAAAATGTCCACGATGTTGTAACTAAAAAGGACCTCGTGTATTAAGTTTCTAATCTACAGTTTCATTAAAAAAATACAGTAAAATTAAATATGTATTTTGTAGGCTATTCCATTACTTAAAAGAAAATAGCTCTGGAAAGATGAATATCTAACTGAAACATTTTACAGCTAATATTTTCCTTCCCAGTTCGGCTTCCAAATTACATTTGCCATGTTCCTCCAAAAGCCCTCCAAAACCTGGCTAATGGAAAAAGCTTGCTTTTGCTTTTCTGGGTCTCTTTCTCTAAAATCCAGTGTTTCAGCAATAACGGGGAAACAGAGCTTCAGAGTGAAAAGACCTAAGTTACTGTCCCATTTTTAATGAATAAAAATATAAGAGTTTTATTTTGAAACCTTGTTAGCTCTATGGGGCAACTTGTTGTTATTAATTTTTACAGCACCTTTGTGCCATGGGACTGACCCCTTGTGTAGGATTAGAGAGCCTGTAAGCCCTGATAATACCAAGTAATTAACAACCCATCAGGAGCTCATTCTTGGAAGTGAAGTCAAAGTTTTTGTGTAATGATTCTTAGGAAATTAATTGCTGTTTGGCTGCCTGTGATTTCAAGGAGGAAGCAAGCTGGAAAGTGAAGGTGTTTGGGCTTTGCTTTTTTCACTCCTCCTGAGCTCTAAATAAGGATAGGGCAGTTCCTGAAAATTATTGGAAACAGAATAAGTTTCTAAAGATTCATTAAATGTGTGAGCTGCAGCAGCCATAACAAAATATTTAGACAATACTTAGATATTGAAAAATAAACTTTATAATGATTATATTTTAAAAAACGTTTATGTGCCTCCTTGTCATGGCTTTGTCCCTGTATTGGCTGCATTTATACCCATGTGAGCACCAGCTACTTCTCTCTGAACTATTGTTGCAGCTCTCAGAGTACCTGACCCATTTCTCTTGTTGCAGGTAGAGCTTCACGTCCACCTGGATGGAGCCATTAGACCAGAGACCATCTTGTACTTCGGCAAGTGAGTTGTGGGGGGAAGGAGGCTCTGGGAGCTGCAGTTCAAAGGCATCATCCCTTCTGCTTCTCCAGATCTGTGACAGAGGAGCTCCTGCAGGCAGCAAACCTGGCTGGCGCTGGTTCTCTCTCTGCCCAGACCTGACTCCACAGTGTGAGGACACTGAGCACACCCCAAAAGACAGTGGGGCTCCACAGGTAGCAGGAATGTGACTGAGGAGGGTTTTTGAGCTGTGCAAGCTGAGAGGAGCCACCATGAGAAATGTCCTGGAGATGTCTCACTGACAGCTGCCTGCCTTGACGAGCACCCAGGACACAGCAGAGGCGCTGTATTCTCATCTCTTTCTCCACATTCCTAATTGCAAAAGCAAGTGGAATGACAGCAGGCTGTGAGCATTGTCTTGGTGGTGGTGCTGTTCCACGGTTTGGGAGGAAAAACCAGCTTGGGTGCCCTTGCCTTCCCTACTGCCGTGTGGATTTGAATCCCAGGCTGTCTGCCTGGTGTCAGCAGTGAAGGAGTCACGCTTGTGTGGGGGTGACCCAGGGAAGCACTTGGCAGTGACTTAGAGAGGGGTTGCTTCCTTGACAGAGCCCACGTGCATCTTCTTCAGTGTAGATTGTGTGGGAAGCATGGGGTGAATGATTAACCTGTGCGAGGGCCTGGCTCCACATTTGTTAGCAAAATAAACAAGATTTCTTCCAGCTGTCACCGATACCCTCAGATCAAGAGGGTGGCAAGGGTAAGGATTTTGGAAAACAGCTCTTAGGCACAGCTTTGGTATTTTGGGGAGGAAATCAGTTCTGAGGAGGATGGGAAGTGGTTCTGGCATTCTGTGAGCCCAGCAGATTCCAAGGCAGTGCAGTCCTAGGGGGAAATACTCTTTCTGGAGTAGCTTTGTCTGCAGGGCCTGGCCATGCTTTTTGCTGCGTAGTCAGAGAGGAGGGTGGGTCAGGGCTATCCACCCTACTTTTTGCTGGATGCTGGCATGGTGAACTGAGTCAGGGTTCCTGCTGGTGGGCTGCAGGGCTGGAATACAGCTCCAAATGAACAGAAGACTTGGTGCTGACTCCCTGGGGCTCTGCTGAGTCCCTCTGCCTGCAAACAGAAAATGCCAGTGTGATCCCCTAGGAGAATTGTGGGAGTCCTGAAACCCAGGAGGCAGCACTGGCTGTCTGGGGATCCTGTGCCAGGATCCTTGCTTAGGGCAGTAACCTTCATTGCCTGAGAGTGTGCTGAGTTCCCTCTTATTTTTAAACACCCCTGGCATCCCCCTGAAGTGCCAGCCCTCGGGTGGAGCAAGGCTGTGCTATTCACGGGCTTTAAAACTTGCACTCACACACGAAAAAAGCAGTGGGGCAGTGCAGAAGGCTGTAGGAGACTGACTGCCTTAATAACCTCACCCTGGGCACAGAAAGCTGCTTGTGGTCTATTTTTAAAGGTAAAGAGCTGGAAATAAATTTGCCAGGTGTTGTCTGACCATGTGCACATAACCCCAAGCTGCTGGGATGCACAAGCCCCCTTGGGCAGTGCACTGCTGAACTCAGCTGCTTTTAGAAACTTTGTCTCCAATTCTGTCAGGTCTGTGTCAGTCTTTGCATCTGCCCTGCCCAGCCAAAGGGCTCAGAGCTGTGACAGTCCCCTCATGGGGACTGGGTGTCCCCAGGAGAGGTTCCCTTTCCATGGTGGGATGGTGTGCACGGTGCTGCCCATGGCTGCAGGGAGCTCTGGGCAGGACACCGAGGAGGCAGTGAGGACAAACATGTTCCCCTCTGCCGCGGTGCTTCAAGAAGAATCCCACCTACAAGGAGGGTTGGATGGGGCAGCAGCAGCTCCAAAAGCCACGCTGGCATGATCCACCACCAGACCTCCTCATCCAGAGGTGTGGTTCCAGTGTGGATGATCCCAAAGCACTGCCACTGATGCCTGCATGAAGGCACTTCTTCAGGAAGCACATGAAAGAGGTCAGGGAAGTGGCTTTGCTGTAGGAAACTTTCCCGGGGCAGGTGGAGGAAGGTGCAAGTTGGTTCCTGGAGCAGAGACTGATGTGTCAGTGCCATGGAAAGGGCAAGGCGGGGAGGAAAACCGATGCCTTGGCAGCAATGAGTGTTCCCTGCTGCGTGCCAGCAACTTAATCTGTGCAGATTGCATGTGAGGGCTGAGCGTGGGGCTGGTTTCCTTCCTGGCTGAGTGGGGAAGGAGCAATGTTTACCAAGCCCAGGAGCGGGGTCCTTTGGACTGTGTCCCTGCATGGCTCACTGGGATGGCTGCTGGCATCGCAGCACTGAACTGTCTGTGGTGTTTTGTCTCTGTTAGCAGAGCTCTTCCATCAATCAGCTGTAACTCATTGTGGCAGGAAAGAGGGTTAAAAACAAATGTCTAGTTATTATTCCAAATTTATGTTGGCTTGTGCAGGGTACCAGAGGGTGGGGGGGTTGCAAAGCCTGCCCAGGAAGCTGCAGCACCCTTGGCTGGCAGCCCGCTCGATCCCGGCTGTCGCCACACCGGGAGCACCTTCACCCACTCGGTATTCCAGCTGCTCTTCCCTCTTGGAAGCATTTGTGTGGGCATTAGCATGCCTGTCCCTTCGGTGAGAGCAGTTGTTGCCGTTTGTTCTTGTGAGGGAGGTGTTCCTGTCACAGGAGATGCCACCAGGATGCTCAGGAACCAGTTTGCTCGCAGGAGCTACTGGCACCAAACCCATGAGCCACAACACTTCTGCCTGTGTGACCCCAGGCCTTGGAGCATCTCCTTGATTTTTCAATCCTTTGAGCCTGCATAAGTGGAAATTAACTTTCCTAAAGAATTTTGGCAGTTCTGCTGCTAGGTCTAGGAGATGCCAAGAAATAATCCAGAGCCCCTTTAGATGAACTCCTTCTTAAGCTTAAAATGTGCCCTGGCTGTGTTCCTGCCGGGTCAGCCTGGGCTTGTATTTCGGTTTGTTTGTGCTTTGCCTGTGTTTTGGGTCGCCTTCCTCCCCGCTGAGATTGAGGGCTCCATCCGTGAGGAGATTTTGGAAGGACAGCGTGTGCTGTATCTTTCCTGTGAAGAAATGGTGGTTGATGGCGCCAGCTTTGGATGCAATTGGTGTGTGAAATGGACTGATGAAAAATGCAATAACCTTCCCTCTCACTAACGTGTGACTTCATTCCCAGGAAAAGAGGCATCCCTCTCCCTGGGAATACTGTTGAGGAGCTCATGAAGTATATCAGCTATGACACGCCACTGACACTTCCCCAGTTTCTAGAGAAATTTAATTACTACATGCCTGCCATTGCGTAAGTACCCTGCTTTTTGCTTCTTCCCTCTCAACCCTTGGCAGGATCCCTTGGCTCAGCCTTGGAGGTGCCCTGTGGGCCCTGAGGGTGACCAGTCCCACTGCCATCCCTGCAGGGGTGACCGTGAGGCGGTGAGGAGAATTGCCTACGAGTTTGTGGAAACGAAAGCAAAGGAAGGAATCGCCTACGTGGAGGTCCGGTACAGCCCTCACCTCCTGGCCAACTCTGGTGTGGATCCCATCCCCTGGGGACAAGCTGAGTGAGTGATCCTGCCATGCTGGGGGGCTGGTGGGTGGCTGGTTGGGCATGGAGAAGGCATGGCCCGTGCCAGTCAGCCGCTGCGTGTTCAAACGCTGCTGTGACAAACCTTTCTCCTCCCGTGCAGCGAGAGCCAGCGTGCTTCCACCTCTCTCTCTCTCCCACCGATAGGGTTTTTCATTTTAAATACCTCTGTGTGCTGCAGTGTTTTAATGTCCCTTGCTCTGGGCACCAAGTTCTGTGTGTGCAGAGCAGCTGTGCTTGACTTGGCTGAAGCCATTCTCTGTGAGAGGGAAAGACATGCCCAGATATGGACTGCCTGACCACAAAACGGGAATTTGAGCTGGCAGAGATGGTGGGTGGTGTTGGAGGGGGCTGGTGATCTGATCCCTTCCTTTCATGTCATCCCCTCTGGGATATGTGCCTCTCCTTAAGTCAGTGCTGGGCTCTGGGGCCCCTCCAAAGTGTGCTGTGGTGGGTGCTGAGCCCTGGGCTTTCCCCTGCCTGGCTGCAGAGTTGTGTGCCCTCATGAGATGCTCTGGCAAAGAGGGGTCCCTCTGCTCAGGCAGGATGGGCACCCAGTTCTAAATCTTAGTATCATCTGTGCCTGCTTCAGTGCCTGGTACCTGGTAAATGTGGCCATGGCAGGGGTGTAAAAGGTGCCCTCAGGCTCTGGGTGGTCTCACTGGGCGTCTCTGGGTGTTAAGGCTAGTGGAACCTGGGGCAGCCTGTCCTCCTGCGGGGATGCTGGGCTGGACCTGTGGCTCCTGCCTGCCTCCCTGGCACATCTGGCCTCTTGCTGATGGCTTTTCTTCCCTGCAGGGGAGACCTCACTCCAGACGAAGTCGTTCAGCTCGTCAATCAGGGACTGCAGGATGGAGAGAGGGATTTCCACATCAAAGCCAGGTCTATTCTATGCTGCATGCGCCATATGCCAAGTAATGTATTGCAGCTCCCCTGCTGCTCTGCTCCCCTTCCCTGACGCGTGGCGGGGGGGACGTCCCCTGGGTCTGGGGCCCTGCAGGAACGTGGGGAGAGCCCAGTCTGTGGGTCTGATGTGGGACCAGGCAGTGCTGAGGAGATTCTTGTCTTGGTGGGGGTCCTCTGCCCCTTTCACTGTAGGGCAAAGGTCTGCTGGATGCAAGAGTGGGGGTCTGTGGGTACAACCAGTATCTGAAAGGTCTTGCTAGAGGGACAAAAGGGGCTCCTCTGTCCTCTCCAGGGGGGGCTGTGATGTCTGCTCCCTGCCCAAAGGCCAGAGCTCACCTTGGGCCAGTAAAAGCCATTGGCACAGTGAGCATGTGCCATGACTGACTGGAGGTCTGAGAGTCATGGAAGGAGGAACAGGCATGACATCTTGTGCTTCCCTGCTCATGGTCCTACAGCAGGATGCTCCTTCCTTAGCCTGGGTCATGGGGCAGCCAGAGAATCCACTGGCAGCAGCCAGTCTCTGCTGGCTTAGGCTGAAAACACGAGTCAAATACACTTAAGGCACGTATATAAAACGTTTTTTATAAAATCAGCAGCTCTGACGAAAAGCTTTGTTGGTAACGGGTGCTGTGACCCAGAATAGGAAGAAAACCCCATTTCCAGCATTTCAATGGGCTGCTGAATTTTGCAAGCATCTTCCTCTAGGGAAGGGTGCAGAGAGAGGCTGTGTGACAGGAGCTGTTTTATGTGAAGATTTTATTCTGAGTATCTTCAAATCTCACACCAGTTTTATGTAGGCATAGTAGGGTAGATGGTAGAAAGATTTTTCCTAGTGAGTACATGATTAGTTTGTGTCTAGAAATGTGAATTTGAGAGTGGGTTTTTTTTCGTGCCTCCATAGTCAACACTAAACAATACTTTGAAAACTTGACCCTTACATTTCTGGTTTCTAGGAAAAAAAAATGTTTTTCTTTGTAGAAACTGTAGAGCTGCAAGGCACAGTCACACTGATCTGCAGTTACAGTCCCTGCCAGTGCACAAGTGGTAAAGGCAGGAGGTGGCAGGAGCATCCAAGGGCGTGTGCAGCCTGCACTTCCCTGCAGGAGGGATCGCTTGTGCAAACAGCAGAGGTGGCATTCTCATCCCTGTGTCCCAGGGCACCAGCTGATACCCCGAGCCAGTGATGTGCTTGAGAAAGAGTCTGTAGCAGTACATTCATTGTGCAATACATTCAGGATGTGCTGCACAGTGAGAAGCCACCCTGTAATTAGTGAACTGTTGAGAGAAAGGCAGAGATACCAGCCAGAACTAACTCATAATAAACTTGTTAATAAAAGAGTGGCTCTAATGCAGCGAGCTGGAAAATGGTGGGGAAAAAAAAAAGGTGATTAAGTTGCACACATCATCCTGGTGTGTTCTTATGATTTGGGGATTGTCTGTACACAGCAGGTGCCCGTTAATTATTAACACTACTGTTTATCTCTGTTTCTTGGCCTTTCTGCTAAGGTTAAGTGCTGTGTGAGCTGGTGGATGCAGTTCCTTTCTCAGAAGTTATCTATCCTGATCAGGGAGAGCTCTGAAGCAGTTGTTGGCCACTTGTTACTCTCTTTCTCACCAACGGCAAATAGATAAAACTTCAGCTCCTTCCCACCAGGAGTAGAATCCTTGGGGGAGTGCCCTACAGGATGCCCTACAGCAGGGCAGGGATGACTGCAGTACAGGGCCCCCCAGAGATCCCTCCCAGCCCAATCTCCTCCATGGCACAACACATCCCATGGGACAGTTCTTGCCTTTACCCTCACCCTGTCCTGCAGGGAAGGGGTGAAAGCTCAGGAGCTGAGGGATTTCTCCAACACACCATGTTACAGCCGCAGGGCACTGCAGTTCATCTTGCCTCCAGCCAACTGCAGCAGTCACCACTGCTTGGAAGTTTTTTAATTAAGTTTTTCCCCTGCTTGAAGTGAGCAGAAGAACATGAGAGCAGTTTTATAGCTGATGAATGCGTTTGATTTCTCTTTCATTGACAACAGACTGATCAGTTGACAGCTTTTATTTGGCTGGAAATGACAAAGATGAAAGACCTTTCTAGGAGTTTGCTAGCATTCTTTTTGAGCATCAGGATTTAGGAAAGACTAAAGAAAATAGCTCTAACCTGCTAGTTATAGGACCAGGATTTGTTTAGAAAAATGCTGAAGGTGTGACCCTTATGAACGCTTCCTCCTGAATCCTGGTGCTACCTCTTCCAGGCTGGTCTCCAGAGGTGGTGGAGCTCTGCAAGAAGTATCGAAACGACTCTGTGGTGGCTGTGGACCTGGCTGGAGATGAGTCCCTAAAGGTGGAGAATTACTCTGAGCATAAGAAGGCTTATGAGGTTTGTGGAATAAGTTTTTAAAAAGAAATTACAAGGAAAATGTATATTGAGGGTACATGTGTGAAGGGACGCTTTTCAAATGGCAAACAGCTGGGACAGCTTAAAAATTCGTTGCAGCTATTAAAAACATTCAGTTAAATAGCTGAAGTATTTGTTTATATTTCCTAAATGATTAATGGCAGGCATCATTGCTAAAACATGGCCTTAGAGCTGGGGCTTGGCACACTACCCTGTAGCACTGAGTGTGACATGAGTGACATGGAGCCTGAATCAACCCCCACCCCACTGCTGTTGGCTCCTGGGGCTTGGTGAAACCACAGTCAAGGCTGGAAGGGACTGGCCTTTCCAGTCTGGCAGAAATCACCCGAGGAGCAGAGGAGAAGCTGCACATTTGCAGGGCTTTTGTCTGATCGTCTCAAATGCAAACACTGGAATGGCTTCAGGAGCCTGATCCCAGGCTCTCACTAAACCTCAGCCTTTGCAGTGGCTCTAAGGGAAGGGAAAGCCCCGCTCCTCTTTGCTGGTGGAAATTTGGGGCTGTTAGTCCCCTCCATCAGTGGGGGAGGAGCTCATGCACCATCACTGGCAAAAAGGTGGTGGTTTGCAAGGAGTGCTCAGGTCTGAAACCATATGGGGCCTCCTTGGGGTCTTTACCCCATCAGTGGGAGCTGATGCAAGGTCGGCCTGCACTCCTGTGCTGGGTGAACAGGGTGGTTATAAACCAGGACACGGGCACAGGGGTTTATTAACTGATGGGCAGGCAGCCTTATCCTGCCCTGGGGGCCAGCAGTATCCAGGTCCAGCCTCCTCTGTGTGAAGGATGCATCTTGTCTCTGTGCCAGGGGCTCGCTCAGGCTCTGAGATGCTGAAGCAAACCCTCCTCCCATCTGTATTAAGTAATTGAAAAAAACTCCTGAGTGCAAAGCCCTGAAGGACTGTCTGTGAAGAACGTCTGCTGCAAGATGGGGCTTGCAGCCTGCCTGCTGCTGCCAGCTGGGTGGTCCTTCTCCAGCAAGGCTTCCTTCCAGGTTTTCCTCCAGTTTCCATGGCTTCCCAAAGCCCAGGTGACCTGTGGCCCCTGGCAAAGGAATTTTCAGAATGGTCATGGAGCTGCAATCAAAGCTGCAGTTGCAGGGTCCTTATGGCTGGGCTGCCTCCACCCCCAGCCCCTTACAGGAGGGAGGTGCTCAGTGTCAGAGCATTTCTTCATCTCTGCCCTGGGGTGCTTCTACACTCTCCCACGTGGCTGCAGCGGGCCAAAAATGTAGAAGTTCCAGAGAATGGAACTGCTGCAAGGTTCACGCAGAAAGGCAAGTGGGTGGAGGAAGAGGAACTCAGAGGCTGCTGCTGTCTGGAGAGGAGGCAGCAGTGAACTCACCCAGTATTAAAAGCCCGTGAAGAGCCTGGCTGGGCTCCAGTGGAAGATAACCAGGATTTTTAAGTGTCTCTCTGTGTGACATTACTGAGCTCTTGCAGCCTTTGGAGTGCAAGGCTCGTGATCTGTGGGCTCTTGGCACAGGAGCCTTGCTGTGCCCCCGAGAGCAGTGCCAGCCCCAGAGCTTGCTGACCTTGCTGCAGGTGATGGGGCAGGAACAAGTTCTCTCTCCCTTGTTTTGCAGGAAGCTGAGAGATGTGGGATTCATCGCACTGTCCATGCTGGGGAGGTCGGCCCAGCTGCCATGGTCAGGGAGGTACGACGAGTTCCTGACTCGGGGCAGAGAGGGACAGGGGTGTCACATGCCCGGCACCAGGGAGAGAGGCATCCACGTCCTCTCCATACCCATAGCAAAGTGAACACTGGGGACGTGGCAGAGATCTGACCTGATGGATGGAGGACATCACAGCAGGCAGCTCAGTGGTGCGGGCTGCACCTGCAGTGGGCTGGGGGTCTCGGGGCAGGCAGGGGCTGAGCTGTGCTTGGAGGCTCTGAGTGGTTTCCCTGTGCTCTCTAGGCAGTTTATGTCCTGAAGGCCGAGCGTGTTGGCCACGGATACCATGTCGTGGAGGATCCTGAGCTCTACAAGGAGCTGCTGAAAATAAAGATGCATTTTGAGGTGAGGATGTGTGGTGGGAGTGTGACAGCAAGGTAGCTGCTGTCTGAGTGGAAAACCAGCCCTCACCTGGGCTGTGATACAGCCAGGGACAGGAGCTGACACCCAAGTGCTCACCGCATGTACAGTGATGTTGTGTTGAACCCAGATGCCCAAAGCTCCACAGGAAAAATGCTGGGGACAAACCTGGCTGTTTGCTGGGATGTGCTGCAGGGAGCACTGGTGTGCACAGCAGCTTGTGGGAGGCACGTAGCAGGAAGAATGGATCCTTGTGTGGCCAGGGATAAATTCTGGAGGGCTTATTCAATAATTTATACACCTCAAGCCTGAAGGCTTGTCCTTCCACAAACCAGGCTGCTGTACCACAGCAAGCCTGGTTAGAGGGTGGAAATGCCTGGGAGTTACAGTGCATGTGTGGATTTCCTTCGCTTTTCCCCAGAAGGGACACATCCAGCCAACAGAAGGAACATGTACTTAATGCAAGTGGTTTTGTAACTGTGATTGACACAGGGCTGGTGACTGACTGGCCATGGCAAACATCCCACTGGCCCCTGGTGCTGTCATGTGGGCTGTGGGCTCTTTGCATCTGTGTCCTGGGACATGGGACATCTGTGTCCTGTCAGAGCAGCGCTGAGGGGCAGCTGTGAGCAAAGCTCTAATCTGGTTTTACCAGTGTGCTGGGCTATCTGTGTCCGCAGCTGGGGTTCAGATCCATGTGGTTGATTCTGGTTTTCATGCTTAACTCCCCCAAACAGGTCTGCCCTTGGTCCAGTTATCTCACTGGAGCATGTTCTCCGGACTTCAGCAAACACCCCGTAATACAGTAAGACTTCTCAGTTATGTGACATCTCAAATGACCAGGATTTGGGTTGATTACAGCTGCTTTATTGCTTTGCAAAGCCAAGGCACATCTAATTATGTAGGACAACGTGGCACATCCCTGTCCTTTGGCACAGGGGGGGCCTGGTGCAGCTGGAGGGGAGTGGGGATCCCTTGGGGAGGCTGTCCTGTCCCTCCTGCCCTGTTCTGAGCTGCACTACCCACTACTGGCAGGTCAGTGCAGAGCTATGGGGGGACAAGCTGAGCCCTGTGCTTGTCCCCAGCAGTGCCAGCAGCAGGGACAGCCCTGAGGGCTTTGCTTTTGCTGCATTTCGGCCTGAGAACTGCACAGTGTCACATCCAGTGTTCTGCCCACCAGTTCAGCTTGATTTCCTTACAGATTTAAGAAGGATCGCGCCAACTATTCTCTAAACACGGATGACCCCCTCATCTTTAACTCCACCATTGACAAGGATTATGGCATTGTGAAGGAACACATGGGATTCACTGAAGAGGAGTTCAAGAGAATTGTAAGTTGGCCTTGGCTGGGTGCTCTGCTGGTGTCCTGGTGCAGCCCAAAACAACCTGCTGGTTTTTCTTTATAAGCTGAAGAGTTTTTAATAGGAATCAGAAAATTCTGCTCTGGCCTTGTAAGCAGGAAAGTGGGACCTGGCTCAAAGTGCATATCCCAAAAATTCCAGAGTATTTAAAGACCTTTGCTTTGTGCTGTTCTCATTTCTCCCGGGACTGCTGCTAGTGATGGGCCAGAGCAGTTGTCATAAAACAAGGCCATGGAGATGAGTCTGGGAGTGGAAACTTTACACTCTCCCTCGCCTGTTGCTGCGCAGAGCCAGGTGCTGGGATGTGCACAACTATGTGTTCATGTCTGATGTGTCTTAACGCCTCTGTGTTCCTCCTCTGCCTCCTCAGAACATCAACGCAGCCCAGTCCAGCTTCCTGCCTGAGAAGGAGAAGCAGGAGCTGCTCAACAAGCTGTACGAAGCCTACGGGATGGCCCCCAACGCGTCGTGACCCATCCCTGGGAGCCAGCGTGGAGCGGGGCCCTTCTTCACCAGGCCCTGACTCTCCTCTGCCAGTGGGAGCGCTGGGAGGAGGTGCCCAGAGTCCTCTCTGTTCCTGGCAGCCCTGTGTTAACCCTTACCGTGCTCATCAGAATCAAACTATCACATACACCTACCCGTACCCCACAAACTCTCTCCTGAATGGATATCCAGCTTCCTTCCCTGCTGCTGTGCAAGCAGACTGGATCTGCCTGCTGGCCTGACTCCCTTCTCCATCTGTCGGTGTTTCTGTACTGCAAATGCAAACAGAAGAACCTCTCCTGCATTTTTTCCCCTCTTTCCCTGCTTCACCTGTCCTGTCCCACTGACCTGCCTGGCCCTTGCCTGCAGTGCTGAAATAACCACTTTCAACTCTGTGGCCTGGGTTGATCTTCACCTTTCCAGGGAAGAGGTGTGCTAGTGCTGGCAGGGAGCGAGCAGCCCTTTCAGACACAGAGGCTTTATTCTTGTCCTGTGGGTAGGAGGGTTTGGTCACAGCTATATTTGTCTAGGGTTAGTCTTGTACTAACAAGACTGGAACAAGAACAAGCTGCAAGCTGGTGCCCCTGCCTGTGCACAGGTACGAAGGGCATTTAAAACAAAATACAAATTTTTTGGCATCCTTTCTTGGACAAGAACTCCCATGTATCACTGCTCCCAGTGGCACGTCTGCAGGAGTGCACACCTTGGGCTCAGGCCCCAGCTGTGCTCACAGCTGGCCATGACTATGCCCGCACACACGTAGGAAGCTGGAACATAATTTTACCACTTTGGGCCAAAATCTGCCTTCTGGGATTTTTCCCAGTTTTGTACTCTTCTTGGACAACTCCTGTGAACTGCAGTTTGATCTTCCTCTTACCTTTGTTTAAGACTTGAAAAAAACATGATTGATTGCCTGGTTTAACAATTCTGCCCTCTTTCTGATTTGACACAATCATTAGGCATTCTTAAGGCTGAATAAGTAAATTAACTAGGACCCAGTGTCACACATTGGCTCAGGTCCCATCTGATTACTTCTCTCACTCAATTATTACACTGGCTAGAAGTCAGATCTTCAGTTTGGTGGAGAATTTATACAGGGAAACTCACCAAAAATTCCATAGTGATTTTGGTGCATTATAGTGTTTTCACTCAATAAGCAATAGAGCTGTGCATCCAGAGAAGAGACCATCGTTTTCTTACCGGAGTGTGTGGTGTGTTTTAGCATCCCAGGGGTCTGCCAAGATGCTTACTCCAAAGATACTGTACCAAAAAGTTGCCTTTGACAAGGGGCCGTGGTCACCATTGCCACGGACAGACCCTGGACTGGTCCAGTCTCAGCCAGCAGTGATGGTGTGCTGGGAGTATTTCCATTCTTTCTGGGCTTCCATATTGGTCTTCAGAGTAAAATATTCATCTCTGAAGTACGTGGTGCATACATACACATAGATAAATGAAGACGAGAGAGTGATTTTCTTACTTTTATAAAGCAGAAGATAAAGTACCACTTTTAGGGACATGATTGTGGTAAGAAACAGGCCTTTTTTGGGTCATTTTGCTCCAAAATTTTTTTCTGAAGAAGAGTTGCTTGTTTGAATTCTGGACAGTTGATTGTTAATCCTGTTTAATAAAATAACAAATTTATATTAAAAGATAAATCCTTGTGCCTTTCTGTTCAGGGGTGACTGTTAGGGACTGTGGCCTGCGGTCCTCAACCCCTGCTAGACCACAGGGGTTCGCTGATAGGTGTGGTGGGGGCTTTGGTAGCTTGATTCCTGCATCTCCTGCTGCCAGTTTGGAGCACTTTGCCAGCCAGAGGGAAGCCTGCTCCCTTGCCAGACAGCCGAGTTGGATTTATGGCTGCAGGTTGTTCCAGGCTCCCCTGCCCTTTTCCCTTCAGTAATCAAAGGGGTTTGTACCACTGCTAAGCAGCAGTGCCATCACTGTGTACTCTCACTTTTCCAGGTGTGTATCAAAAGTTGTCCCTTTTCTCCCCATCTCCTGGGTTTTGCACAGTTGGTTGATGCTCACAGCCAGAAGAGGGGCGGTCTGGGCTGCTGGGCTGCGCAGTCAGCGCAGGCAGGGGAGTGTTTGCCCAAAGGTTTTTGGGTCATTCAGTGCTTGGTTAGCCTTTGACAGGTCTGGGAAGCCTGTGCTCAGCTGAACAGAAGGGCTTGGAGCATCCCTGCGCTCGGCAGCTCTGCAGATCAGGATGTGGCTGGATTAAGGCAGTGCCCTTGGTCTTTCAGCACAGCCAGCGACAGTGGCTGAGCTGGCCGTCACTTGCAGGGGGAACCTGATGCCTCTCGCCTGTCCCCTGAGAGTAGCTGGCCAACAGGTCCCTACTCCTCTGCCTAAATATAATTCTGAAACAGATATTTTCTGACCAGGGAAAGCTAAGATTAGCCCACATTTGACTGCTGGAGGTCTTGTGTGGTGCTCAGTCCTTCCGCACTGCCTTTCAGCTCTGTGTGTGTGTGTCAGCATGAGCCAAAATTAATTTCTGTGGTAAGGAGAGCTGGAAATGGGGCTTAAAGACACAACTGTGCAGTCAGCCAGGTCCAGGAGCTACCTGCTGGTTTGCCCCCGGGCACGGGAAGTGGGAGCAGGCTCTTGGCTGCTGTCCGGGCATGGCTCTGCAATGGCACCCAGCCACTCCGGGAGCCCTGTGCCAAAGCAGCAGCAACCACGGCCCTGCCTGGCTGCCAAATCCTCATTTCCTGTGGGGGCTGGAGCTGTGGACATCTCTGTGCTTGCCCCACGGCCATCACTTCTCACAGACAGTTCTCCCTCTGTCTGGCAGCCAATTCTCTGCTGATTTATGGCCTTGTTTTCACTGATAAATCTCAAGCTTGTAACATTCAGTTCTTCCCTAGGCTGTCAGGGTGATGCGTGCCCTTGTGTCACCAGTGGAGAGTTTCCCATGCCAGCTCTGCCTTGTCCCTGTGCTGGCTGTTAGTCCCAGTCAGGCTGCTCCACTGGGATCAGTGAAACACCAGCAAAGTTCCTGTAGTTCTGTGCTGCAGAGGGAGCACACCTCTTCCCACTGGCACCAGTTCTGCTGGTTCCTGGGCAGGCAACCTTGGAAAGTGGGGGCAGACTTTTATAATCTGTGCCCAGCTACATCTGCCTCCACCTGGGTGCTGCAAACCCCTGGGGTTTCACAGACCCAAACTCAGGGGACTCTTCTAGCACAGCTCCGTGTCTCCCTGTGAAACCACCCCACAGCTGAAGGTAAAACAAAGGAAGAAGAAACATCCAGGCAGAAAAAAAACACCTTCAGTACTTGAAGGCTGTGTCGTTTATTCCAACAGTTTATGTAGTTTTATCAAACCATCTTTAACACAAAACATGTCTCCTCAAAGAGAGAAGGGTGTGAGATCCTACCAGAGATCATTTCAGCTAACAGCTTGCAAAGTTAAGCCTGAATGTCAACAGTCAAACCAGCAAAATATTTCTCCCCTCCCCTTAACAACATCTTGAAGTGTTAAAACCCAAAGAAAAAGATGCCTGTGGCTGCTGCTGCTGGGTCTCCAGGTGGGGCTCATCCCCACAGAGCTGTGCTTTGGTCCTTTCCTGATGCTAAGCAGCAGCAGCACAGGTGAGTGGTGTTGACATGAGGGCAACAGGACAGGTCGGGTCCTTTCCCCACTGCCCACCCTGACGAGGGGCCATGTGAACAATCCAGAGGCCAGGTCTAAGATGCAGATGAGGGTGAGGCTTAGAAAAACCAATAATCTAAATTTCTAATCTATGGAAACAGAATAAATAATAGTCTAAACCTGCAAAGGAGGAAGGTACCTTGGACAGGAAAATCTGGTGTGTCTATTATTACTGAAACTGTTCTTCCCCTAAGAGAAAATCGCAGCTAAGGCATCTCGAGAATGGCTCATATCACTACAACCACGGCAGTGTTGCTCTAAATCTTTAGGGATGGGGGCAGAAGTCTTTTGGAGGTGCCAGTCCTTGCAAGTGTCTTGTGTCTCTCTACACAAGCACGGTTCCAGCAGAGGCATTTGACAGACAACTTGCTGTTCCAGGTTGGCTTTTGTCCTCAGATTCAACAAATGCTTGTTTAATGTTCACAGCAAGGCCCTCCTCCTGCCCAACCCACCCCTGTTTTGCTCTCATGGGGAGGGGCTGCTTTCTTGCCCCTTTGGTCTTGCTCCAGGGTCGTTGTCAGAAGAGCTGGCATCTCTTTGGCTTTCTGCAGAAGGGAGGATTGGGAAGAAAGCACAGTTACACCCAGCTGAGGGCACAAGCCATCCTAATTGCTATAGCTGACTTCATCCAGAAAGATGAAACATCTTCACCTGAAGATCTATCGCTCCCCTCCTGTGACCAGGTACCCAGCCCCATCCATTGGAGTGTTCAAGGCCAGGCTAGATTGGACTGGGAGGTCTAGTGGAAGGTGTTCCTGCCCATGGCAGGTGGTCTTTAAAGTCCCTTCCAAACCAAGCCATTTTCTACGATTCTATGATTAAGATTATTGGGTTCTCCCTTCACATTCCTGGAGTACAAACACTCCTCAACACGTCTGGCAGTGCTGGGAGGGAGCCTCAGCGCAGGGATGTGCTCTCATCACCCAACTTTCAAGTGCTCCAGAACTGTCTGCCTGACAGCCTGGCAGCTGCCTGAGCTGGTCTCTGCTAGAACAGCTCCAATTTGTGCTGCCTATGGACGGGTGGATGGACACACGCTGGTATGGTCGTGCTGAAAGTACAGTTGGGGTAATGTATTTTAAAGCGATTTTATAGTTACAGGTTGTAGGCTAGAGAATTAAGACTGCAAGGGGAAAAACTGAGTTTCCCCTCTGCAGTGATAGCCTGTGTTGTGTTGCTTATTAGCAAAATGAGAGTGGCAGGTTTGGACAGAGGATTCAAGCTCCTCACAGCCAGCTGGCCAGCAGATACTGAGCAGGGTGACACTGCTGCCACAGTTGGGCTGAAGGAGAGGATTTGGAGATGGCTGCTGGTGTGAAAGTCATTTCTGCTGTAATTTGAAATACTGCAGAACTATTCAAAGGTTGACTTTTTTACAACCAACCAAAAAAGAAAAAGACAAGCCGCAACCTTCCCAATACCTGCTTTTTATAAAGCCTAAGACATGCCTGATGTGTAACTTGCTCTGGGAACTGTCTTGGTCAGTGCATGCCTTGTTTAAGCACCAGTGAGCAAAGGGCCTGGGCTGGAGCGTGCAGTGCTCCTGTGCCAGGAACCAAGGATCATTCTGCTCACTGAATGCACCCCTTGATCTGGAGGGTCTCCCACTACCTGAGCATCCACGAGCATGAAGGCACTGACTGAAGCAGTGAGGAATGGGATGTTCCTCCCGAGCCTCAGTGTGATGCTCCTGGAGACAGCACTGGTCATTTGTGCTGCCACTTTGTTCCTGCCCTTCCAGCCTGTGCCAGGAGCTGCTGGGCTTACTGGTGTGTGCGTGTGGCAGCTCACCTGCTCCCTCAACAGCGAGGTCACCCATGTCCTCGGTCAGCTTGCGCATGCTGATGGTGGTTGCCTCTCGCTGGATGTCATGGACAGCGTTCCTCCGGCCAGCCCGGTCGCAGGAAATGAAGTCGGTGTAGGTGCTGGACTCTACCTCCATTGCATCTCTATTCACTTGCAAAACGCTGCAGAGAAAACACAGCTGTGAGGCCCAGCACGGCTCTCAAGTCACGGCTCCCTCCAGGTTAGGTTACTCTGTGGGGTAACATTACAGCCTGAGAAAACCGTCCCTGTAACTCTGCTCCAGTTCCTCTGACAGCAGCTACTGAAATGTCAGATACCACTTCCCTCATGTGGGGTGATGTGTGAGGAGACTGCTGGGTGACCCACTGTGCCAGGTGAGGGCAGGTAGGCTGGAAGGATCCATCCCAGCTGCCTGACTTGTTCTGCCTTCCCACTGCAAAGGCAGACACGGCATTTGCCTCCTTTGAGTTTCCAGCCTTCTCCTTCAGGCGTACAAGGTCGCTTGCAGCAGCTTTTCCCTACAGAAAAAGCATTGCAGAGAAAGCCCTGCTTCCTCCTCAAAATGCCACGGCAGCTTTGAACACAGGCCAAATTCGGCTCACTGCTTGGGGGATGGGGTGGCGATCCAACCTGAATTTGTAATGGGAAATGATGGATACCCACTGGAAAGTCGGGGGAGCAGGGAGTATTTTATAGGTACAGGGCTTGGAGCAGTACTGGCCTCCGCTGGCTGCTGGATGTCACTGAAGAACATTGGGTTGGACTGCTGGGAGATAAACACTTTACCATGTGAAAATCAGCCCTTCTGCGAGACATTTGGATCCCTTCACTCCAGACTTGTGCCAGTGCCAAGTGCACAGCACGAAGAAGGGCCTGGAGTGGCCACTTGTCACAGGCGAGCTCTGCCTCGGGCCAGCTCTGAGTTCAGCTGATGAATCCTTAAGTTGCTGGGTTTTCATTCTGGCTGCTGGTTTCCCTTGCCAGCGCTTGCACAGCACACGGAGTGCAGGGACCCGGGAATGGTGTTGAGGGCATCCTGGCTCCCGGGCACAGAGCTGGCAAGCAAACACTGCTTCTGCACGGGAAACCTGGAGCTCTCAGTTCCTGCTCCTGTATACTCTGTCTGGCACTTAGTTTGTTTTTCTGTGTGGAATTAAGAGATTAATTGCTGTCTTATCTGCGATTCTGATCGCTGTAAAATGCGCCTCTAGCCCTGCTGATGCTGTCAGTGCTTGGAGCAGGTCCCAATTAGAAACGCTCGTGTGCAGTGAAAACAAATTCATGCACATTTAATGCACATTCACTCGCTTTTGTGCCTTGGAGTTAATGACCCACAGAGGAGTTTGCTCAGCTTCCTTTACAAATCCTGCTTGATATTGATTTCCCTGCCAGGGAAATCTGTTGGCAAACCACCAGCCTGAACAGGAATCACACTCCTCCCTCTAATCCCCTATGCTATGGCAGTAGAAAGGAGATGCAGGTGAAGATGCAATAACTGGGGTGAAAGAAGTTAGATTCTCTCCGTTCCTGAGCTGAGCAGGGTGCAGTAACAACAAACCCACAGAAACCCAGAATGTTTTGGTAGCCCCAGGGACTCCTCTCCTAGTGCTGGCACCAGCTCACTGGTGGGATGTGCAGCTTGGCCCACCCAGATCTTGCAGGAGATCCTGTTTCCCTGAGGTTAACAATTCTTGTGAACACCTGCCTCCTCTACAGACTTGGCATCCATCTAGCTCCTGTTAAACAAGCCCTGGGAAAAGCTGAATCTTTTGCCCCAGGAAGAGATCCCAGCTTTTTTTTCCTCATCTTCCCTCCTTCCATCCCTGGCGTGCCCTTCCTGGGATAAGGCACCTACTCTGGATGCAGCAGGCTGGATGAGCTCAGCGAGCAAAGTGCCTTTTCCCCAGGACAGGACAAGCATCCATCATTCCCAGACAAGTCCTCATAGGTCACCGGAGCCCAGACGCTGCTGACCTTCTACAGCTGCCAGAGAGATGTCATATGGACTTGGGAGGTTTCCCAGGAGCAATCCAGACAAGCCCGGGTCCATCTCCAATCAGTGAGGCAATTCCAGAGCTGATATGCTCCAGAGCCCTGCTGCCCTTGTACCAGGGGCAGGACCATCTGGTTGCTAGGATGGACTCCCCAAACTGGGGAGCAGGAGCCAGCCCCCAGGATGCAGCATTTCCCCGCTGTCCCTTGATGCAGCTGCCAATGCTGGTGGCAGTGCTGTGCCAAGTAATTAAGTTTCCCCTGCCGTGGGAAAAGGATGGGACCCTGATTAAAAATAGGAGGCACCAAGTGTGCAGGTCTGGGTCCCGGCTCGGTGGCCGGGAGATGGCGCATGTGATTTATTTATCTCCGCGGGTGGGAGGGTTCCTGCCTCCGGCTCTCCATGCAAAGAGCTGGAGACTGGCACTTTTAACAGCAAAGCCTTCATATGTGTGCAATTCCTCCGGGATTTTCAAGGTGGGTGCCTCTCAAAAACCTGGCAGAAAGATCCCTCCCCGCTGGCAGAGAGACTCCAGCCTCTGCCTCTGCGAGGCTGTTGGGCTGAGAGGGTGATGGGAGCAGCTGCCTCAATTCTGATAGAAAAACCTGATTTTTCAAACAGCATTTCCATACCTCCAGGCACAGAACCCACAGTTATGTGGGTTTTTACTCAGTAACTGCTTTTAACGTCTTTCAGGGACTGCAAAGGAACCACCTTCCCTCTTGTCCACGTAGTTCAGCCTGAAACTGTCACCATGGAGAGTCACTTCAGGGTGGCAGGGGGTGCATCACCTGCTGGCTCCCCACCTTTGGGTTTTCATTCTCCCGTGGACTGACAGGATGATGGGCCTGCCTGCTCTTGCCAGGCGTTGCAGGAATAATCCCACAGCACACACAATACAGTGTGCAAAGGTTTCCAGGGCGCTTCAAAGAGGTGATTCAGCTTGTCCCCAGAGGGTCCTTTCCTGCCTTCCCTTTCCTCCCTGCTGCTGATGGTAACAGAAACGGTCCCTGTGCCCTCAGCACAGCGTGCCAGCCTGCAGGGATGGGGCAGGGAAGCAGGGATCTGCTGCCTTTTGCACATTCCTCAAAGGTTTGCTGCTTGGAGGGAGGCTCTGTCCCCCCTGCCATGGGGAAGTGGTGCTGCCTGTCCCAGGGCAGCTGGCCACAAGTGAAGAAGCCACTCACAAGCTGCCACTGACACCAGGTATGTCCCCAGAGCTGCCTCTGCTCCTGTCCCTGGATCTGCCAAGCCTGCTGTTTGGTTTGGACTTACTTTTCTGTAGCGTCTTGTGAGTACTAAAAAATCTGAGGTGTAGTAGTCTTGACTTTGCTGGTGGGGACTTGGCTTCCAGAGCGGTTTAGCTGTCAGATTGCAACTGGGCTTGCTGGCATTTTCCAGGGAAATCACCCAGCAGCTGACAGAGCAGCTGGCTCTGCTCTGGGGGCTGCAGCTAAACCAGCCCTACTCATTCTGGGGCTGAGTTTTGCCCATTCAGAAGGTGGGCGCTAAGAAATTAAAGCGTTAAATGTTTCCTCTGCCTTTTGGTAGAATAAACTGAGGCATTTCTTTTGGGTCAGCTCCATGCTCCATTCGGTCCCACTGACAGGCCTGCATTTCATTCCTGTGTCCCCCCCGCCTGCTTCAGAGCAGGGGTCCCAGGGACTACAGCAAACAGGTACTGCACACGCTGTAGGAGTGGCAGAGAAGTGACCTGGGCACACCTGGCAGCTCACCCTCAGCACAGGGCTCTGCCACCCCAGCCAGTGCCCAGGGCTGATCCCTGGGATCGGGTGGATGCTACAGTCACACCCAGCCCTGACTCCAGTTTCAAGGAAACCCTTCACATGATACTGCATCTGTCCCTTGTCTGGGTTAAACGTTTCATGGCTAGGAAGGGCTATTTTTGGGTGCTGGTGCTGGCTATCAGCAGGCTGGGCTGAACTCAGGCTTTTCCCCCCTGCCTGCTTTGTGCCTCCTGCTCTGCCCCTTAACCTTTCGCCCTTCTCAGTGTTCCCCTCCCCTCCTAGGGCCCTGTTCTCTGCACAGATCTGTGAGGCACGAGGCAGCCTAGGCCCCTGCTTGGACACCCTTGTCCCTTCAGGCAGCCCTGCCCTCCGTGCTGTCCCTGGGACACCCGAGGCAGGGAGCCCTGTACCTCAGCCTTTCCTGTGCCTGCTGCAGGCAGTTCCTGGCGTCAGGAGCTTTGGTAGAGTCCCGTTTCGAGGTGCTGCAGCCCGGCTTTGGCCTCACGCTGTCCATTGCCAGTGGCAGTTGCGACCAACAGCTGCAGGTTTCGGTTGGAGACGGATCCCTCATCCCACAGCCCAGCCCAGGACACGCTCTCCCTCCTGCTTGGTGTCAGCTCCAAACTTCTGGAGCTGTAAAGCCCCGAAGCCGAGCGAAACCTTGCCTTGTTTCTGGGGTGAAATTCCAAAGTTCTGCTTGGGAACAGGGATGTGACCCCTTTTTCTGCTCAGGCATCGCATCCCACCAGCAAGGCATGAAGTGGTGCAGTCTCCTTGGAGCTCTCCATATTGTGCAGTGCCCCTTGCCCTTTCATTCCAGGGGACAGGGACTATTATTAGACCTCTCCTGCTGGGGCCGCATCCATAACAACAGCAAAACATGCTCAACAGCCCTGCTGGGCTTTTAAAATATTTACAGTGTAGGATGGTTTACTAAAGAGGGGGGCCTGGTAGAGCACAGAGACGGAAGCACCGGGATTTCTGTGCTCCCTGTGGGTTTGCTCTGAGGTTTCCTGCTGGGACAGTCGCATCCAGAGAGGAGGAAAAAAATATCCCGTAGGGCTGAAGCCAGCACTTGAGGTCAGGGGGTTTCCACCAGCAGTCTGACAATCTCCAGCTGGAATTTCAGCAAATTTTCCACTGGGTCTTGTCTGGGAACATGCGTGAGGGGCTGCACATCAAACAAGAAGGGCTCTGTAATGGTGTTATTGGGGTATTTTTAGACCTGTGATTGTGCCGTAAAGGCCCCGTTACGTCTCCTGACCCCCATGCACTAAAGCTCAGATCCATGGCCAGAAACTGAGCTGAAGATGCTGCTGAGGATGGAGATGCTCCTGTTGGGAGCCCAGTCTGGCTGCAACAAGCTGTGTAAGGCTTGTGACAGGGTCTGCACCAGACACAGAGCTCCCCTTCTTTCCTGTTGGCTCTGTGTTCTCCACAGTGTGGTGGTGGTGGGTCTCACTGGCCAGAATGGGTGTGCTCCAAACTGCTGAGCTCTGAGTTTCCTGGCTTGGTGGGAAAACAGGCAGGAGCAGGGCAGCAGCCTAATCTCCCACCAGGGCACGTGTGTCTGTCTCATGAGCTGAGCAGCTTCTTTCCAGGCGAGAACAGCACAGAAAAGCCTCACCAGACCTCGGGGTGAAGAGATACCAAATTGGGTGTTGCACACTGGCATTTACGAAAGGTTTCTGCTGTGGGATTCCCTGTAGTAACTCTGCACCCTCTGGCTCTTACACTAAATATGATAAATTCAGGCAGGACAGATATCACAGCTGCTCCAGCCACTGCAGTGGTTTTGCAGGAACAGAGCTTCCAGCATTCTCTAGGACTTGCTGGAAAATTTAATTCCTTTAGGAGGAGAGCAGATACAGCTGAGGTTCAGTGTCCACAAATAGATCCCTTCTTTTCGTTTGGCCTGGTTTTACAGTATAGAGATCATTTAATGCCTGTAGAACTGATAACTAATTGCTTAGCCCCGTGTTTAAGATAAGGCTTAGACTGACTCCTCTGTGACTCCACAAACCTTGTATTTAGCTCTGCCAAGCTCCTCAAACTCCTTCCCCTCCCTCCCAGCCTTCAGCACATCCCCACAGCCCCCAGCTGCAGAGTCCTCACTGTCCCAAGGCACCTCCTGCTGTCCCACATCTTCACAGTCACTGCCTGGCTTCCCGCCGATGTAAGAGATGGTCCAGCTGGGTTTCAAAATCTCAGCCGACCTCAGCATCAGGGTAGGGCGAGTCCTTGTGTGCTCTGCTCTGATCCCCAGAGGAGAGGCGGGGCTTGAGGGAGGCAGGAGGGCATTGCTCAGCCCCACTGGCATCCTGTTAGCATGAGGATGTGTGGGTGATGGTGGGAGGGAGCTGCCTGTCCGTCCGTCCATCCATCCATCCATCCATCCATCCATCCATCCATCCATCCATCCATCCACCCATCCATCCATCTGCCAGAAGGGCAGCCCAGTGCTCAGCTGCCAGCCTGCATCCCCATGCCTGCAGCAGGCAGCCACCCCTCTGTCAGTCCCCACAAGGCACGGGTGCTGAGAATCTGTTCCAAAAATCCTCCACCACGGGGAGAATCACTGATAGAGCCCCTCTGCTCCTCCCTCCCCTCACTACCAAGCCTCGATGCAGCTTAAGCCTCTTCTGCAGCTTCTCACTAAATTGATTAATGGAAATAATTGGTCTCTTTGTGCATCTGGAGACAGTTGCTGTGACAGCAGTTGTATTTTTGTTTTGTTCCCAGGTCGAGCTTGTTTTTCACATCTCTTGGCCTCAAGGTGCTAATGAATCAGGGCACTCTGGTTTGCCCCCCCCTCCAAAAGACACATGTCCCTCTGAGGGATGGGTGACAGCGGGGATAAGGCACGCTCAGCCCGGCAGGCCTTAGGACATGGCAGGCTGGCACCTTTCTCCCTGCCCATTTGTCACCCCCTCAAGCCAGGCACTGGATGGACACAGCGCTGTGGCTTTTGCGCAGCAGAGAGAAGAGAGCGCCAGATCTCTCGTGTTCACCCAGAGCAGCCATGAGCACCCACAGGACCCTGTGTCCCCTTTCAAAGCTGTAAGGACTCTGGGGCCATGAGTCCCTTCTCCTTTACTTTTATTTTCTCACAACTTCTTACTTATATTCCTTTATATGTCAACATATTTTTACACGAGCAACTGTGCAGAAGACCTGCTAGTGCCTGAACTTGCAAAGCAGACACACCACAGAGCAGCGACCCTTCAGCCACAGAAGTCCCACAGCTGCTGTGGCAGGCATGTCCCAGGTATTCTCCCTGCTTGTGACATGCAGTCACCCTGCCACACCCAGGCCACAGGGTGAATTCCTGTGCAGTGGGGATCCCCTTCATGCTCGGGTTCCCTGCCTTGCCCCAGACTGTTCATGAAGAAAAGTCCCAATGGATTCCACCTCAAAAGCTGGAAACCCCCCAGTTGCCCCACAGCTCTTCTGATCACACCGAGGCACTGCCTCTAAGTGAACATCACCTCTAAAACCCCACTTGAACCCCTGGCCCAGGGATGCTCAACCCCAGCACAAGCTCCCCAATACTCTGGAGGCTTCCCTGGTTAAGGAGAAGCCAAACAAGTGCTGAGGAGGTGCAGCTGGGGCTATTTTCCAGCACAGCTGCCCTTGTCACACATAAGAGGAAGGTGAAACCACAGCAGCCCTTGATGGTGTAGCTCTGTTTCTGGGTTGAGGGAGACCTCTCTACAAGGACAAAGGTAAGCAAGGATGAGTCCTTATTCTTGTGCCTAGAGGAAAACAGAGCTATTTAGTCCAGGTCTTCTTTGTCATCTGAGGAGCTGAGCCCTACTGCTGTGGGAAAGCAGTGCCTGCATGGCTGGGAAGGGGAGCTGAGCTTGAAAGAGGAGTTGTGAGGGCTGTAACTGGGCAGGTTTGGCTGCTGCTGCTTGAGGAAGCTTTGCTTGGGGAAGCTCTGCTCAGCACAGGGTGCAGGAAGCTGAGAGCCACCTGCCTTGGCTCTGCCTCACTGAGGCTTGCACAATCCCACGGGAATTTGCATCCAGCATCCAAAGAGTCCTCCTGACTCAGAGCAGTGTAAGGGGCTGAGCGAAAGCCTGTGATGCCTCCTGAGGTGCAAGAGCCCTGGCAGCTCGCAGTGGTGCCTAAAAATAACCAGGGCACCTTTTAAGCGTGTCAGTACAGAATGGAGCTGATTAGCAAAACCAGGCTTAGCTCTGCTCCCTGGAGCTGGCTGCCCTGTCTGTCTGCTCCACTGCACAGAAAGCCCCCACTGGGACCCCCACCCTGGGACAGGGGCAGTGCTTGCTGCAAAAGGGGGGTGGGGGAGATCTGTGATCTGTCTGGGATGGTGCTATTGGTGTTTCCACACAAAAGGAAAGTGTTGGGGTCCAGGACAGGCTGGCAGCGAGGGCTGGCTGAGGCTCCAGGTGGCTCCATGGCTTCTGTTACCCAGTGGAATCAGGAGCCCCTTTGGCTGTGCTACCCTGCTGGGACCCCCACCTGGGCAGGGAAAGCTCTGCAGGCCTGCACACCTCCTTTGCTGAAGATTTCTGTGGCAGATGCAACATTTCCTTACAGCTGTGTCAGGTGACAGCAGCTCCTGAGCCTTCCTGCAGGCAGGGTGAGTCTCTCTGCCTAAGTCCCCAGGGATGTGACATCCAAACCTGAGCTGAAAAGGAGCTCGAGACGTGCCTGTCACGCTACCCTGGGGATGCTCAGTGATCGCTGCCAGCTCTAATCTCACGAAAGGGAAAGTTCCTAATAAAATCAATTGCCAAGTATTTTGTGATCTGCTGAAGTGCAGCTGGGGCATAGGAGGACACGGGGTGTCTCCAGCACACGTGGGGAAGATGCTGGATTTGGGATGAATTGCTCTGAGAGACCTGCAAGAGGCAGGATGTCTGTGTGCACCAAGGAGTCCTGAGATCCTGTACTGCACATCTCACACAAAGCGACCCTGGCAGCTCTGTGCAAGGGAAAGCTCAGTGCAGGAACAAGGGAAAGCTGTGACATGATCTGAGGACAGAGGGGATGCTCCGAGTGCAGGAGCCACAGGAGTGGAACCACAGAGAGGACTTGCCATTCATGCAGGAGCCATGAAAGGTTGAGCTTTGGGGGTTCCCTGGATCTTGCTTTGCTGACTCCACACAGAACAGAGCTCGCTTACATCGTTGTGTACAGGCAAACAACATTCCTGTGCAAAGCACGTGGGCAGCCTTTAGCAGGATTTGGACAGCACATCCCATTGCTGGCAGGGAGAGGCTGTGGAGCACAACTGGCACTGGGGGCTGCCTTGGATTCAGAGCTGGAACGTGGCTTGGTACAAGGACACAGCCGTGAGGTGTGGATAATGCAGCAGGAAGGTCATTATGGTGGAATTGTTGGCATTTTTCTTCCTCTTAGCAGCTTTCTAGCATCTAGTAACTCAGAATATAGAGGGAGGTCAAGTGACTCAATGCTACAGGAAGGAAAAAACCCATTTCTGTTTGTAATATTTCTCCGTGAATAAAAGCTTTATCAGCCATAGTGTGAGTCCCTACCTGATTTAGAGGACTTTCCTTCTGGACATGACTTCAAACACGCTTCATGCACAGCAGGACAACAGCTTCTGGGAAAGAAGACAAAAAAAAAGTAAGAAAACATTATCTCTGCTTGTTTTGGGAAGCATAAAGCTCAGCTGCTCTTCCCACCAGGACAGCAGAGGGCTGGCAGGGCTCTGCCCAGCACATGCAGATGGAGCCTGGCTTGGTGGAGACACCAGCACGGGGCTGTGGGATGGTGTGTTCATACAGCACCTCCTCAGGAGGGTTTGTGCTAATGGACTGGGACTGTTGTGTTAAAGCACACGGAGAGTCCAGCTGGGCTGCACAGAAAAGTCCTCTCTGGTTTTTCTTTCTTTGCCCTCCCACAGGTGCTGGGAGAACTGAGGCAACTCATGTCCTGACCTGCACTGCAGGGACCAGCAGCTGCCTCCAGAGTATAAATTAATATTGGTTTGCAGCTCTGCTGCCCTTTAAAGAAGTGAAACTCCCATATCAGCTTCTCCAAGGTGAAAGGGGAAGTTTAATCTAGTTCTGGTTGCTTTGCTGGGTCTGTGTCCAGCTCCTTGCGTCTGTGCTGTTTGTGCACAGCTGAGCCTCCTCTGCTGTCCCCAAGCCCTGCTCAAAGACATTTCCTCTGTGGCCTCAACATCTGTGGGTGCTTTGCAATTCCCTGACCTGCAGAGCCCGGCCAACAGGACACTTGCTTATTTTAGCAGCTGTTTCAGCTTTCTGACTATTTTGGAACATCATGGACTGTGTTTTTCCCTTTGTCCCAGGGACAAATGCTAGCAGAACAGAAATCAAGATATGAGCCACTTAACCATATAAGCAGTAGCTCATCCAGCAATTCATCTGTCTGGTCTGTCTGGGTTGAGTACCACTGCAACTGGAATTATTTCCCATCATTTTCCAAACTGGGACAGATCTACAGCCTTTCTCTTTATTTTTTTGACCCACTTTCAAAACTTTGTAGTCGAAGCTGACTACTTGCTGGCTCTGGCCCTGCTTCAAGGACAGGGCACTTGCTGCTTTTATGTGTCAGTTTGCCCATCTGTTAAATGGAGCTATTAATACTCCCTCCCCCTGTTAGATGCTTCAGATATTTTAAAGCACTTTCAGCTCTGCAGATGACAGGCTTGCAGAAGTGGAAAATGCTAATTATGATCATGACAGGAGCTAAACAAAGACACAGGGATTTAACAATAAACTTTTGTTAGTCTTAACCCCATTTATAGCAAAGTGGTTACTGGAAACACTGGACCGGAAAGGAAACATCATTCCCACAACTCTGGGAATATGCATCGCCCTTTTCGGGCACCAACCAGGCAGACAAAAGCAGGAAGGAAGAAACCCAGCTTTTGGAAATCCACAAGTCTTTATTTTCCTCCTTTGCCTTCCTGGCCTGGCTTGGTGTTACACTGCCCAAACAGTTAAACCTCCAGCACTTTGGCAGTGTTGCAAAATGTCTCAAAACACGTGGGCCTCTGCCAAGAGAGGCTTAAAGTTAACTGGAGCAATGATGCTCTGAAGTAGAAGTTATCACTGAGCAGCCTTGTTTGTGGTGGGAGATGATGGGAAACCCCCATTTTCTCTCTCAAAAAAAGCTGATTTTGGGGACAAAAACTCTTTAGCAGCTGGTACTGGCTTTTCAACCCTGCAGGCCTGGCTCTGGCTGAGTGTTTCTCCCCACAGCCCTTGCTTGGGCATCTGGAGTCTGCAGATTTGAAGCTGACCCTCTTGCTGCATCCACAAAGGCTCATCCTCTTCTGGCTCACCCGGTCCTGCTGCTCCCAGGGCGATGGGCAGAGCTCCAGAGGCCCCTCAGCACAAACGCCAGGCTCTTTGGAACTTTAATGGTGGCACGTGGATTGGCCCACCTAAGGATGGGCTACACTGACCTGTTAAAGAACACTTTGTTTTGTTGTCTAGTCCTGTAGCACATCAAGGTACCATGGACTATTTTGGGACCCTAGCAGAAATGTTCATTGGCTACATAAACTTCCATACCCCACCAGGAATGAATTACAAGGGCATCAGCATAAAGTTACAGAATCATTTAGATTGAAAAAGATCTTTAAGGTCATCAAGTGCCACATCCACACATTTTTTTTTACTATCTCCAGGGACAGTGACTCCACCAGTTCCCTGGGCAGCCTGTTTCAGTGTTTGATAACCCTTTTGGTGAAGAAATCTTTCCTAATATTCAAACTAAGCCTTCCCTGGTGCAACTAAAGACCATTTTCTCTTGTCCTCTAATGTGCACGACTGCACGTGTTTGAGGTTCAGATTCCCTCCACGGTGACCAGCTGTTACCCAAAAGGAGCAAACACGTGAAACAGCCTTAGTCCTCTCCTCATTGCTTCAAAAAGAATGTATGTTCCAATAAAACACACCCCAGAATGTTTTTCTGGCAGAATTCAAGACTATTCTACACAACAGCTGTTGTGGTGCTGCTTTGATCCAGAGAGGAAATCCTTCCTGGTTTCGAGCAAGGTGATGGCAGCAGAGAGAAGGTTGTTCTTGTGTCTCTTGGCTGCCGGGTAAACAACAGGCTGCATGCATGGCTGATCAGGACGGCAGCCTGGTCCTCCCAGAGCAGCCAGACTGCCTCTTTTCGTGCCCTGTCTCCAGCACCAGCTGGCATTCTGGGCTTCAGAGGTACAAGAAAACCTCTAATTGTAATGGAACGCTTCTCATAAGTCACTAATGACTCTGAACCAGGAGGTGTTACAATCCTTACAATGCAATATCCTCTTAATCATACCCAGGACTGTTTTGTTACCAAGATAACTGCCCGATACCCATTAAAATGCCTTCAGAGCTCTTTGTTGCACCGCTATCTCACGGCAACGAGCACCACAGATTGATTACACTTTGTGGAAACAGTAACTCCAGTAAAGTTGCTGACGCTCTGGTGGGGATATGTTTGGCTCATTACATCACTGCAAATATCAACAGAAGTGGCATTTCGGCGCCCGACGGGGAGTTCCCCAGGCAGCGGCTTGTGACCAGCAAGGCACCTGCATGGAGGAGGTGTGCAAAGAGCACCTGGCCTCTCTGGGCTCTCCTGGGAAGGGAAGTGCTGGGGAACTCACTGTGGAAACCAGAAATGAGCGGTGTAAAGTACATATTCCCTTAGGCTCAGTGAGAGAGTTCTGAAGTGGGGCCCAGGCGGTTCATAGTCCAACTGCTGCTCTTCCTGCTTTGTGCTGCAGGTGCCAGCCGAGGCCTGGAGCGATCTCACCCTCTCTAACTGCCATCATGAGGAGCCTGGGACAAGGCCCATGGAAGACCTGAACCTTCCCTTCTCCCTGGCTGGTGCTGGCAAGCCTGAGGAGCAGCTTCCCTTATGACTTGTCTTTTTCTAGTCATGAGCAAAAGACAGCTAGAAGCAGCGAGCTTTTTCCCCCTCTCATCTTCTCTAAAATGGGTGTTGTGGTGGAAAATTTATTTCCTGGATCAGTCCATATAAACAGCTTTGGTGACATTAAAGAAACCCCTAAGGGTGTGGAGAAACAACTGGAATGTGAAAATGAGAGAGATCAGAACAGGGTGACACAGGCAAACAAAAAGCCAGGTTGAAGCTTCTGCTGTTCCTTAGGGATTTGTAGATTTGCCCCCCATTCTACCACAGACCTGTGTGAGCCCAGGGAAATCATCTGCTTTGTGAGAGTCACATGTAAAATAGGAATGATGCTGGTGCTTGTGTGCCCAGACAGGCTGGAGGCATTAATGCACAGCAGTATGCTGCAGGAACTGGCTCTGAAATGTGGGAGATCAGGAAATGTTAGCAGCTTGGAAAATGTTTTCCATAGTTATTTTGGATGTCAAGGTTGTGTGCCTGTGGGTATTCCTCTGAGTGGGATCAAAAGTCCATTGATTTTTCGTTGGAATGGGAGGAAAAAGCAAAACTCCCCATCCTAGCTTGTCATGTGCCTGTACACCCCTCAGAATCAGCCACTGGGCACAGAAGTGCCAGGTGGCTGGAAGATGCACAGCTGTGAACATTCCTGGGTTCCATCTGTTCGTGACCAAGCTGCCTGTGTACTGCAGTTAATGGTCTCCAGTTCTCTGAGGCAGCCGAGTCCACGCTCAGTGGAAAGTGTCCCCCAAAACGGCGGCATAGGCTGCTCACATCCACGTGGAGCTCTGTCTGAAGGACTCAACGCTGCGTTCTGTGCCCGAGGCATGTTAAGCTCTATTGGTATATCCGTGTTTATAAATGGCCATTTAACCTACATCTGCACTGTAAACAAATACAGCCATGGAGGATCTCTTCACAGATCCTGCTTTCCTAAAGACCATCTCTCACAAGAGCTGGAAGGTGGCAATTTCTTAGCTGGGTGGCCACACATTAGCACGGTGGCTCTTTCCAGCCAAGAGTCTCTGAACCAAGCGCTGCCCCACAGGAACCAAGCCGGGCACGCCGAGCAAACAGCCGAGAGCTCGAGGGGCTGTCACCATCTGAGAGTCTCAGCCACCCAATCAGGCCGTACCCACCCCACAAATCCCCCTTCACCCTCGCACTGCGGCAGCATCCCCGCTGCAGCTGGCCCGTGCTCACTGACCCCAGCCTGTCCCCCTCCTGGTTTGAGTCACCAGCACAGCCACCCAGGGCATTGCCTCTGGGTTCACAGCTATACTTGGCTCTTGATCTGCAGAACCATTTACCCCTTCCAAGCAAAGGGAAATTTCCCAAAGACGCCTTTGAGGCCAAGGCATTACATGCATGTGGAAGCTCCCCACGGCGGCTCGCTACCAGCTGCTTAGGGGAATCCAGAGAGAGGAAAGACACACAGCTTCGAGGTGAAAGAATTTGCAAAGCCTCCTGAGAATACCACCACACAGCAGTTCTTTTTTTATCCCGAGTCTTTGCCTTTTCCAACATTTGCTTGGAAAGCCGGATGCCAGCAAGTCTCCGAGCCTGCTTCTGCTGCCACGCTCTGAAAGCTCTGCTTGCGCCCGCAGTTCCGAGGGGAGTCCCGGGCAGCCCTAGGGCTCCTGACATCCCGAGGGATGGATTCCCACCACGGCCCCGCACTGACGGACCGCCGGGTGCCTGTCCCATTCCCGTGCGAGCACAGAGCAACCCCCATGCTGTAAGGGATTCCCTCCGGCAGATCGCTCAGAATAAACGGACACACGTTGGAAATGAGGCCAGAAATCCCCACGGGGGTCACTGATCCACGGTCCTCTGTGATTTCTATCCTCTGAGTCTGCTGTCCCTGCTCCCCCTTCGCGGCGAGCGCCGAACCGCGTTATTTCCCAAGCGGAACAGCAGCCACCTCCCTGCCATCAGCCTGCGAGCGGCTTCTCTCTCCCAGCGGCACAAAAACTGGGATGCAGCTCTGCTTTTTTAGCCCACGGCTTGCCGGCAGCAAAACCCTCGCCGTTCGCAGTCGGCTGGGTAAAAGTTCACCGTCTCTCCGAACAAACCCCTGCCTCGTGGCGCGGCCGTGGGCAGGAGAAGAGCCCCCGGCTGCACTCCCAGGCAGGTGTCCTTGTCACCCACCGCCCCGGCCCCTTGCCCCCACCGCAGCGAGCACAGCCCTACTTACAGCCCCGGCTGCCGCCGCTTCTCAGCTCCCAAGTCCCGTGGTCCCGCCGCCGAGGAAGGAATCGAGGCTGGATTACACCCTCCTGGCGTCTCTGCCCGCTGTGGCGAGCAGCCAAGCCGGCCGGGAGAGTCGCAGCCAGTTTCAAACTTGCAGTTTCCTTCTACTGGGAGCTGCTAAATGAAGTTGCACTTGTGGGGCCAAGGGGCGTGTTCTCCTCCCCTCGAGTCAGTCCCTGCCTGCTGTAATCCAATGCTCTGCCCGATGATGTCAAGCAACTCCCGCTCGGCTCCTACCTTACAGTCGGCAGGAGGGATCCGTTTCCTTTTCACAGGGATCTTTGTTTAGCTTCGGCTTGTAACCCCATCCCCCGGCAGCTGCATGTGCCTGAGCATCCTCCCTTCGGTGCTCAGCGCCGGGGCTTCTGCTGCCGGGTGCTCCCTCCTGCCTGCTGCTCCCCCAGGTTTCTCTGGCACGTTGCTCAGATGCACATCTCACCTGCATCCCACCTTTTATCCTCTCCACCGGGGCCTGGCCAAAGACACCATCACACCCCGTGCAGCCTGAGCTGTCCTACCAGGTGTAGCACTGGGAAAGTGCCTCCCAAGAAAAACCCAGCTTTGTGTTGTTTTGGAGTGCTTCTTGCTGCACTGACTCCCATGGAGTAAAAGCCAGGAGTACTTCAGCTCATCTGCCCCTGTGTGCCAGCTGCATTTGGGGGTGAAGTGCAGAGCCAGCTGGTGACAGCAGCTGGATTTAAGGAGGAAGGTGCTAAGGCAGTACCACATTTAAAACACGTGCCTTTGTGGCCACCCTGCCGTGGGAAGCACACCCTGGGAGCTCTCAGTGAGCTTGAGGTCACTACAGAAGAAGAGAAAATTTTGGATGTTCTTGGTACCACATGGTACCACATGGACTGAGGAATGTCCCTCTGGCTGGCATCACCTCCTGCTGCCCCATCAGCTTTGCAGACCCCACCGGGTGGCTGAAACCAATCAATCAAGGTGGTTGCAGTTGTCCTCTGGGCCCGTGCTCCTGCCCGGCCCCACCAGTGTGGAGGGAAGGTGTGTGAGCACACAGGAATGTACACAGTGCTGCCTGCTCCTGCCTGAACGCTCAGACTGGAACAGGGCTCATTAGCGGTAATTGCTTTGCTGAGAGAGTGAAAGATTTGCTCCATCCCTGCTGTAAGAACACTCAGGTCCTCACAACTCAACTGGCGAGCACAAAGGGTGTTTGCCAAGGAATGGATCCAGTCCCCGCTCCAGCCAGGCGAGTTTTTGTTTCAGGTTGCATGCAAAGTGAGCGGTGTGAGCCAGGAGCACTTTCCCAAGCCACTGTCTCGCTGAGCACCAGACAGGCCCAGAAGCAGCGTCTCTGCATTCCCGCAGCTCTCCCATGACAGGTGGGACCCAGAGCCACCAGTGCCAGGTGAAGAGCACCGGCCTCTCCTCCCACCCCGGCACCGCCCTGCACACTTGGACCTTTTCCACCTCTGCTGCCATCACCACCTCCAGCCAGAATCTGTGTGTGCCCAAAAACATGATGGTTGCTGTGAAAGATACCCACAGAATCACAGGAAGAGATAAAAACACCAACATCAGCAGCAAGCAGCACAGGAAACACCCTGATGACAATACTGAGGCATAGATGAAGGGGGGTGGACCTCGACAGAGCAAAACATATCCATGCTCAGTGCATCCCTAAACCGACCTCGTGCAGCCTTCTGACTCAGTTCAGTTTTAGTTCAAAAGCAGCCCCAGGAAGCCCATTTGATTTCCTGAGATGTATTACCTGGCAGAACTTATCTCTCTCCAGCCGTTTTGAGTCACACATTGCCGCTGCTCACCCAAAAGTAGCAGTAAGGGATTCACCACAATGCCCAGCCTGTTTTCATGAGATGCTAGGGAGGGAGGATGGCTCTGCTGTGCCGAGGGACAGCACAGCCTCAGGAGACTGCTCTGCTGGTCTGGCCAAGGCTGCAGTTTTCCCTTTACTCCAGCTCACATTTGAAAAGGATCCAGGAGGTTACAGCTTCACACTAACACTTGGACTGCAGGGTTTGGAGGCCAAGTCTGGTAAGGACGCAAGTGCCACGCCAGTTACCCAGGCGTTTCCTTGGCAGAGTGCGGCCGGTACCATTACAGAACAAAGAACAATGGCAACAGCCAACTACTTCGGAAAGCCAGGAGCTCAGAGTATGTACTTCTAAAATAAGACATGTCTTGTCTTGCTCAGAGCTCCCAATCCTGTGTGTGGTCCTGGAAACAAGCCCCCCAAAGCATCCACCACAAAGTCCATCCTTTTCTGCACACACTTGTGTGTCCTTACAGTGACTTTCTCATCTAATATCATCCTCTACAGGGACTTGTCAGACATTTTCCATCAAAACTCTTTTTAAGTAAAGAAATGCAGTTTAAGTTTTTCTGCAGACTGTATTTTTTTTTCGCAAGCGGGAGAAGGGGTGGCAATCCCAAGACGCCAAAAAGTTTGTCTGAAATCTTAACATATTAGGATAAAAATACATGGCTTTCAATGTATTTGTATTCAGTTTTCCTGTTCTTAAGCAAAAGCTCACATTTTACAATAATATACCCTAACTTGTAGCTGGTGCTCATGTTCACCATCTCTTGTCCTGTTGCTTTGTCCACCATAAGACATTCATCCGGAGGTGATGGGCAGATGTTAGAGCTGCCTGGCGTGGCTCGCCCTGCGTGACGGATGGTGTCACAGCCTTGAGCTGGCTGACTCAGCTGCAGCCACAATCAGCCTTTAGTGGCTCCCACTTTACTCACATGTTTGTCTTTGGTGAGGTTGTTGCTGCCTGTTGTACCCATCTGCCTCATGCTGTGCTGTCCTGCGTGGTCTAGGATCGATGGTGATGCCATTACTGCTCTGGACAACTGGAGGTCTGGCTCTGCTGCTTTTGACCTTGCAGTTGGTCTGCAGTGACCTGTGAATTTTTCAGTTTTGTGCCACAGAGTGCGATGCAGAGAGCAATGCCCCAGGGAAAGGATGGTCTTGTGATGGCTGGCAGCCCATGCTGTGGGTGCCCCCTTCGCTACTCTGGTGCCACATGGGATGGGAGAGCGCAGCTCAGGGAACAGCAAGAAGCTGCCCTGCGGGTTGACTGTCAACCTTTAACTGGAGAAGGGACAAAACTGAAGCAATCTTAGCGGGCAAATGTCGAAATGAGGTGAGAGTATCCCCAAGGGTGCTAATGTAAAGGAGCCCAGCCCTGGAGCAGCACCGCCGTGCTGGACTGCACGCTGCCTGCTCCGGCAAGGAAAACCACCACCACAAAGGACCCTCCGGAAAACTCTGGAGCCCAAGGAGACAAGCTGTCACTTCAGGAGGATCTGACCTGCCTCTGACCCGAATGTTTTTGTAGCCTAAGCCTCGCTTCCCTGAGAAGCCCGTGCTGCCAGGGTTAGAGCAGCGCTGTGGCAGCCGCTGATGTAGCACGCAGCCTCCGCACGTAAGAGCAGCTTCCCGCTGCATTTCCCAGGCATTGAGGTCTCCGTGTCACTTGATGTCATCAAGATTGCAAGGAAATGTGGAATGGCACAAGATACACATGGAAAAAATGGGACAACCTGTTTTTTTTCCAGACTTCCTCCCATAAAATAAATACTTTAAATAAACTACTTTTGATCCAAAAAAACCCCACAGAACATATTTCAATGATGTGCTGGGCTCCCCAAGGCAGGAGTGGATGTCTTAAGCCATCAAATAACAGCTTCACTTGGAGATTCATGAGAAGAAGAGAAACCGACAAGTAAAAGCAGCTTTAGTGACAAGCCACTCTTTTTGCTGTCAAGGGAAGGACAGTTTGCTGTTGATTAGGGAAGAGAGAGTGGGTGTTGGGATGTCTGAATGAATTACCCGGTGTTCAGACCCATTTTGTTTTTATAGAAGTTGCTCATCCAGAAGGGTTCAACAAGTGAAACACAAAAAAGCTTGTAATGAGGCTAAACTCATTAGTGACCCCCCTCCAGGGTCACCCCTATTAATGGGCAGGGTTGAGGAGCTGAGCAGGGCTGTGGGGAGCCCCTCTGGGCACTGGGACCGTGGGGACATGGTTGTGGCTGCTGGCATGGTGGCTCTGTGAGGGGCTGGCATTCCAGCAGGGCAGAGCACACTCAAAAAACTGTTTACTTTGAGCTGAAGCTATTTTTAGCCGCACTAATCTGTGCAGAGATGATAAAGCTTTTCATTGCAAAGTGAGTGGCTGTGCTTTGCTTCTGGGCAATTTCACTCCACGAGCTCATCCCTTCCCCCTTCCCGGCCACTTCTTTCCACTGACCTTATCTCCTCTGCCTCTGTGCCAAACACCTCCAAAAGGTTTGGCCCAACTAGATAGGTGGGAGTCTCGGGCCAAAAGCCTTTTTTTTTCATTTTTCCCTAGGGAATGTATTCAGTTTAGAGAATAAATGAACTTTGTGTTTAATAGTCCCCAAAGCTTAGTTCCAAGGCTTTGCTAGAAGCCCATCGTGGACGTGCACCCTCTCATCTTTCATTTCTGCAAAATCCCTTCAGTCCAAAGGCTCTTGCAAAAGAAGTCACTTGACAGCAAAAGAAAAAAGTCACTTCACAATTACCTCTTTGCAGCTGCAACAATTACAAGCAGATCTCAAACTTGGATCTCATGGCAAGCCAGAGTCCCCAGGCAGTGGCAGCACTGCCCTACACCTCGTTTTTCCCGAGGGGTCCCGCAGCCCATTCCAAAGTCCCTCACACACTCTCTGTAAGAAGCACTTTACCTGCTGCTGACAGGAGCAAGCGCAGCAGCTGGGTCACGGCACAAAGGCTACAAAACGCGCATAAATCCTGCCTGGTCAGGGGTTTGTTTGTCTAAAGGACTCCAGAAACTTCTCCAGTGTAAACCCACAAAGGTCACACATCCAGCACATGCTTCATCAGAAAATCATCCCTTGCGGTAAAAGCTTTCTTGTCTGGGACACAGCGTGAATAATGTCTCTGTCGGCTCCGAGTGTGTTCAGAGGGGGGAGGAACATGCAAGAATTAAATAAATAGGTACATTCTCCTTGCTGGGAAGGGTCAGATATACAGAAAAAGCTAAAAAGGAGAGGTATTGCTTAAGCTGATCAAGACTGACTGCTCAGGTGTTGCTGGCAGGGAAGCAGGAGATGGTTCACAAACAGGTACTTCTTCCTTTTGTCCCTCTCATTCTGCCAGAGACTGTCGCTGGAAGAAATCAAGGAGCAGGCTGGGTTGGCAGCTGTGTTTCTCCCTTTTGAAGAGCAAAGGGGTTTGCTGATAAACCAGAAGCAAATAGTCATCTCTGTCAGTGTTTAATACACGCCAGAGCCACCCAGCCATCAGCTGATTGTTCACTGGTGGTTGGCAACCAGACAAGGATTCCTGTTGTCCATGTGCAGCAGACAAGTAAATATTTTGATTTTAACAGCTAAATGGGCTTTTATATTACTTTATTCCATGAAGTCTGAAAAGGGGACTCCTGCTCTGGAATGGTGAGGGATCAGACTCGTGTTATGAATCCTCTGCATGAGCCAAAGGACTGCAATCTTCAGGCTTCACAATAAACACTCACACTCTACGTATGGCTGCGAAAAAATTAAGCCTAAACTCCTGTTACGTTTCCTTGCTTTCCACGTTGGATTAAGGGAGTAACCAGATGCCTTCTTGTGACCACTGCAACAGCCAGGATGAGCCCAGCAAGGCTGCTTCTGTGTCCTGTGCTGTCCCATGCCCTTAGACATGGTGCCATTTATCTATTCTAACCCTTCCCAAGGCCACAGACGCTGAGATCAGGGAGGTGCAGCACCGCTGTGACTTTGTCTGAGAGCAGCAGGAGTTCAGGGTGCTCCGTGGGAAGAGCTCTGTGTTCTGGTCAGAGAACAAAATATTCTGTTTGTGCCAAGAGTGTACATGAAATAAAACCAGGGTTTGCCTGGTGACCTGGGAGCATTTCACTCAGGCCCTGCACACAGCCCTCTGCTCCCAGCACCGTACTGGGACAGGCAACACGCCCTGGGTTTCAGGTGTTGCCCAGGTGTGCAGCAGCTGACACAGGAAGGTGTAAGATGTGGTAACAGGGCTGCCCAGCATATTGGGTGGCCCAGAGAAGGGCTCTGCCACTGCCACCCCAGGGTGAACACAGTGGCTGAGAAAGCCCTGCTCTTCCTTACCAGCTGTGGGCAGAGTAGAGTGCTGGCTCCTGGGGGGAATGAAGGATGCTGTGGGGCATGGGATTTGCCAGGAGGCAGAGCCATCAGTTCTCAGTGGGTTGCACCAGTGTCTCACTCTGAGATCCCTGCTCCCTCCCTACTGAAGCAGCAGATCCTAAGGCATAGTCCCAGCCTCAGAAATCTTATTCCTTTAAACAGCCAAGACAGACAAATGGAAAGAGGTACTTGTACTGTCATCTCCTTTTGGCAGGTGGCTGGTGGATGGACAGAAGGCTGAATAACTGCTACAGAGAGTAGCCCAGAACATTAACCCAGCCCAGAACATTAACCTTGTCTGCTCTGTTACTGGCATCTCCTCCACGGCCATCACAGATGGATGGCCCGATGCTCTTGTGGGTCTGTGCCAGCAGACAGACCTTCCTCACCTAATCATGGCCAATCTCACTCCCTGCTGCTTTGAGAAGCATTTTATGTACTGCTATTTATGTCATGACTATTCCTTTATGATTGTTCCAGGATTTCCAGTTTTCAAAGGGTTCTTCTTACTCCCTTAGTTCTCTATACTTGTTTCAGACTCTTACCTCCTCCCAAAGCTGGGCTGAGTTTTCTTGGACAGGTGTAAAACTTTCACTTTTATGCAGGATTTTGGCTATTTTGGAGACAAAGTTAAATGTTTTTATACAGACCCCAGGTTGCCACTAACTTTTCTGGATTAAATAATTTCTTTTTACAACATCTCTCAAGCAATTGTTTTCATCTTTGTAAAACTTGGCCTGATAAAGCATCAAGTGCCTTTATTCAGATTATTGACTGCAAGAATAATCCAGCAATGGCATTGAATTAGACATCAGCATTCTTGAGCTATACGTTAGAACCTTCGCTCCACACAGTCCCGAGTTAAAAGTCTCACAGGAAGGTCTTGCAGAAGACGCTTTAATAAAAGCCACCATCCAGGCTGCCTTGGGCCAGAAACTTTCAGTCATATTTGATCTAAAAGTCTGTGTTTGAGGCTGGTTCCTCACCCTCTGAGTGAGAAGTAAATGCCAGTCACTGCCCAAATTGCTGTGGCGCCCAGCAGCTCCTCACTGCACGCAGTGGTGGTGGCAGCAATGTGACCTGCCAGGTATGCAGCAAGCCATCAGTGTGACAGTTGTGCTGCTATTTCTGCATGGACAGATAGATTTCTCTGTCTGAACCTGCTCTGATGTGCTGCCCATCCTGCACAGGCGGGTTCCAGGGAGCAGCATTTACCCACACGGGCCACCTGCCCGCATCCCACACCGGCTGTAGGTCCCAGGGGCTGAGCTGCTGACAAAGGGGACCAAAGTGGTACCAAACAGGCATTTGCAGTGCAGAATTGCTGCACAAAAGGGCCTCAGCTCTCCATCTCTATGGCAACCAGCAGGAGATCCTGCAGGTCAGACAAGAGGTGTGTGCTCCATTGCAGCACTACCTGCATTCCTGCAGGAACAAGGGCTCAAGGTGAGCGACCGGGAGGGAAAATCCACTTTATTGTGGCTAAGACGCCCTTTTAGTTATTACTTATCCAAGTCTCCAGGCACTTTAATTTATCATTAATAATATAATTAAATCTCAGCTGTCTTCAAGGATGAGTTGAACAAGAATGTAGCCAGCTGGGTAGCTGGAAACGTTCTTTTATGTCTCTTCATTGCAGGGGAAGTTCATCCCCATCTTTCCAGGAGCTCCACCAAACACACCACTTCTGTCCTGAAGACAAAAAGTCACCAGCTTCTCAATATCTAAACCAATTTGGGCAGTAACTCTGCTAGCTGTTGTGTTATTGGTTAGCAAGAAATTGTGTGAAACTGAGAACTAGAATTAATAAAAGAACAGACCTCCTTTTCCCATCTTTATTTGCACAAGAGAAAAAAACAGACTCTTGAATCAATTGATTTATTAGATAAAGCTAAGATGCAAAATTAGAGAAACCTGATAGATTTGATATTGAAATGCTGGATTTTGGAGGGAGAAGTGTGTGATCCCATGTGCAAAATAATTACTATTTTAGAGTAAACCACTACATGATAGGGTTCGTTACCCCAAGAAGCAATATGGAGGGGTTTGCGTGCTCTGAATTTCATCCCAATTTGCTGCATGCTGCCTTCCTCGTGTGAACAGGTCATTTCTGGCACGGCTTGTGCAGTATTTGCCACTCTTTGTTCCATGGTACTTCAAACTGGGACACCACCACAGTCAAAACAACTGAGCTGTGCCTGCTGGCTATGGATCCAGCCCAGCCAGAGCCAGGAGCTGGCACTGTCAGTGATGGTATCCAAACAAGCCACATTTGGGAGGCAGTTAGGAGTCATCTTTAATCATTCAGCACTTTCTGTTGGGTTCGTTTAGTTCCAAGCTGGGTAATTACAGCCTCATTATTTTTCTTTTTACAATGAAGACAAGCCTGCAAGCCAGGCAGAATAATTTCTTCTGCTACCGTTGCCAAGATATGATAGCACATCTACGCCATAAGGAATTTGTCATGGTATCAGTTTTATTAATGGTAAATAATGACTCTTCAGTTAAGCAACATCTTCACATCAGCTGGTGCCTAACCATAAAACACCAAGTACATTTCAACCCCTACAGACAAGTAATTGAGTCGAGGTTCCCACTGCCCAGCGTGTTCCTTGCTGACCAGCATGTGTCAGGTTTTCCACGTTATTTTTTTCACTGAAATTAATACCTGGCTACAATCAGACTTTAATTTTGAAACCACAAAAGCTCATCTAAAAATAAGACATCAAAGTTCCCGTGACAGTAAGTAGAGATCAGGACTAAGGGAATGGTGGTAGATCAGGTATCAGAGAGTAATTCATCCTGTCTGTCTACCTTCACTGGCTGGAGGGAGAGCTCAGTCCTTGCAGGGACTATTTCTCAGCCCAGAACCCACTGTTAGTGAGGCATACACTGAAATCCACCGGGGCATTGCTTCAATGGATCTCGCTTCAAATTGTTTGAAGACTGTAATGATACAAAATACATGTTTGAAAAAAACAGCTTTGAAAAGAAAATACCCAAGAGAACTGTACTGTGAGCCTGTCCAGGCACTGGGTTCTGCACAAGCCAGGGAAAGCATGGTAGGAAATACAGTTATACCAGCACACCTTTTAATCAAAAATTTTAAGTCATCCTGTAGAATCTGAAGAAACTTCTGCCATTATCTCAAAAAGCCAACAAATTCAGAACTGAACTATGATTTTTAATAGGGGGAAATGACTCTGCTTCTACCACTGAAACACCTGTGTACGTCACGCTGAGCACAGTGACCTGCTTTTGTTTCCTATGGACACGCTCGGGGCTGCAGGAACACGACACACTTAACGTGCACTTTAAAATGACTGCGTGCGTTTGCAGCTCCGTCCTCTCAAGTGCCTTCTGCAGCAGGAAGCTGGTTGTAAGATCCCCTGATAACCCAACACTCAGCCCTCAGTTCTTCCCCTTCCTTCCCTTCCAGCATTAAGATTGTGGCTGTTTCTGCCTGCAGTGCACATGGATTCTGTGAATGCTGAGCCTTGTCAGCTCTTGCCCTGCGCTGCCTTCTGCAAACTGCTTGATTTACACCCTCGTGGGCAACAACCCTATTGAACCCAGAGATGTGACTAGCATGGCATTGTATTATTAGATTTCCCCAGGGCACCTTTTCTTCTAAATCATCTAGGATGGGAAAAACAGTTAGATAAAGAAGAATGTCATGACTCATTCCCCAATGCCACGGAGGTTCAGAACAACCAGAAAAGAGTTAACAGCACAGCCAACCCCCCAGTAGTATTTCAGAGTTTCTAAATACAGAGTTCCTTTCTGAGCTGGATGCCCATTTTTGTTATCTTAAAAGTATTTCTGGAACTCTTGGCCAACTTTAAACAAACAAACAGGGAGAAATATTTGTGAAGATAACACTTCTGAGGCTGAGAGTGTTTGGTTACTGAGTCTTTCTAAGTTGAAGTTTTTAGGTTTTAGACTATTTCTTTAAAGCTTGTGAATAGAAGAAAAAATTGCTCTGGAGATGTTAAATCACAAAACCATCCCAGCTATGGCTTTGCAATAACAATCATTCAACATAGCAAATATCAAACGTGGGAAGGGATTTATCTGACGCATCTATACGATCATGTGAACTCCTTTCTCAAGGAGAAACAGTCTCTGCTGGAGACACAAGAGGAAGGAACTGTTTTGCCTTCTTTAAAAAAATATAACAACATAAGCAACTGTAACATGCTCAAAGCTTCCTGGCACAAATGCAAAAATGCAACATCTGAAATGTCAGCTGGTATGCTGGGAGGATTTACATGATTTAAAAGATTTATGAGAAGGAACTATTTCACTGGCTTCAGAGCATCTTGGAAAGCAGCAGTTGGGGGGGACAAGGGAAAAGAAGGGGAAAAAATCTCCAGCTAAAAGAAATTATCATGGCCAGTATGATTCTGTATTGCTCTTTTAAGTGCAAGAAAAAAAAATGGGTCAGGCAGTCATTGGATTTTAAGCTGCATTTAAAGATGAATGAACAGTCTGCCATGACTCTGGGATGCGCTCATTTTCTCACATTACATATTGACTCACATAGTCCAGTGGCTCACCTAAAGCCACACAACTCGTCACTGCTCAAGGCAGGATTAAAGCAAGAAATTCCTGCCTTTTCCTCCCACTGTTGTTTCACTAGCAGCTCTTCTGCTGCAGCCGCTGCTGATACACAAAGGCCAGCCAGCTGGATTTCAGTGCAGGCTCTCAGGGGAGAGATGGGGTCACAGAGACAGGGGAAATAAATCCTGCCTTAATAAAAAGATAATATATCAAGCAAGGAAAAGGCATGAAACCACTTGAAACTATAAACTCTGCAACATTTATAAGTGTGCTTGGGCAATGCTCAAGTGGAAGATTGGCTTGCTTTGTGGCTACCCACTCTTCAGGTGGCTGCTTAAAAGCATGGTCCTCGATGTTCTGCACAGCCTGAGGTGCTCCAGCAGCAGACTTGAGCCCAGCTCAGCTCTGCCAGGGGAGCAGGGGCTGATGCTGGCTCTGCTGTGCCGGGGTGGGGGAAGGTGCCAGCTCCAGCAATGCCTCTGGCTCCAGGGCTCCTCCTGGGACAGTTACAAGCAGCTCACACCAGCACAGGGCTAGGGCTGATCCAACAGTGCCAGCCCTGTCTGGGTCAGACCCTGCACCCCTGGGGGCCCTGTCTGTGCTCCCTGTGCTGTTTGCAGGGGTACCACATTCACCTATGGTGAAACTGTTCACTCCCTCCTCCGTTTTACCAGCCATCTGTTGCTAGTGCCTTCCATGGTTCATTCACAGATGTCACTGCAGATCTTTTGTGTAAAATACCCCCTCCAATCTATCTGTTTATGTTTTATTGTTGGGTGGTTTGTTTTATATATATATATATAAGCTTTTATTTAATTTTATTTAAATACTTTTCAATACATTTAAGTTTCACTAATGCTTCCATAAATAATGAGATGAAAGAGCTCAGTAATATCATTCAGGGTATTAGATTAAGGTGAACATTTTTCTCCATCTGTTTCACCAATAACCTAAACTAATGCAGTTTCCAGACCAGAGCACATGATCTTAAGTGAACTGAAGAGAGTGAAAAGGTCTCTGGTGACACATAAAGACTTAGAGGAGATTGAATAAAGGTGTCCTATAAAATAAATTTCTGGCCAAACAACACTGGAAAGACACAGAGATTACGATTCCTCTATCATAACAGCAGTGACTCATCCAGTTGCATAGTCACTTGGGGTGAAAAAGAAAACAGTTACTCAATCTCTCAGGGATTTAAACACAGAAGAATATATTATGCAAGTTTTAGCTGCGTTACTAATGGCCTTGAAGCACACAACTCTACTATGACTCTCACTCAGCTCAGCAGATCACAAATAAGATGACTCATGTATCCATGACATGATAGGAAAATAGAGCCTAAGAAGTGCAGAGGCAGGTGCTAATACAGTCACAGAGCACGCAGTCAAGGGAAGAAGAGATTTATAAAAGCATGAGCAGAGGACTGCGGAGAAATGAGCTTGTGTATTTGGAGACTCGAGGGCACGGACTAGGTTGATTTTTCTTGGTCTCAGACCAGGAGGTTGCGAGTGTGAAGCCAGGCTGTGTGCAGAGGTGAGCCGGGCCTCCGGCTCCACTCACCCGTGCATCCCCAGGGAATGGCAGCAGAGAGCCGGCCTTGGCCCCCGCACGGCAGCGGTGAGCGAGCCCCGGCAGCACAGCACAGAGATCACACACCAGCGAAAGTCATCCACAAACTTCACAATATTTATACTCGGCAGGACTTCCTGCCCTGCTGGTACATCATGATTTTGTAGAAGCTGTTAACTCTGATTGTTTAAAGACTAATTAAACCCACTGGTGGTGCCAGCCATAGCAGTATTTTGCCCATTATCTCATGACTAACCTCCTCGTGGATGAGGGCTTTGACAGCTGTTCTCGAAGCACTGGTTAAAATCTGAATGGTTGGGCAGAGCTCAACTGAAATTCTGGACTGAACAGCTGGAAAAGCAGTTGTCCCAAGAACCCTGCAATTCTTTATGCTCTGGAGAGCAAATCAAAGCACGGATGTAAATATAGCTTAAAGCTTAACACTTTACAAAAGTCCAGCAATTAGGAGGATTATATTAGAAAGCTGATGCCAATACATCTAAATTTGGAACTTTATGGAGGCCAGAGCACAGTAAGATGTTTAGACCTGTATATGAATCAAGGCAGTGCTACTGTAGAAACACAGACAATGTATGATTATGATTTTTTAATTTTTACAGGCAGTTTTGGCACAGCCATTCCAATTTGCAGTTCCCATCACCTGACTGAAAGATTCTGGATGGTCAAAGGATTATTCAATTATAATGTGTCTGTGGGATCTGTTACCTGCAAAAACACAGCCCATGCAGAGCAGGAACCCTCAAATACCCAGGGGAACATCAGGAAACATTCTGCAGTTTTGTTATCACAGAAAGGAGACCCTTGAGAGTAACAGGAATAGCACTAACGCACAAGCTTGAGTGACATTTTTTTATGAGCTCAGTTGCACAAAGGAACTGCAGAGAACTGCTTTCAAATGACTAAATCTGACACATTTCCTTTAAATATTACCTAATTCCAAGGGGTTTATTCTAGGCATTTCAACTTACATATGTATGGGATGTAACGTATAGATACAGAAGGGATGCACCATTTCATTCTGCTGTCAGAGCTGATTAACGCACCAGAGCAGGGTATTTTTGTACAAACCAGGATAACCTCCTGCCATATCCTGTCTCGTTCCCAGAGCTGACATCCCTAGGCTGACTTCATCCTTATCTCCTGTTAAACATGTAGGGGTTTAGGTGATGTGATGCAGAATCAGAGGGGATTTCTGCTGGGAAGTAAAATGAGCACTTGCAAATCTCTTGTTACGTGGACAGTGGAAGGAGAAAGCGTTTTATCTGCATCCCTCGTCTCTGCCCAGCAGAACCCAGTGGAGGATCCCACAGTACTTTACAAAACTATTTGTCACATAAATGTCCTGAGAAGAAAACACTTGCAGATTCAAGATTTAGATGAGTTTCATCACTGTATTAGTAATACACAATATTCCAATATATTTGAATTATTTGCCCAGGATTACTGGGGAGGGAACACAGAATTTGTGATTGTGCCTTTATTCCATGTATATTCATTGGAACAAACAGTGAAGGAGCAGGAATATTTCAAAAGCTTTCTTAGAGATCCAGCTGGTGCAACCAGAAGGGTAACAAAAATACATTAGCAATAAAGTAAAGGTTCATGTATTATCTGAAGGAAGCACAGTTTCTATGATTTACAGAGTGACCTTTTTCTGAAAGAAGCCTGTATCTCCTCATGAATAAGGCTGATTGCAAGAGAGATGATACTGTTAACATAGAGTTCATATATTCTGAGTGTTAAAACTGCTGTGGAAAATAAGTGGCTGTTTTACTGGATGCTCTTTGTCATTTCTTGGCAATTTTAGATGGCAGTAAAGCTGTCATTCTGATTATTAGTGCCGTTCTGTGATGGAAGGTTTTTTGGACAGGGACTGTGTGAAGGGTCTGACAGAGTGTAAAGTGATGTGCAATAGCTGGAACTGCTACAGCCAGAAAATATTCCATAACACCAGCTGGTCAGTTCTGGCCTGTGATATTTTGCAACACTAATGCCAATTAAAACCAATGCAAACTGCTTTCCTAAACCTCTGTGCAAACTTTTGTCAAATCCTCATGTCGTTACATCATCACAGCCAACTCTCATCCACTTCATTTGCTCCCAGACTTTTGTGAGGAGGAGTGAAGGCACTCAGCTGCTCCTCTTCAACTCCTCCAGGCTGCAACCTGTGCAGCGTGCTGGGAATCCAGACCCAGGGAGGCAGCTGAAAAACAAGGTCTCTTTTCACCTGGCTCCTCTACCTTCCTCTTCTTCCATGGTAAAGGAGCCCATCTGTAGCTTTTGCAGCCGTGCACCTTCCAAGTATGAACTGAGCCTCGTGTGAACTGATGCAGAAGTGTCTCCTTGAGAAACTCCACCTCTGAAAAGCTCCTGAGCTTTCCCACTTCCACCCAGAGTTCCGTTTAACTGTACAGGCCAAAATTCATGGACACCCTTCAGTGCTCAGCAAATCACAGAGTAAAAGAGGGGCTGCAAAGTGATATCAGGAAAAGGTTCTTCAGCCAAAGGTTGAAGGATAGGCTGGAACAGGCTCCCCAGGGCAGTGGTCATGGCCCCAAGTCTGCCAGAGCTCAAGGAGTGTTTGGACAACACTCTCAGGCACATGGTGGGATTCTTGGGGTTGTCCTGTGCATGGCTGCGAGCTGGACCCAATGATCCTGACGGGTCTCTTCCAACCTGGAACATTCTGTGATTCTGTGATGCGAGTTCTGGAGCACAGGCACTTGTGTCTCTTACTACGATCGGTTAAGAGTGGGAATGAGTTACAGATTCTGCCGCGGTCAAACAGCTTCGCGAGGCTGAGCAGGTCCGCGGCCCCTGGCAGGGCAGGTGACAGCCGCGTCCCCAGCCCCCGGGCCCCGGCCACTGCTCGCCCCACGATCCATACAGGCTCTGCCTTCAGTACCAGAAGGGTGCCCGCTCGCTTCCTCCGGCATCCCGGCTGTCGCGGTGCCGCCGGTGAGGTCAGCGGTGACGCGGGTGTAACTCACACGGCCGTGCCGCCTGTCACCGCGCCGGGTCACGCCCCGCGGGGCCCGAGGGCTCAGCGTTACCGGGGGCACGGGCCGCGCCAAGGCGCCCTGCGGGCTGCTGGTGCCCAGGGGCGGGGAAACGCGGTGTGCTCTGTCACAATGTTGTGCGGGGCGGGGGCGGCTGGGTGCCATCCCTGTGTCACCCCGGTGCCACCCCGGTGCCATCCCGGTGCCACCCCGGTGCCACCCCGGTGACCGCCGCCCGCGCTGCTGCCCCGGCAACGGCTGCGCGCGCCAAGGCACCGCCGCGCGCCCCCAGCGGCCGCAGGCAGGTACGGAACGGCTACCGGGCCGCCAATCGCCCTCACTCATTGGCTGTCGTGCCATAGGAACCGCCCACCCGCTGACATTTCAACCAATCAGCGCCGTCCCCCCCCCTCGCCAAGGCGGAAGACGTGTTGATAAACAACATCGCCCCGCCC
>VZRQ01006229.1:16789-29252 GCA_013397975.1 Machaerirhynchus nigripectus
CACCAACACGGGTTCCAAACACGGACACCAACACAGGGCTCAACACGGACACCAACATGGGGCTCAAACACGGACACCAACACGGGGCCCAAACACGGACACCAACACAGGGTTCCAAACATGGACACCAACATGGAGCCCAAATATGGACACCAACACAGGGTTCAAGCACGGGGCACAAACCCAGGTTCCAAACACGGACACCAACACGGGGTCCAAACACGGACACCAACACGGGGTCCAAACACGGACACCAACACGGGGTCCAAACACGGACACCAACACGGGGTCCAAACACGGACACCAACACGGGGTCCAAACACGGACACCAACACGGGGTCCAAACACGGACACCAACACGGGGTCCAAACACGGACACCAACACGGGTTCCAAACACAGGGCACCAAAACGGGGCTCCAAACACAGGGTTCGAACACGAGGCACCAACATGGGGCTCCAAACACTGGGCATCAAGATGGGGCACCAAGATGGGGCTCCAACATGGGGTTCAAACACAGGGCACCAACACACCGTTACAAAGACGGAGTTCCAAACATGGGCACCAACACAGGGCTCCAAACATGATGTTCCAACACAGGGAACCCACACGGGGTTCCAACACGAAGCACCAACACGGGGCACCAAACGTGGAGTTCCCAACATGGGGTTCCAACACAGGGCACCAAAATGGGGTTCCAAATACAGGGAACCCACACATGGTTCCAAACACGGGGTTCCAAACACGAAGCACCAACACGGGCACCACCATGAGGCACCAGCATGGGGTTCAAACATGAGGCACCAGCACAGGGAACCCACACAGGGCACCAACAAGGGGTTCTAACATGGGGTTCCAACATGGGACATCAACACAGGAAATCCACATGGGCTCCAACACGGGTACTAACATGGGGTTCCAAACACGGGGCTCCAACACTGGGCTCAAACCTGAAGCACCAGCATGAACACCAACACAGGGTTCCACACATGAGCACCAACACGGGGCACCAACACGGGGCTCCAGACATGGGGTTCCAAACATGGGGTTCCAACACAGGACACAAAGATGAGGCACCAAGATGGGGTTCAAACACGAGGCACCAACACAGGGCATCAACAGGGGGTCCAAACATGGGGCTCCAAACATGAGACACCACCATGGGGCTCCAACACAGGGCACCATCATGAGGCATCAACACGAGGTTCCAACACAGGGTTCAAACATGAGGCACCCACACGGGTTCCGACTTTCTGTAGATGCCAACCTGCTCCTTGAGATCATTAAATTTGCACTTGGTCCCGGGGAGGGCTGATAACACTGTCACACTCCAGGAGCTGGGGTTAACAGGTAAAGTAATGCACTTTCCCAAATTCCTTGGGTTCCCTGCAGGGCTGGAATGCTCTTGGCAGCTCCCAAAGCAGCAGCACACCTGGGGTGAGGTGGAAAGCCATATTTCCATCACCTCCAGCAGCTCCAGGACCCCCTCCTAGACACAAGCACAGATTCAACAGCCCATTCCCAACCCTTCAGCTTGTGGGGTCTCCCATTTTTCCCAGGCACGGGGCAGTGCCTGGCTGTGGCACTGCCAGGAAACCTTGGCTCTGCCACTGGCTCAGTGCCTGGAGTCAGCAGGGCCTGGCTTTGTGCCGTGGATGGATTCCTCTGTAAAACCAGTGGGATTTCAGTGCTGGAGGTCTCTGGGGAAAGCTGGGATGGGCTGTTCTTGCTGGAAAACACCATCTCCCAGGACATGTCACGAACACCACGACAGCCAATCTCAAAATGCAGCTCCAACCCTTTCCCCGCAGTCCAGCACCACAGGAACCTCCAGCCACGGCACAGACTCCTCCAGGCTTGAAACAAACATCACCAGTTTCAGTACCAAAATCTCCAAGCTCAGTACAAACGAGCTGCAATGAGTTTTGCATCTCCAGACAAAAGTCAGGACCATGAGGTTGGACTTTTAAGTTGCTCAGCACTAATCCTGCTGACTTCTTCTTTTTAATTAGTCCTGAGCAGTCCTGAGCATCGCCACACTCCCCACGAGTAACCACTAATCAGGCAGGGTATGAGCTCCAGTAATTACCCGGATTTGCTCTCCATCCTCCCTGCAGTAATTGCAGCCCTGAGTAACTCCTGCCCTGAGTAGGGCTGAGCCCTGTGCCAGGCACGTGGAGCACGAGCCTGGCCAGGACCATGATCCCAAGGCTCAGCAGCACCCAAATCCCTTCAGCCTCCACAACTGCTTTATGGGACTGACTCCACTGATGGAAAAGCTCTGGCTGGAGAGATGCCGGGGCGGGACGCAGTCCAAGGGGAGGATTTTCAGAGGAAAAGGTTTTACAGGACCGCAGTCCCACCTTGTTCAGACTCAGCCATGGGCTGGACTTGTTCTTCCCACAGTCCCTCACTTGTTAAGAGCGATATTCCCACAAACATCTTGTTGCAGAGGGAAGAGAGGGGAGAGGGAGAGGAGAGGGGAGGGGGAAAGAGAAGGGAAAAGGGGAAGGAGGAAGGGGGAAGGGGAAAGAGAAAGGGGAAGGAGAAAGAAAAGTGGAAGGGGAAAGAGGAGGAGGAAGGAAGGGGCACAAGAAGGGAGAAGGGGGAAAACAAGAACAGTTCCATTGGAAGGGCCCCACATCCATCCTCTGCTCCACCTGGGAGCTCTGTTCCCCACCTGCCATGGAGAGAAGAACCTTCACATTTCCCTGGGGGTCCCTTCCAGCTTGGGATACCCCAACATTCCATGATGTAATCCCAGCAATATGGGACATTTGCCACCAGTTCCGTGGCACTTGCACAGCTCCTCTGGAAGGGGAAAGCACTCCGTTTATTGTGGGGCAAGAGCCTCTGTTAGAGCCCAGGAATGGATGCTTGGTCCTGGTGCTCTGCATCCCTCTGGGATAAAATGGCCCTTCCAGCTGCAGCTCTATCCCAGAGGAGCGATCCCACCACAGAGTCGGCTCTGGAGAGGAAAACAAGAACCAGCTCCTCGATTTCCAGTAAAGCCACCACCCCCAGCGACAAGGTGAGGAAAAGGCTCCACAGACATCCCTCAGGAATGGGAAATGGAGAGAAGGGAAAAGAAGCTTTCTGGGCAAGGAGCAGAGGGGAAGAACCAAATGCCAGAGAAGAAAATCTCGCTCTGGGATTGACACCAAGAACTAACAGGATGCTTCGGAAGAGCTGAGTTGGCCAAAATGGCCATAATGAGGACACAGTTGGTGCTCCAGCCCTGGGGTCACATTTGCACACAGGAATTTCTGACAGTCGTTGCTTTGGGATTGGTTCCCAATTTTCTGGGTAGAAATCTGTGCCCAGGCTGCAAAATTCTCGTACTGCAAGGAACTGAGCTGTAGTGCATCACCTGGAGTTCAGTGCCTCCCCTGCACTCACTTTTCATGGAATCATGGAATATCCTCAGCTGGAAGAGACCTTCAAGGATCATTGAATCCAGCTCCTGGCCCTGCACAGGATACCCCCGGGAATCCCTCCCTGCTCCTGGATTTTTCTGGTTGTTAAATCACAGCCTGATTTTCAACACAACCCGACCTCAGCTCCAGCTCCACAGACCCCCGTAGCTCCCTGCCCTCTCCGTGGTCCTGGGCTCCAGCTGCAACGGCAGCTCTGGGGAGAGATCTGGGTAAGGAAGTCCAGGAGAAAGGGAACAGTCCTTCCCGGCACTGCTGGAGGCTGATCTAGGACCTCCCGAGGGTGGCGAGCGCTGCATTCCCCGGCTTTAATAGAAGGGGCAGGATCTGATGTTCCCTCAGCTGGAACACGGAAGGAAAAAAGCATCAGATTTCCTGGGACCACGATCCCATCTCCTTCAGCAGCTGATCCTGTGGCCCCCCCGCCTCCAGATATATAAACGCTGTCCCAGCTCATCCTCAGGGACACAGCAGCAGGCGGGCACTGAGCGCGCTCCGGGCGGGATCGCTCCTGGGAGCCTCCACGATGTGGGAGCTGCGCTCCATCGCCTTCACCAAGGCCGTCTTCGCGGAATTCCTGGCGACTTTGGTCTTCGTCCTCTTCGGCCTCGGCTCTGCCCTGAACTGGCCCTCGGCGCCGGCCCCGAGCACCCTGCAGATCGCGCTGGCCTTCGGCCTGGCCATCGGGACCCTGGTGCAGGCCCTGGGCCACGTCAGCGGCGCCCACATCAACCCCGCCGTGACCCTGGGCTGCCTCCTGGGCTCGCAGCTCTCCCTGCTCCGCGCCCTCTTCTACGTGGTGGCCCAGCTGCTGGGGGGGGTGGTGGGCGCTGCCATCCTGCACGAGATCACCCCGGCCGACTCCCGGGAGGGGCTGGCTCTCAACAAGGTGAGGCTTCGGCACAGGATGGGCTCGGGAGGGCGCGGGAGACCGGGCAGGGTCTGTGGGAAGGCTGAGGGATGGGAGGAAGGGGCTTGGGGCCAGCAGAGACCCTCTGGGGTTGGCGAGGAAGCCTCTGAGAGCTGCAGCCCAGCACCGGGACCCTGCTGCTCCAAGGGTCGTGCCAGGAGCAGGGATGAAGGCAGGACTCGTCTTCCTCCTCTGGTTTTAGGGCTAAAATTTCCTGAGGTCAATCAAGTATTTCCCATGGAGCCGCTTCTTCCACCTGGGAAATATTTCTTCTTTTCATATCGGTGCCAAAAATGTCCCCAAAGCCAGAGGAAGGATCCAGCTGGCCACAGACACCTCCCTCGGAGTCACAACCACCTTGGTTTTCCCTGGGGCTGTACTGGGGGGAACTTGGATTCTGGGGGTCCCAGGGGCTTAGGGAAGGACACACCTGAAATGCCACCTCTGCATTCCTCCTGTCCCAGGCTCATCCCAGCTCCCCTCTGGAATGGGCACAGGCAGCCTCCTCCTGGCTCTGCTTTGGCAAAGCCACAATTTCCAGGTTGCTGAAGTGGTGGGGAGAGGCGAGATTTGGGTCTAAATCCCAGATTTTCCTTAGGCTAAGCTCACTGCTTCCGTTGTGACGGGGTGGTCACACCAGATCCAGCTGGTTCATCCCAAAACCCAACACAGGGATTCCCCCAAGCCTCACAAGGATCTGGGGCTGCTTTCAGACAGGGAGAAAATAAAGGCAGGGAAGCTTAGGAAGCCATGGGGGATTCTCCAGCGGCATCCCAACCTCCAACCCCCCTTCCCCACTGCTGCACGTGAGAACAGGAGGGGGAAAAGGAACTGAATTCCAGGGATTCGCTGTCTCCGCTCCGTGCCCACCGTCCCGGGGGCACAGGCACCTGCCGGGATCAGCATCACCCAGCCCCAGTGGAGAGAGGGAGGAGCAGGGATCGGGATGGGAAGCAGCTCATGGAAATCGCCTTTCCCACAGCAGGGAGGCACTGCCAGGGCTCAGCTGCACCGCCAGAGTGATTAGGAGGGTTAAAAAGAGGGATTGTGGTTTAATCTGAACAAGGGGATTTAGGCTGATAATGACCGAGGGCAATAAAAGCGGGCGGTTTAAGGGAGACTCCGACTGCTCCAGCTTTGCTGGTGTCCAGCCTAAACCACCGAAAAGCGGGAACTGGGGATTTCGAGAAGGTTTTTCTCCCCTGTGGGCTGTTCCTCATGTGGTTGCCGGCACAGATTATCCCTATAAAAAGGGGGGGAATACTGGGGAGGAGAATGAGGAAGATCTGACTGGAGCACGGGCAGGAGGGCAGTCAGGACCTTCCTGGGATCGCCGAGCACCGGGATCAGATTTGGGGGGACACAGGGAAAGAAGGGACAGAGTTGGAGGAGAGGGGGTGCAGCCAGGAGCAGCTCCAGATCAGACCTGACAAATTCTCTGAGTCAAAAAAGTGTGGAAAGGGAATTTTTTCCTTTTTTCATGCCAAAATACTTCTTTTCGATGTCATCAAAATGCATCTTTTAAACTTTTCCAAAAGGCTTTTTGAGTGTGAGGAAAACAAAAAAAAAAAAAAAGAAAAATACCCAAAAAAAAGCCAATAAAATGTCCTGAGAGGTCAATCAAGCACTTCCCACTGAGCCACTTCTTCTACCTGGGAAATGTTTCCTTACTGGTGCCAAAAATCTGCCCTGTCTCCTCTGGCTCCCCCTGATTTTGGATTCTTCCTCCACATTTCCCATCCACTCATGGAACTCCCTGGAACACGTTTTCCCTCCCGTTCCAGCTGCACAACGAGACCACGACGGGGCAGGCGGTGACGGTGGAGCTGTTCCTCACCTTCCAGCTGGTCCTGTGCATCTTCGCTTCCACAGACGAGCGGCGTGAGGACAACCTGGGCTCCCCCGCCCTCTCCATTGGGCTCTCCGTGGCCGTGGGGCACCTCCTCGGGGTGAGTGCATGGGCCAAAACTCAGCACTTTTGGGGTTCTCGTTTTGTTTATGCCCCAAGTTGGTTTGGCTGCGCCTCCAGGCTTGAGGGGGGATTTGTAACCCGCGGTTTTCCAGCGGAGAGAGGGAAAAATCCCGCCCAAGCCATGGGAGAGCTGTGGCCTGAGCTCAGCTTTTATTTGGCATGAAAAACTTCATTTTCTGGACTCTGCCTCTCCTTGAGTCCCATGGGGAGTTCCAGGGATCTGTGGGATCTCCTGTCCTGGAGTGAACGTGTTGGCAGCTGGGGCTCCCACGGGCACCGTGAGCCCGGGAAGTGCTTGGGGTGGACGCTCAGGAAGTCCCCCCTGGGTGACGGCCCCAAGCAGCCCCCACAGCCCCTGCCCGCAGGAAAACGCTGCTGGTCGCACCACAGCTCCCACCCCCCACGAGCCCCCGCGTCCTGGGGCCGCTCCTCTCCCGTCCGCAGAGGCAGGAGAGGGAATTCCCTGCAGGAGCGGGAGCTCAGCCCCGCCGCCGTCCCCCAGCACCGCCACGCTCGGGACGCGCGAGCTCAGGCGCCTCACGGGGCTGACTCAGGCGGCGGCGGCTCCCGGAATCCCTTTTCCTGGAACAGGGATGCTGGAGGGCGAAGCAGCTCGGGGCGTGACTCACCCTAATGACACCCCAACATTTTATAAAACGTGGTAGAAGGGCTTAATGCTGACACCGAGCGTGGTGCTCCCGGCAGATCCGCTACACCGGCTGCTCCATGAATCCCGCCAGGTCCTTCGCCCCCGCCGTCGTCGTCGGAGACTTCAGCGACCACTGGGTGAGAACCCGGCTCTGGGGGTCGGGGTGGATGAGGCCCCCAAACTGCCAGTGTTCCTCGAAACTCACCGAGCCAGACAAATCCCCCGCATTTCCGTGCCAGCTCCCAGCTGGAGGAGAGATGGAGAGATTAGGAGCAGGAGGTGGGGCTGCTGGGTGCTTAACTGGCTTTTCCAAACTCCACACTGGGAGCGTTGCAACAGGACCAGGGTGTGAGGTCTGCTGACGTGACTTAGCACAGGGAAAAGCCGATGGAGCGTGGAGCTGCTGCCAGTCCTGGGGAGCTTTCCTGGTTCCTGGATCTAGGTACACCTTTGGGAACATCCCCAGGCTCCCCAGGGAATGGCCATGGCTCCGGGCCTGCCAGAGCTCCAGAAGTGTTTGGGCAGCACAGGATGGGATTGGTGGCGCTGTCCTGAGCAGGGCCAGGGGCTGGACTTCGAGGATCCTCGTGGGTCCTCTCCAGCTCAGGAGATTCCATGAGTTTATTGTTTTCATCTGCAAAGACCCGGCTGGGGGCGGAGCTGTGGCGGTCCCTGATGTGTGCCAAGGTGTCTGGCCCAGGCCAGTGCCTCCTCCTCCTCCTCCTCCTCATCCTCCTCTTCCTCCCACAGAATCCATGAGTGGGAAGGAAAATGCTCCTCCAGGTGATCCCACATCACTCAGCACATTCACAAGGGGCCTGTTGTTAACGCAGAGCTCTGAGCAGAGGGGGAAAGGTGGGGGAGGATGGTTGGGAACACCCAGGCACCGAGGCGGAGTTCAGGTCCCCAGCGATGGCCGAAGCAGAGCTGACTTCGTGCTTTGTTGCCAGGAAGGACCCCAAGCCCCTGGGATGCCCCTCGGGGATGCCGGCTCCTCCCCGCCCCCCAAAGCCAGGCTGGGTTTTGCTCACCCCACTCTTCTCTCCTCCCCAGGTGTTCTGGGTGGGCCCCCTGATTGGGGCCGCAGCAGCTTCGATCCTCTACAACTACATCCTGTTCCCGCAGGCCAAAACCCTCTCGGAGCGCTTGGCCATCCTCAAGGGCTGCGAGCCCGAGCAGGACTGGGCCGAGCGCGAGGTCCGGCGGCGCCAGTCCGTGGAGCTCCACTCCCCCCAGACCCTGCCCAGGGGGATGTCCGAGAAGGTGTAGCCAAACCTCTCCCTGGGCCGAGAGAGGAGCTGGAAACCTCTGGCATGGTTTCAGAGCCTGTCCAGAGGAGCATCTCACCTCTCCCCTCTCTTCCTTCGTTTCTCCTGGGGCGCTGACACTGACTCCTCTCCCGGGGAGACGCTGTGCCGGTCCCACCCACCTCCTGTCCCCGGCTCTCCCCACGCCCGGCGGGTCTGTGATCTGGGGGAGAACCAGTAAATCCCAACCCCGCAGGAACGAGGACCCTGGGGCCCCCCGGGATGCCCTCGTCCACGTCCCCCTCGCAGGACACGGAGCTTGGCTGAGGCTGTTCCCTGCTGGAGAGCTCCGAGGAGCCTGGAGAGTGTTCATTACCCTGGGTGTGGAGGTTGCCACCCGATGCCTCATTGCTGCTGAACTCTGCTCCCCTCTCCGGTCCCCGCTCGGCTCTTGGCTCACACATGAGCAGGAGCAGGAGCAGGAGCAGGAGCAGGAGCAGGAGCAGGAGCAGGAGCAGGAGCGCTCTCTCCGAGCCATGAGTGTCACACACGACAGGTTCTGCTGTGAAAGGGACCCAAGTGCCACTTCCCACTGGCCACGGGACACAGAGGTGCTCCCACGGGGGCCTTCCTGGGAAGATGGGGCTGGGAGCATGGCCAGGAGTCCCTGCAGGCCCCACTGGGGAGCACTGGCAAATTCTCTCTGCTGTGAAATGACAAACCCGGCTTACAGCCCAAACTCATCCCCAGCTTATCATGGGGCCGGGGTTGTCCTTCCTCTCTCTCCCTGGTTTTCCCTTCATTCCCCTGGTCCCGTTCCCCTCGGAGGCCCAGATCCCCGGGAGCACACGAAGGAAACATTTCATGCCCAGAGTGCTTCGGGTGTGAAGATTCAGAATCATGGAATGGGTTGGATGGGAAGGGACCTCAAACCCCACCCAGCGCCCCCCCTGCCATGGCAGGGACACCTCCCACTGTCCCAGGCTGCTCCAGGCCCCGTCCAACCTGGCCTGGGACACCTCCAGGGGTGGGGCAGCCGCAGCTGCTCCGGGCACCCTGTGCCAGCCTCCTCACAGGCAGGAATTCCTTCTCATCCCCATCACTTGCTTCCCACATCCCTTTCTCATGGCTGCATCACTCCGGACCCTCCGAACCCCTCCCATCCCTTCCCTCTGCCCTGTCAGGACCTGGTCACGGTCCTCAGCCTGGCCAAGGAATTTGGGTCGGTCTCTGGGGGATCTTTGCTCTTTCAGCCGTTAATTCAACCCCGTTTCACTTGCTCTGCCCCACGTTCTCCACCCCCAGAGTGAATCCCTGCAGCGTCCCCAGCGCTGCCGCAGCGCTGTCGGCCCCACCAGGATGTCTCTGGAAAGGCTGTTAGCGGGAATACTCAATGAGATCGGGCCCAATTCCGAATCCCAGGGATGATTTATGGATCATCATGGAGCGTTTCCCTCCCCCTGCTCTGACGGGACCCACCACCAAATGCTGCTCCTCTCCCTCTGCTGCCCCGGCACCATCCCCCCTCCGCTCCGCTCCCCCTGCTCCTCCTCAGCTGCGGGAGGGAGCGGCAGCGAGCCCGGCTTTGATCTGGCCCAGACCAGGTGTTTATCCACAGCCAGGCCATGCAAACACCCCCCGAGGGCTTTGCCAAGGCAGCACGTCCAGCCCTGGTTTGATCCACCCAAAAACGGGGATTCTGCTTCCCTTCGCTCCTTGATGGTGAATTTGAATTTTAGCTCAGATGAGGCTTCTCAAGAATCCCCTCTGTTCTCAGCAATGGCAATAAAATCATGGTTTAAATCACTCCCAGTGTCAAATTGTATTTCTGTTATCAAATGCTGGCTTTTATAAGCCATTTGGGGTTTTTGATGCTTTTTAAAGGAAAATGAATCCATGTACGTGTGCAGGAAAATCCCAACGGACTTTACCAGAAGTCAGCCTGAGCATGTTCTGCTGTAGGAAAAGCCATAGCTGAATTCGGTTATTTATTTAAAATAATCTTGGTGTGTTCAAGGCCTCTTCTCCAGCTCCAAGCATTTCATTTATTATTTACCCTGACAATGTTTAAGCATTGCAGGGCCTGAAGCTGAGGTTTAAAGTCTGATAACGGCTCTCCCCTTCCACACGAAGGGCTTTAAATTCCCTTTTACCCCCTGAATCCGGGCACGGGATCAAATACTGACACACTTACGGAAAACACTGACACATTTATGGTAAATAATGAACAAAAAGCCCCACAAAGCCACCTCCCAGACCCCAAACCCCTCAGCCCGGGGGCTGAAGCAGCCCCAGTCTTCCTGGGAATGTAAATTCACCTTCCCTGTGGAGCTGTGTCACTTCCCAGACTTCCCTGTCAGGAAAGCACCCGGGATTGCACCGGGGGCTGGAGCTGGAGGGCAGGGTCGGGAACCCGGAGCTGCCACGGACCGAGCATAATCCTCCCTAAACCGGCAACGCTCGGGGTGCTGGACCCCAGGGCTGGGATTTGAGCCGGGATTTGAAGCGTTCCCATGTCCTCCCAGCCCCGAAGGTTCTCCCTTCTCCCACCTCGGGCTCCGGGGCGGCCTCAGCTTTGGGCTGATCCTTCTGCGAAGCTGCAGAAACTCCGGAGCATTCTGGGCACACCCCAGCCCCTTCCTTGCCTTTGCTGCTTGGCTGCCGTATTCCTGGAACCATGGGCTGGAAAATGCCTCGGAGCCCAGCGAGTCCACGCGTTTCCCCAGCACTGCCAAGGCCACCCCAAGCATGTCCCCAAGTGTCACAGCTCTGAAATCCCGCCAGGGGTGGGACCCCACCCTGCCCTGGGCAGCTGGGCCTGGTCTGGAAAACCCTTTCCATTGAGGAATTTTCCCAATATCCAACCAAACCTCCCCTGGCACCGCCTGAGGCCATTTCCCTGTCCCTGTTCCCTGGGAGCAGAGCCCGACCCCCCCGGCTGCCCCCTCCTGTCAGGGACTTGTGCAGAGCCACAAGGGCCCCCCTGAGCTCCTTTGCTCCAGGCTGAGCCCCTTTCCCAGCTCCCTCAGGAATTCTCCAGCCCCTTTCCCAGCTCCCTCAGGAATTCTCCAGCCCCTTTCCCAGCTCCCTCAGGAGTTCTCCAGGCCCTTTCCCAGCTCCCTCAGGAATTCTCCAGGTCCTTCCCTGCTGCCCCAGCCCTTCCCCAGCTCCACTCCCATCCCTGGACGCGCTCCGGCCCCTCAGGGTCTCTCTCGGCTCTGGAGGCCCAGAGGGGCCCCGGGACCTGAGGGGCCTCAGCAGAGCCCAGCGAGGGGGCCCTGCCCTGGTCCTGCTCCTCACAGCTCCCGACAGGATTCGAAGTCATTCCCGAGGAATTCCCTCCTCTCCCCGCTCCAGCTCCGGGAAGGAGCGCTGCCACACCCACCCGCTGACCCCTCACCTGCTGTAGGGGCAGCTCCCAGAGCATCCAAATCCCTGCTCAAGGAATCTGGGAGAACCTGGGCACGCCGACCTGGATCCCAGTGCCTGGAGGGCTCCTGCACCGCGTGGGGCAGTGGGGAAAGGACCGGGAGCACACGGAAACAAAGTCACGGCCTGGAGAAGCCCAACCCCACCCGCACCTTGGGAATGCCAGCCCAGGACAAAGCCCTTGGCAGGGCACACCGGGGGGCCGGGAGCGCAGAGCTCGGCCCGGGGCCGCCGCGGCGGGGGCAGAGCCGAGTTCCCTGCTGGGGCCTCCCGGGCCCGACCTTCCCCGCAGTGCCCTGGCCCGCCTGGGATCAGGCGCATCACTGTTTCACATCGCTGTCTCTATGGATCTGTTTACACCTGGAGAAGCATTTCCCGGGGGCCGGAGCCAGGAGGGCAAGAGGAGGAGGCAGGGCCAGGGGTGGGAGATGGCCACAGACCGTCCCGGAAGGTGCTGATGCTCCAGGGGGAAGCCAAGCATCCCAAAATTCTGCTCTTTCCAGGGCTTGTGGTAAGACCTGCTTCCCAGGGCTCTGCCAAAGGATCTGCTGGAGAGAATGGAGGCTCTGCGTCAATTTTCATCCAAATTTCCCAGGAACTCATACAATCACAAGACAAATCCCGCATTTCCAGGCACCACTCAGTGCAAGAATCTTCAGCTCCAGACCTGGTGGCACGAGGGACGTTCCCAGCACGGGTCTCCTCAACTCCCCAGTGAGCGTTCCAGAGCTGAGCAATTCCGTGGTGCCTTTGCTCCGAGTCTCAGGGGCAGAAAGGGGGGAAAATCGATTTTCCCATTCCCCAGCTGTCCCCTGTGTCCCCA
>VZRQ01006229.1:29618-40503 GCA_013397975.1 Machaerirhynchus nigripectus
GTGTCCCCCGTGTCCCCAGTGTCCCCAGTGTCCCCACTGTCCCCAATATCCCCAGTGTCCCCAGTGTCCTGCTGTGAAACCTTGGGCACTCGGAGCCAGGGGATTGTGTGAAAATCTTGGCTTTTCACAGAACCATGGGAGGGTTTCAGTGGGGAGGGACCTCAGAGCTCATCCCATCCCACCCGTGCCACGGCAGGGACACCTCCCACTGGCCCAGGCTGCTCCCAGCCCCGTCCAGCCTGGCCTTGGGCACTGCCAGGGATCCAGGGGCAGCCACAGCTGCTCTGGGCACNCACAGCTTCCCTGGGAATTCCATTCCCGGGACTCCCCACTCTCACAGGGAGGAATTCCTTCCCAATATCCCATCTGTCCCTGCCCTCTGGCAGTGGGAAACCGTTCCCCCTCGTCCTGGCACTCCAGGCCCTTGGAATTTGTTTCCCTTCACCTTTCCTGCAGCTCCTTCAGGCACTGGAAGGCCACGGTGAGGTCACCCCTGGTCTCTTCTCCAGGCTGGACAATCCCAGCTCTCCCAGCCTTTCCTCCCAGCAGGGCTGCTCCATCCCTCTGATCATCCTGGAGCCTCCTGTGGGCTCTCTCCAGCAGCTCCAGCTCCTCCCTGTGCTGGTCCCAGGGCTGGGGCAGCTCTGCAGGTGGGGTCTCACCCGAGAGGGGCAGAGGGGCAGAACCCCCCTCCCCTCTGCCCACGCTGGGGCTCAGCCCGGGCTCGGGGGTCTCTGGGTCCTATCCAGCTCTCACCCCCCGGCACCCCCAGGACACTTTTCGGAGTTTCCAGATTCCTGCAATGATACCAAGAGCTCTTTCATTCCTTTGTGGTGTTTTTCAGGCGCTTCAGAGCCTGGCTGTGATTTCAGGCCCCGCTGCCTTGGCGCGGCTGAAGCTCCTCCAGCCCAGGCAGGATGGCACTGCCAGGGGGAGGGGGAAATCCCTTCCCAGGGACATCTCCCTCCCCACAGCCTGTCCGTGTATTCCCAGGGGTGCTCCAAGGAAGGACGGCGCGGGGGCAGAACATTCCCACAGCAAACACCTGTCCAGGGAAAGCACCAGTGCCCAAACCCGTCCCAATCCCGAGGACGCAGCAAACGGCCCGGGAGAATTCCAAGGGAGCGGGAAGGGAGCCTGTGGATGTCCCTGGTGCCGGTGGCTTTGCTGGAAAGGGCTGGACCTGAACACCGGGGCACCCGGGGTTCATCCCACCTCTCCCGCTGTGTGATCTGCTTTCCCAGCCGGGCTTTTGCTTTCCCTGGCGCTCATCATTATCCCATGGGACGATTGAAGGGTGATTGCAATGCAAATGAACTCCTGAGGAGGCAGAGCAGCCCCGAGACCGCCAGGAATTACTGAGCACAGAGCAGAGCAACGCTGTCATTAAGCTTTGACGCCGGTCAGCACTCAGAGAGCGTTTGGGGGGCACCCGTGTTTAGGGAGCACAGGTCATCGGGCCGCTGTGACCCCCGGCAGCCACTGAGGGCTGGAGGACACCCTCGGGACAGCCCCAAAACTCAGTGCCACAGCGTTTGGCTCTGAAGCCGGGACTAAAGGAAGCCAAAGCCGCGTTGCTGCAGGGCACGAGAAAGTGGAAACGCCCCCAGCCCCGGGCCAGCGGCGTCATCCCTCAGCTTCAAAGAGAGGGCAGCAGATGGGGGTCAGATAAGAGGTATCCTTGAAAGCCCCATCTGAAACACCTGCACAGGTGCTTCCCAAAACAGCAGCAAACCCTTCCCTGCAGCCCCCGACTGAGCATCAGGAGGGCAAAGTTTGCTCCGTGGTATTTCAGTTTTTCCTTAGCAATGCCTTGTTGCAAAATCCTGCAGCTGAGCCAGCCAGAAACACCTTTTCTCTTCAAAATCTGAACCAAACTTTCTCCTCTGATGTAATCCCAGCCAAAGTCTTTGGGTCACCCAGTCCCAGCCCACGACTTTAGGTCATGGGTTGGACTCGAAGTTCTCAGAGGTCTTTTCCAGCTCAGTTGATTCTGTGTTTCTGATCCCAGTTCCAGCTGATTTGGTGTCTCCTGTTCCGGACTGTCACTGTTATCATTCCTTCCTCTGTTACTGGGCCAGTTTTAGGGTCCGTGGCTGAGGTACGGAGCCAGGCGAGGAGGGAATCCCCAGCCCCGGCTGGCGCTGGGCTCAGCTGCGTTTGTGACCCGAGTTTGGAGCAGCCTCTGCCAGGCCCCGAGGTGCAGCACGGAGCTGAACTCACCAAAACAGCGAGGAAATGCAAATTAACAACAGCAAATTGACGCCAGCCCCGCGCGGGCTCCGACACGGAACCGGGCAGAGCGGGGACAGCAGGGACGGACGGGGACGGGCACGGGGTGGCAAACGTGCCCGCGTGGGCGAGGCAGGGCCTGGGAGGGCCCCAGGCACGGATGAGGCAGCAGCTGCCTCCCTCCCACCCCCTCCCCGCGCCGGGGTCCCTCCGCTGAGCGGTTCGGGCGCGTTCGGGTTGTGGTGCTTGTCTGCCGATGCCAGCGAGGAGGAGGAGGGGGATGAGGAGGAGCAGGAGGACAAGGACGAGGGGGATGAGGAGGAGCAGGAGGGGGATGAGGAGGAGCAGGAGGACAAGGACGAGGGGGATGAGGAGGAGCAGGAGGACAAGGACGAGGGGGACGAGGAGGAGCAGGAGGACAAGGACGAGGAGGACGAGGAGGAGGAAGAGGCGGAGGAGGAAGGAGGCGGCCAAAGCTGCCCTTGCTGCCAAAAGCCTCCCGGCGCTGTGTCCTGCGGGGCGGGCGGAGCGAGGCGTGTGTGACCCCTCCACGTAGGTGTCCGTCTGTCAGCGCCGCCTGCCCGGGGCCCGCCAGCTCCTTGCCCAATTCCATTCACGCTGACACATCAAAGCACTGGCAGCTCAGGCAAGCTCCTCGGAGGGCACAGGGCCAGGGAGAGGACAGGGAGCCTGCCCCACGCCAGGGCTGACATCAGAGCGGCCAAGCAGGAGTGCCCCGGTGAGAAAAGGTTCCCGAACTGCCTCGGGAGAGGAGGCTTTGCGTGGTGTGTGGGGAGAGAAACGTCTCGTTTCTCTCTGGGAGTTCTCCCTGTCATTCCCAGCCGTACCTGCTTGTACCCCCTAGTCAGCTGCAGGGTTTTGCTTATTATCATCCACGCTTGGGAGGCTGGAAGGGCACTATTTTGACTTTTCAGCCAAAGCGAGGAGCGTGCTGGAGGAGCCGACAGCAAAATGCAGCTGCTGCCAAAGGAGATCCAGGATGGGAACACTGAGGAAGGGACTGCAGGATGGGAACAGGGAGCATTTTATCCAGCTGGAGCCACAGACAGGGCTGAAGGGAAGTGGCAAGTAATTACTGCAGCTGGAATCCGGCCAGGGTGTCTTGAAATACCAGCTTGCAAAACTTTCACCAAAACACGCCAACGGACCAGGTGTTTCGAGGATAACAGATCTGAGCTTTGACTCTGCAATCAGCCCCGGGATCAGCAGATCCAGGAGAAAACCATTATCAGGAATTAAGGCTGTAATAGAGCCTCAGTCCCTCGAGGCCCTCCAGGTCTGTTTTGCTCAGGGTTTTGGGTACAAAGGAAGAGAAAAGCTCATTTATTTCCAGTTCTGGACAAGAAGTCCCCTCTCCTTGCTCTGGACAGCCTCTGTTTGACCTGGACAGCCTCCTGCTGTTTGACCCCCCAGGCCTCCTCAGAAGGCAGCAGTGAATCCAGGTTTCTGGATTTAGGGAGGATTTTCCCAATGTCCTGCCCGCAGAGCTGAGTGCTGGAGCGTGGCTGCCCCTGTGGAGGGACCTGGCAGCCAGGGATAAACCCAGCCTGGGCATCACCCGAGAAAGGAAACGTGGATCAACCCAGCAAGGAGAGCAGATCCCAAACCCATCTAAAAAAACCAATCCTGGCACAAGGCTGCGAGGGCTAGGAGAGAACCAAACCTTCTTTGTTAAGTGTCACACGAGACCTTTTCTGCCCCAAAACCTCAGTCCCCAAGAGCTCCATGTGCTCAGCCCCAAGAGTCTCCCCCACCGCCCCCTGCCAGCCGAGGATCTGCAGACGGATGGGTTTGGGATGGAGAACGTGAAAGGAGAGGTGTAAACACGGCCTGCGTCCATCCAGAGCCGGTGGCTTGGTGCTGGCATTCCCAGGAGCAAAATCACTGCTCGTTGAGCAAGAGCTGGGAAGGCAGAAGGAAAAGGAGAGGGCGCAGGTGGCAGGGGAGGAGACGCCGTTCCCGGCTGCAGGCTGGGAGCAGCCCCCAGTTCCAGCACTTGTTGCAGTGCTCTGGAAGGAGCGGCAGAGAGGAAAGGGAGCACAGGCTCCCAGCCAGGCTCGGCGCCAGGAGCCCTCTCCAGCCCAGTAACGCCATCCCATTTCTCCGTCCATGCACCTCAGGGAAGCTCCGGCTCATCTGCAGCTCCCCAGATGGACAAAGCTTCCCCCAAACCCTTCCCTGCTCCCTGGACAACTGCAAGCCCCTTGTTTCCTGGGGCTGAGCTCTCTTGACAGCCTGGGAGAAGCTCCAGCTGTTTAATTTTCCTTCACGTTTCAAGGTCCCGTGGAAGCTGAGTGCACCCGGAGCCCGGCCCCGGGAGAGCTCCTCCGGCCCAACCAGGGTTTTCCAACAGGAACAGTGCAAGCACAGGGAGGGAGGGAGGGATCATTAACTACACCTGTGCTAATGAAACACCCAGGACCTGCGAGAGGCAGTAAAAGGGAAAAGCAGAGGAGGGAGCTCAGCCTGGTTATGCAACCTCGTTATTTAACGACCACAGAGACACCCTATAGGGGCTCTTTGTTTGCAGAGGGAAAGGAGAGAAATGCCACCAATATCTGAGTCACTGGTTCACCAAGAGGCTGCAAAGACATTTTCAGGTGGAAACTTTTGCAGGTTCACATGATAATTTGGGAGGACTGGCTAATTCCCTGGCTCCACCCACCGCCCTGTAACACAGCTCCTGCTGCTCTTGCATATATAGATAGGTATGGCCCTACACCTGGGTGCACACACCAGAGCCCGGACACAGAGCAATCCTAAACTTTCTTCCTCCCTGGCTGCCCTCCGCCCGCTCCCACCATGAAGAAGGAAATACTAACCCTGGCCTTCGCTCGAGCCGTCTTCGTGGAGTTCCTCTCCACGCTCATCTTCGTCTTCATCGGGCTGGGCTCGGCGCTGAAGTGGCCCTCGGCCCTGCCCAGCATCCTGCAGATCGCCCTGGCCTTCGGGCTGGCCATCGGCACCTTGGTGCAGGCCTTCGGCCACATCAGCGGCGCCCACATCAACCCCGCCGTGACCATCGCCTTCTTCGTGGGCAACCAGATCTCCCTGCTCCGCACGCTGCTCTACATCGTGGCCCAGCTGGTCGGGGCCATCGCCGGCGCCGGGATCCTCTACGGCGTCACCCCCGCCAACACCCGCGGCAACCTGGCCATCAACGCGGTGAGTCCCTGCCCGGGGCGCTCCCCTCTTCCCTGGCCTTCCCTTCGGCGCCGGCACGGGGAGGAGAATCCATCAGGATGGGACCTCAGTGCCGTGTCCCGCACGCAGGAGGGCTGGGAACGGGCCGGGAGCGCAGCCGAGCTCTGACATGACGGCTTTATTGTGCGGGTGATGAGTGGGATGTTTTTCCCTCCTTTAATGAGGGCTTCCTCTGTCCTGAGGGCCCCGTGAGTCACCCGCACCATTGAGATGTTCCCGAGTGCAGCCTCTCCACCTGGGGATTAGCGCGGGACAGGAGCCGTGCCAGCAGCAGGGGGAGGGAGGGAGCAGAGCCCAGTCAGACCAGTACGGGCAGGGGGAGCTCAGCCCACTGGAACCAGTGCACTGGGGGAGCTGGGAATGGAGAGGGATGGGAGAGGTGGTGGGGGAGAGCTGGAGAAGGAGCGAGGAGCAGGACGGTGTCGAGGGGCTGCGAGCAGCAGGGGCTGCTCCCAGGGGAGGAGGCGGCACAGCGGGACCCTGGGAGATAAGCGGGAATGAGGTACAGCCTGAAACCCTCGGGGCAGTGCTGGGAAAACACCTGGAATGGGAGCGGTGGAGCTGCCGCTCCAACCACGGCCGGGTCTGGACCCTGGAGCAGCACAGACGTTGCAGAGGGTTCGGTCACTGGAATGGGGAGCTCCAGAGCCTCTCATTCCACAGGTTCCGCATCCCAAACAAGCCAGATTTAGCTAAAAAATGAGCCGTGATGGGTGGGGTCACTTTGTCCTTCCCATGCCCAGTGGGGTCAAGTCCCCCTGAGAGTCCCCAGGGTTTTGTGCGGAGTCACTGGGACACAGCAGCCCATCCCACCCCCACGGCCTTCATCCCAGCCCTCACCTTCTGTCCCATCCCAGCTGCTCCTCACCCTCCTGGGCAGGTGCTCCACACAGTGCAGGGCAGAAGTCAGGGTGCAACAGCCTGCAAGGACCAGAGGGGAAGGAAATGGAGGGGAAAAGGGATCTGGAGGGAAGCGCTCAGTGTTGTGGAGAGAGATGTGGAGAGCCCGGGGAAGGGACAGGCTCGGGGGAGAGACAGATTTTGGAGAACTGCAAAGAAAGAAAGATCATTTCTTTCCTTTCAGAGAAGGAGCAGGGAGCCCGAGCAGGGGGTGGGCAGGGGCCCCCCGGGGGCTTCTCATCCAACTTCACCCTCCCAAATCTGCCAGCAAAGCACCCGGAGCCCTCCCAGTGGTGCCGAGCCCCGGGAGGGTTAATTATTGTCACTCTCGTGGTTCCAGCTCAACAACAACATAACCCCAGGCCAGGCCCTCGTGGTGGAGATCATCCTCACCTTCCAGCTGGCCGCCTGCATCTTCGCATCCACGGACAACCGGCGCAGCGGCGTCGGCTCCCCCGCGCTGTCCATTGGCCTCTCCGTCACCGTGGGCCACCTGGTGGGGGTGAGTCCGGGGCGAGGGGCCCGTGGGCACAGAACTCCCCAGAGTGCCCCCGGGTGGGGGTGAGGCCAGGGCGAGGGGCCCGTGGGCACAGAACTCCCCAAAATGCCACCTGGTGGGGGTGAGTCCGGGGCGAGGGGCCCGTGAGCACAGAACTCCCCAAAATGCCTTCGTGCGGTTGGTCCTGAGGGAGCTGCTCTGGGAGAGACAACACGGGAGGTCTCGGGGCTCCCTGGTGGTGAGGAGGGGTCTCCAGCCCTCTGGAACAGTGACACCGTCGGGGGCCGCTGCAGTCCCTGCTCCCAAAGAGGCTCCGATCTGCTCCTTGACCCAGCGTTCTTTCCACACCTCCAGATTTACTTCACCGGCTGCTCCATGAACCCCGCGCGCTCCTTCGGGCCCGCGGTCGTCACCAGGAGGTTCAGCCCCGCGCACTGGGTGAGTGCTGGTGGCACTGGGGACGGGGACAGATGGGGGCCACGTGGGGACAGGGCAGGGACCGCTGTGGGAACGACAGGGCTGGGGGTTTCAGAGCCCACCCCGGCAGGAAGGATTAAAAGGGGCTGGAGAACAAAGGAGGTTTTGCCCCTTGACGCATCGGGAACAGTTAATCCCCTGGCACAGAGCCTGCGAGGGGACAGAAATGAACCCATCCCAGGGTAGTTTGGGTGGGAACGACCTAAAGGCTCATCCAGTCCCACCCCTGCCATGGGCAGGGACACCTTCCACCGGCCCAGGTTGCTCCAAGCCCCGTCCAGCCTGGCCTTGGGCACTGCCAGGGCTGGAAATCAGCTGTGGTGCCCTTTGAGCACCATTGGTGCATCACCTGAGGGGAGGGAAGCCCACAGAGAAACCCAGCTTGGTCTCTGCTCTCAGCCAGCACTTCCTGCAAGCTCAGCCCCAGCCTTGCAGAGCAGGTTGGGCCCTCAGCGAGCACAGGCTGAGGGGGGTTCAGCCCAGGAAGTCCCTGGAACAGGTATTTTCCTCTCTCCACGTGGCAGCAGACATGGAGCAGGGATGGGTGGTGGTGCCGTGAGCAGACCCGGAGCACCGGCCCCGGGAGCTGCTCTCAGCGTGTCCCTGTCGCTTTCCAGGTGTTCTGGGTCGGGCCCATCCTCGGGGCGTGCTTGGCCTCCCTGCTCTACTTCTACATCCTGGTCCCCTACTGCATGAACATGTCCGACAGGATGGCCATCATCAAGGGCACCTACGAGTCCGAGGAGGAGTGGGAGGAGCAGCGGGAGGAGAGGAAGAAGTCCATGGAGCTGACCCCGCCGTAAGAGCAGCTGGAGCGGCCAGGCCGAGCTTGGGAGGAAGCCCCACACGTGGGCTCCCGTGTGCCCCAAAGCCAGGCAACGAGCGCACCCAGCCGCAGCTGCAGACTCTCACTCCAGCCCTCCCGGCCCGGCCCCGCGGGACGCGGGAGGGCCGCGGGCTCTGCGTGTGTGTAACAAACCCCTGCATGAGCTCTAGAACCTCGCCAGCTTCCCCGCAGCCGCAAAGCCCCTGGGCCGGCCCCGGCGCGCTCGGCTCCATCCCTGCCCTCCTGGTGCAGCTCCGCGCCGCGCCGCGGCCCCAGACCCCTGCAGGACCTCACCTGGCCCAGGTACGGGAACACCTGGGGGCCCCGGGGGGAGGGGAATGACCGCTTAGGGCAGGGGGTGCAGCCACCCCCCAGCCCCGGGGCTGCTCGTAGATGCTCTTTCACCTTTCCTGGTGCTGGGGAGTCCTTTTTATTCCCAAGGAACGAGACTTTTTGGATTCTGTGTTGAGATCTTTGTATTATACTTCATTATTTATTGCGAATAAAGGAAAGTTTAAAAAAAAGAATCCTGGGTGCAAATCTGCTCAAGTCTCAGGGCTGAGGAGGGAAAAGGGATTGAGCTGGATGCAAACTCATCCCAAAGGGCCAGACCCCGAATCCTGTGGGAGCTGGTGGGTTGGGAGGGGCAAACATCAATCCTGGGAAGGGTAAGCGGGCGCCTGTGACGGAGTGGGGAAGAGCAGCAGGTCCAGGGCAGCTGGGAGGCCACCCCGGGGCTGGCCTGGGCTGGGAGGAGCAGGAGCGATCCTTCCAGCCCTTCCACCCCTTCCCACACGGCCGCTTTGGCTCCGGCCGTACCAGTTCTCCCAGACGGCTCCACGGGTGCCCTCAAAAAGTGACCCACAACTCCCCAGCCCCTCGCCTGTGCCAAACCCACACCTTCACCTGACCTTCTGCTCCGGCCCTGCTCTTCCAGTTCTACCACAACCCTCTGCCAGAGCGGCTCCCGGCCAAGGCACCGGCACAGGGACACTGGGACACGGGGACAGGGACACCGGGACAGGGATACAGGGAGAGGGACACCGGGAGAGGGACACGGGGACAGGGACACAGGGAGAGGGACACCAGGACAGGGACAGGGACACGGGGACAGGGACACTGGGAGAGGGACACCAGGACACGGACATGGGGACAGGGACACCAGCACAGGGACGCTGGGAGAGGGACACCAGCACAGGAACACGGGGACAGGGACACCGGCACGGGGACACCGGGACAGGCCCTGGCCCAGCTCCCTCCCACCCCCTCCCCAGATCCAGCCCCTCCTCCTGCTGCCCAGGGGAAGTTTCCACCACGCACCCCAGGGAGGTGGGAGACTCTTCCCTGGAGCTCCCCGGTCCCGGGTTCTGCTCGATCCCAGCCAGGAGGGTCCTGCAGCCTTGGCCGGGGGGGATGGGCAGCGCCACCTGGATTTTGGCACCCCTGGACCTGCAGTCCCGGCTGAGCCGGGGGAGCAGCACCTTCACATCCCCAGGTGTCCCCAGAAGGGGTTGGGGACAGGCAGGAGGAGGAAGGGAGGGAGAAGAGCCCTTTGGATCGGGAGCAGGGCCAGGAAATCAAACCCTGCAACCCCCCCCACCCGTCCTCAGGGCTGGGCTGAGGACCCCCCATGCCTCAGTTTCCCCTTTTGAAGGATATTCGGCCCCTTTCCCGTGGGGAGATTAAAGCACGTCCAGATCCCAGAGACCCCTCTCAGGGGCTGGGGCAGGGCAGCCCCCAAAACCTGCACCCCCAGCGTGCTCCCCCTGCACCCCAGGACTCCGAGGATGCACCCAAGGGTGCATTCAGCCCCCCCAAACTGGGAATCTTGGCCGTCCCCCTGATTTTGGAGCTCTGAACCCCATCCATCCCCACACCGGAGCAGGGATGTGGGGGTCCCGCAGGGAGCTGGGGCCCCCCACAGCCTCCCCCAGGTGTGCCCGGCCCCCCCAGGTGATCGGCGCCCCGGGAGGGAGCCCGGGCTGGGTGTGAGCCCTCCCGGGATGAATCAGAGGCTCCGTGGCTCCAGCTCTGCCAGCACGAAAACCACCCAGGGCCCAGCCCCGAGCCCAGCCCCGAGCCCAGCTCGGGCGCTGCCGGGGGGATTTGGGGTCAGTGGGACCCCAGAGCAGGGCGGGTGCAGCTGAGCCCCGCGCGAGCCCTCAGGAACACGGAGCCCGCAGCTCCGTCCCCGCCCGGCTTCCCTGGCCCTGAGGATTTCGTCCAGGCAGGGAGGGGAATTGAATCCAGGCTGGATTTTGGCATCCAGCAAACCCCGTGACCTCACCCAGCCAGGGCAGAGCCCAGGTCAGGGCTGGGAAAGCCTGAGGTGCTCCCACCTGTGCTCACCTGTCCAGGAATGGGAACAGCAGCACCCGAAAACCAATGGAGAATTCATTATTGTTGTTATTATTATTACTTCTCTAACATTCCAGCTTCTTCAGACTGATTTTAATGAGATTGGAAGGCTGGGAGGCAGAGGAGCCCCACTCGCTCCCTGAGCAGAGATTGGCTTTTCACAGAAAAATCCACCTTTATTTCAGCAGGAACAGCCAGGCCGGGTACAAGCCCGTGCCTTCACACCTGGTTTACCTGCAGTGCTGTGCTGGCTTCCCTGCTTCTCCCTCAAAACAGGAGTTTCCATTCCAGCAGCGCCATCCCGCAGCATCCCACCCCATCCCAGCCCACCCCATCACAGCCCATCCCATGGACCCCATCCCACCCCA
>VZRQ01006229.1:69587-82002 GCA_013397975.1 Machaerirhynchus nigripectus
CTGGGCAAGGTGAACTGGGCAAGATGGGCTGGACCAGGTGGGCTGGGCAAGGTGGGCTGGACCAGGTGGGCTGGACCAGCTGGGCTGGACCAGGTGGGCTCTCCTTCCCAGGACCAAGCAGGTTAAAAGTACTCATGAGATTTCAGCAGGGGCTTCTCAGAGCACTTTGAAGCCCAAAGTCACCTGAAGATGGTGCCTTTGGCACCTATGAGCATCCCTGGCCTCCCCTGGCCTCCAGGAGGAATTGGTGGCCCGGGGCACTTACGGTCACTGTGAGGTTTCCCCAGGCGACTCCCGACACGTTGATCCCGTTGGTCCGCCAGAACCGCAGGGTTTCGTTGCTGGGACGGGCCGGCGGCTCGCACTTACAGCTGCAGGAGGGAGAGCGGGACGGGGCTGAGGGAGCAGCGCCGGGACGGGCCCTGAGACACCCGCCGGGCGCTGAGGGGCACAACACCCACTAATAGATGGTGAGGAGGTCGAGCTTGCTGTGCATGTGCACGGGGAAGGTCTCCCGCAGGTGGCTCAGCTTCTCCAGGGCCTCATAGATGAAGATGATGCAGATGAGGGAGGCGAAGGCCTCCTCGGTGAAGCGGGTGATGTAGCACACCAGGCAGCTGGCGTCCGTGGCCACCAGCACCACGCAGAAGAACGCAGTCCAGAGCCCGATGCACGTCCGCAGGGACAGATAGGAGAGCGTGTATTCCCTGGAAAACCACAAAACTCCAGGCGGAAAGGCCAGCACAGGCCTCGGAGCCAAGCCTTTCCCCAGGGAAAATCAGGAGCAATTTGGGAGCGTGTGGAGGCTGCAGGTGGTAACTGGGGTTTCCACATCCTTGAGGTTGCAGGGTGTGGGTGGAGAAGCCAAGTGTTTAATTAGCAATAATTAATGTTGTCCTAATGCCTTGAAGGCTGATTGAGGTTGTGGAAGGTTCTCCCACATCCCCCAGAGCCCCGACACCAAAACCAGCTGGGTTTACCCCGGTCACCCAACATCAGCTTGGGGCTTAACGAGAAGTTTAACTGCAGCGAGGGGGGTTCATCTCTCACCAAAGTCACCAAGATGGAAGGACTGTCATGGAAAAGAGCCATTTCCCAGGAAAAGCTCCTTCTGGTTCAAAAAAATCCCCAAAACTCAAAATACTCCAATCGAAAACTACTTGGATGTTTGGGCAAAATCTGTTTCCTCCTCCAGCAAAAATCGGGTTAAAAAGTTTTGTACTCAGTAGAAAACAAACCCTGCCTCATTCCCAAACCAAAGTGATTTGTCTCACCTTCCTTGGGCATCCAGAGCCTCTGCTTCCTCCTCCTCCCACTGCTTCATTTTAACCCTAAAAACCTGGAATGACCCCAAGCCAAAACCCCAAACAACCCCAAGCCCAAGGGCTCTCACCCTTCCTGTGCTACAGCAGCAGCATGAGACCCCTGGGACCCAGCAAAAAACCTAAATCCGATAACTCCCACCGAGAAAATGAGAAGAAAAATATCTTCTCCCCACCCAAAAAAACCCAAAACATCTTTTCCCCAAAAAAATAGAAGACAAACATCTCACTTGCAGAATTTGTACAGAATCTTCTCAAAGACCAGGACGGGCCCGGTGCTGCCGAGGATGGTGAGGGGTTGGCCAGCAAAGAGGGAATAAACCACGCCTGTCATGGATGCTCCCAGCAGGGACTCCATGGCACTCTGACAGGGAAGAGAGGGAGCAGGGAGTAAATAAATCATTAGAGATAAAAAAACGCCCCCAAAACAACCCAAAGGAAATCTCAGTGCAGCAAAGAGATTCCAAAGATGATGGAGCGGGTTGGGTTGGAAGGGACCAACAAGTTGGGTTGGCAGGGAATGGTTTGGGTTCCAAACTCCCCCAATGGGCAGGGCCAGGGGGGTCAGTTTGGGGGTCCCGACAGAGAGAGGAGCTCACGATGTGGCCGTGGGTCGCCTCCCCCAGCAGCCCCCCAAAGGTGATGACGGGGGACATGCAGGCACAGTAGAGGAACAGGAAGGACGCCAGGCACTGCAGGCTCAGACCGTCCCGGAAGTCGCTCCAGAACCACGGGGCCTTGCGCTTCACGTCCAGGACCAGCCCTCCAAAGAGCCTGGAGGGGGGAAAACCAGGCTGTTCTCCTGGAGAGCACGTTTGGTCTCCTCTGTGCAGAAAACACCTTCACCTGGAGGGGTTTCCAGACCTGCCCCGCCCCAAAGCCAGAAACCCTGAGTGTGCTGGTGCTGGGGCTGGGCCCGCCTGCCCAGGTGTCCCCGTGCCCAGCCCAGGGGACCCAGGCAGCAACGTGGAGCCCCCTCACTGAACCAGGTCACTCCAAATCAAGAGAACCTGAGTGCGGTGCTGCTTTGGCTGATCGCCCCTGCCCAAGCGTCCCCCCTTCCCAAATCTTCCACCTGCCCAGGTGTCCCCCCTGCCCTGCTCTCCCACCTGCCCAGACCTCCTCACTTCCCAAATCTTCCACCTGCCCAGGTGTCCCCCCTGCCCTGCTCTCCCACCTGCCCAGACCTCCTCACTTCCCAAATCTTCCACCTGCCCAGATCTCCCCCTGCCCAGCCCAGGGGACCAAGCTGCCAACGTGGAGCCCCTTCACTGAACCAGGTGACCCCAAAAGCTGCGGGAAGGGGAGGTGCCTGCTCAGATTTTGGAGGCAAAACAGAAGAAGGCCCCAAACCAGGAGAGCTCCCACCTCCCAGTCCGCTCCAGTTCAGGACCGCTGTGTTTCTCCGGCTTGCTGTGGGACGAACTCTCATCCAGAGCTCCCGGCATCTTCCTCTTTTCCTGTGAGCACGGAATTCAGCTCAGAACAGGTATTTTTCAGGCCTGTTATCAATCGCCAGCTTGTTTTGCTCCTGGCCTGGGTGTGGCTGTGCCAAACTGGCAATTCCAAGTTCAGCAGAATTTGGGGGGTTGTGCTGCCCATCCCCCTTTCAGCGCCCACCTGGGAGGGGACGTTTTTGGGGGGCTCGATGCGGATGGATGGGTCCCACTCTCCCGGCGGCAGCACCGTGACCTGATCCAGGAACTCGTCGATGCCGGCCACGAGGTCAGCCCGGTCCTTGGCTTTGTAGGCAACGTCATGGAAAACCTGCCCGGAGGAGACCTCCAGGTGAGAGCACACCCCACCCCAGCAGACAGCACCCCCCACCGCGGGTGTCCTCGCCAGGGCAGCTCCCCTTTGGCTACGGCAGGATCATCTTCCCCAAATCTCCTGCTGGGAACGGCAGCCGGAAATATTCCCCCAGCAGGAAGAATCTGGGCATTGTGGTGCTGGTGATCATCCCCTCCAGGAGGGTCACCACCCCTCATGGCCTTGAGGAGGAGAAGTTCCACCACCCCGGCAGTGCCACCCCTGGATGTGGGAAGGGTGAGGCGCAGGATGAATCCCGGGTGGGATTGCAGCCCTACCCGCCACGGCCACACTGGAGGCTTTGGCTTAAAAGGGAGAAGTTCTTCTGGCCCAGGCAATGCCACCACTGGGGACAATGTCCTGGGAACCCCCAGGGAAGGATGGGGTGTAGGATGCACCCAGAGGGGACTTCAGCCCCCAGGATTTGGGGTGACATAAATCTGCCTGGTTTGGGGTGCGAATGAAGGGCTGGGACAGCAAATCCTCTTCCTCACTGCTCCAGGGACAGGGAATGGTGAAGAACCCCAAAAGTGACCCCGAGATCCCCCTTATCTCATCACACCTCATCCGTCATGGTGGTGGCCATGGACCTGCCAATCTCGTGGTACTGATGGGCTTTTCCTCCTGGCCCCAGCAGCACAAACAGGAACCTGGGCAAGGAAAACCAAACGGAGAGGGGAATGTGGCTTCGCTCCAAGAGCACCAAAGGAAATCCCTGGGACCTCAGGAGGGGACACGTTGGTTCCCCACCTCCTCCGTGGGCTGAATTGTTCACCAAAACCAATCACAAATCTCATTTTGGGGCCAATTTCACCAAAATTGGTCTGTAAGTTTCAAGAATCAGCAGGGCAGGGAGGAAGGTGAGGAGCGGCACGGGAGAAACGGGCAACGCCCACTTGTTCCCTTGGGCCCCGAATCGTGGGGCAGTTTGAGGCGGGCTTGGGGTTCTTTTAAATAAAAACTTTGTGCTTCTCCTTCAGACCTTGTTGGGATGGGAACTTCCGTCATTCCCGACAGGAGCACGGCCGGCGTCAGGCGGACAAAGGCCACGAGGGGCTGGTGGAGGAAATCCAGCTCTCCCACCAGCACGTTGGACGCCTCCGCTCCGCTGGGGATTTTCTTCATGAAGTGCAGCTCCGCCTGGGCAGGACCAGTGATTCTCAGGGAATCCTCCAAAAAGAAAGCCCTCAGGGCCCCCCAGGGTCTCTCTCACCCCCCTGGAGGTGTGGGAGAGGGGCAGGGGTCTCACCTTGCTCAGGTCCATGGCGCTGGTCTCAGGGGTCACCCCGTTTTTAGCTTCTGCAGTGGTGGGAGAAGGGTGAGGGGTGAGGGTTTGGGCTGGGAGGGAAGAGAAAGACACTCAGGAAGGGAGGAAAGGAGGAGCTCGGGCGTTTCTCCTTTGCCAGAACAAGTCTAATGGGGACAAAGTCACCCAGAAACCCCCGTCTGATGCCAAAGCCTGGAGAAACCCTCACCTGGTGTCAGATCCCGGGAGAAACCTTCACCTCATGCTAAAGACAGGCCGAAGGCCTCACCTGATGCTAAAACCCTGGGAGAAAACTTCACCTGATGCAAATTCCAGGAGAAAACTTCACCTGGTGCCAAATCCTGACAGAAACCTTCAGGTGGCGTCAAATCTGACAGAAACCTGCACCTGGTGACAGTCTCCTCCAGAAACCCACACCTGGTGCTAAAAACTGGCAGAAACCCTCGCCTGGTGCCAAATCCCTGGAGAAACCTTCACCTCATGGTGAAGCCTGGCAGAAATCTCCAGCTGGTGCTGAAACCTGGCAGAAACCTCACCTAGTGCCAAGCCTCACAGGACCTCACCCGGCTCCAAACCCTGCAGGACCTCACCTGGCTCCAAGCCCCACAGGACCTCACCTGGTTCCAAAGCCCGCAGGATCTCACCTGGCTCCAAACCCCACAGGACCTCACGTGGTTCCAAAGCCCACAGGACCTCACCTGGTTGCAGACCCCGCAGGACCTCACCTGGTTCCAAACCCTGCAGGAACTCACCTGGTTCCAAAGCCCACAGGACCTCACCTGGTTGCAGACCCCGCAGGACCTCACCTGGTTCCAAACCCTGCAGGAACTCACCTGGTTCCAAAGCCCACAGGACCTCACCTGGTTGCAGACCCCGCAGGACCTCACCTGGTTCCAAACCCTGCAGGAACTCACCTGGTTCCAAAGCCCACAGGACCTCACCTGGTTGCAGACCCCGCAGGACCTCACCTGGTTCCAAACCCTGCAGGAACTCACCTGGTTCCAAAGCCCACAGGACCTCACCTNTTCCAAACCCTGCAGGATCTCACCTGGTTCCAAAGCCCGCAGGACCTCACCTGGTTCCAAAGCCTGCAGGACCTCACCTGGCTTCTCGAGCAGGTGCAGGTCCTGTTTCTTGCTGACGTCGGCGAAGGAGCGCACGATGGGCAGGAGGTTGTTCCTTTTCCTCTCGTTCTGGTGGTGGTGCTTCTTCAGCAGCACCTCCCGAACCTTGGCCCGCGTGCGCTCGTCGAACTCCGGGGACGGCTCCTGCTGGGCCAGGATCAGGTCTGGGTGGGACAGGGACACGAGGTCAGAGCATGAACCTGCCCCGCCAGAGCCGCTCTGCCTTTAAAACCCTGAACTCCAGGGTGTGGAGGAAATGGCTTGGAGTGAGTCATTATTGAACGAGGGTCAGCTCTTAGGGAGACCCAAGGGGCCTAAATGCCAGGAACCAGGTCCTAAATGCTCAAAAATGTGCAAGACATTCCCCTTTTACTGCAGAACATTCCCCTTTTACTGCAGAACATTCCCCTTTTTGCTGCAGAATATTCTCTTTTTGCAGCGGAACTTTCTCCGGTCGCTCTCTAACCCCCAAAATCGCTTTCCAAAGGACCCCACACTGCCAGCAAGAGCTGCACAGCCAAACCCCACTCGAATCCCAGAAACCCCGTGGGGACAGCTGGGCACCCCCATCCCTGGGCAGGATTTCCCGAGAGCGAGGCCCCCGCGGTACCGGCGATGTCCTCGACGCTGGTGGCGCGCACGTCCAGCAGCACCGTCCCGTTGATGATGCAGCTGCGCAGCTCGAAGAGGCTGTGCAGGGACAGCGTGGCCACGTAGGGTTTGCTCCAGCGCTCGCCCCCATCCTCCACGTCCTCCTCGAACTTCAGCCACCTGCGGATTTGGGGTGGGATCAGCCGGAGAAAAACGGCTCCAGCCCAACAACCCCTCGGATAAAACCGTGGGGTGGCAGGAGGAGGTTCCTGCAGCTGGGACAGTTCCACATCCTGGAGAACGGGGACTCCTCTGCCACCAGAGCTGGCAGCAGGGGTCAGGGAATCATGGAATATCCTCAGCTGGAAGGGACCCTCAAGGATCAGAGAGTTAAACTCCTGGCCCTGTGCAGGACACCCCAACAATCCCATTGAGAGTGTTGTCCCTGACCTCTGGAATCATGGAATCATGGAATATCCAGAGATGAAAGGGACCTACAAGGATCACAGAATCATGGAAACTCTGGAGTTGGAAGGGACCCACAGGGACCATCAAGTCCAACTTCTGGCCCAGGATAACCCCCAAAATCCCACTAATCCCCAAAATCCCAATGTCCAAGCATTCCCTGACCTCTAAAACCATGGAACTTCCTGAGAGGGAAGGAACCCACAAGGATCATTGAGTCCAATCCCTGTCCCTGCCCAGACACCCCAAAATCCCACCCTGTCCCAGAGAGCTTTGTCCAAACGTCCCTGGAGCTCCGGCAGCCTTGGGGCGTGACCATTCCCCGGGGAGCTGTTCCAGTGAGGGAAGAACCTTTTCCGAGTGTCCAACCTAAACCCCTCCTGACACAGCTTCCTGCCCTCCCCAGATCCCAGGGATTTACCTGGCCGTCTCCTTCCACTCGGCATCTTCTCCCTCCTTCACGCAGATCTCATCCAGCTCCGTGAACAAGTCATGGGGGACGTGCTGCTCGTCCTCCTCCGTGCCCAGGATGAACTGGACCCGCTGGGATGGGGTGTCTGGGCACAGGAGGAGATTCCCCATCCCATGACTGAGCCTGGACCCGTCCCGCCACGCTCACATTCCGGTGGCATCACACTGGGACCAGTCCGGCCATCAATGCTGGGCTGGCCCCTCTGCCACGGCTCTCCCTGGGCTCTCACAGGGCCACGGGGAAGGTGGAGCCTCCCTCCCACCCTCCATAAGGATGGGCTGCTTTCCTTCCCCACACCCCCAGTTTCAAACCAGGATCCCTAAATCCATTATGGATTTAAATCCAAAACCCAAGGAAAGTTTGGGAAAACGGGAGTCTCGCTAAAAAAAGCCACTTTTCTTTGGTAAAACAGCCACGCAAAGTATCCCCAGGGAGCTGGCTGGAAACGCCAGGGGGGGCCAGGACTCACAGTGGTATCCCTGCTCCGTGGGGACCGCGTCCTTCTCCCGCTCCCGTTTCCGGTGCTTCTGGCTGTGGGCGCGGTGGTGCCGGTGGCTCTGGCGCACCAGCGGCATCCGCACGCCCACGTACAGGGTCCGGTGGCCTGGGAAAACAGGGATGTCGGGAATGACCGGTGCCTCAACCGCTGCAGCCATCGCAGGAGGAAACCACGGAATCATGGGAGCTCCTCAAGGAGCCACAGGGGTCATCAAGGCCCGGGGCAGGACACCCCAAAAGTCCCAAACCAACTTCCCTTGATGTAAATTTCAGTGGATCCCCGACTTTCCCAGACTTGTCCTTTTTTCCAAGCCCGCTTCACTCAAGCTGCACACCAAGGGATGGTTTGGGGTCACCTAAATGTGCCCTGAAAGCACCAAAACCCTTCTCAAATTCCAGCTTGGGCTGGACAACACCACCACCACCAACCCTTGGATTTGCTCATTATCAGGAGATAACGCAATAGTTAGAGTTTTGAAATCTTTTTATGGCACAAGGTGACAAGGAAAGATCCAAGGAGTCCCATGACGATGAACTCCAGCAGGAAAACAGGGAATCTGCACCCCACCAAATGATTCTCCTGCCCTGTCCAAGCCAGGAGCAGCTGCTGTGGGAAAAGCAGATGGGAATTATCCAACCCCATGGACACAATTCACACCGGGGGCTTTGAAAGCCATGACATATAAAAATAAATCAGTAATCTGTTGTTTAATCAAGAACCAAGACAGGATTTGCTGCTCATGGTGTGACACCGGGCAAGGGATATTTGCCAGGGCCCGGTGGCTCCTCCAGCAGGATCCCAGCAGGATCCCAGCAGGATCCCAGCAGGATCTCACCTTCCAGCTCCTCCTTCTCATAGTGGATGTTGACCACGTTGCTCGTCCTGCCCTGGTCAATCACAGCCTCCTCGTCGTGTCTCTAACGAGGAGAAGAAGGGAAAATTTGGGGATGGGTGTGCGGAGCTCCCTCCACCCTCCCTGTCCATCCACCATTCCACGAGGAACACGGCTTCTCCTCCAGGCACTGCCCAAAAAACAAGGACTTGTGGGAGGTTCTTCTCCCATTCCCAAATAAACCCATCCGTGTTGTACACGATGGGAGTCTGCAAGGGTTACTATGGGGGGAGAGGGATTTCAGACCCAAATTTGGGCGTTTCAGACCTAAAAATACCCAACTGCCTGCTTTGTTTTTGTGGTTCCTTTCTTTAAGAAGAAAAAATACACAGGGATTCCCAAGCTGGGGGAAAAGAGCCACTTTTGGTTGCAGGGTGGTTCCTGCAGGACCTCCCCTGGGTGGCTCTGGGCCACAGGACGTGGCCACCAATGACCTCCAGAAGCCCTCAAGGTCCTGCAGAGGCGACTCTTGGGCCCAGCAGGGCTCAGTTCGAGTTTTCCATGGAAAACAGTATTTTCTTTTAATTGAGATTTCTGAGCAACCTGGGCTCGTGGGAAGTATCCCTGGCCATGGCAGAGGGGTGGGGCGGGATGCTCCGATGGTTTCCCAACCAAACCATTCCATGATTCTTTTACGCCTCAAGTACTAAAGGAAAGACGTCACCACTGCTCACCTTCCCCTTCCTTGTCCCCCCGGACAATCCAAGAAAACCAAAATCCCATCATCCATGCGAAGAAAAACCCTGCAATGCCCAGCCACCCATATTTTCTATCAACTTCCCAATTATTTTTCATGTGAAGGCTCAAAGGGAAGGTTTGGGATGACTGAGTGGATGAGGTTCACCCTCATGCCATGCAGCGACCGAAAATGATTCAAACAACAAAAATCACACCCAGATTTCGATTCCTGAAACTGAAGGTGCAAAAGGAGCAAAATCCTGGGGGAACTGGGGGAACTGGTGGGGCTGCTGGGTGGAATTCCAGCAGCAAGAGCTCCCCCGTGCCCTGGGAACCAGCACAGAGCAGCCACAGCTGGAATTTGTAAGGAAAATTTCCAACCTTGTATTGACAATGATGCCCCAACCGTGAGGTTATTGGAAAACGGAGAGTAAACAACAGATTATGATTCCAGCCGGAAAAACCGACAGGGAGTCTGCTCCCAAGCCCCCAAATTCCTGCTGTAGCCAGCGGGTGGAAAACCCTCGGGCCCCAGTCACTGGTGAGCTTGATGAGGAAGAGGAACGAACATTCCCGTCGGGAATGAGCTGCTGGTCCCTGAGCACCAGTTCCAGAGCCGACTGCTGCTCCCTCCCCGCCCACTCCCGGACTTGCCCACGTTGCCCAGCAGCCGGATTTTCCCGCGCCAGTGGCTTTTCCGTCCTCGCTCCGGTGACATCCATCGCCACCCTCCTGCCCTTCCTGGCACCCTGCTCCCTCCAGAGCTGCCCAAAGGGACTAAACTCCAACCTTGGAAAAGGCACGGGGTGAAAGGGCTCAATAAATTGCAGTTAAAAAGGGGAATTTTAATAAAACGGCAGATTTCGAGCGTACCCATGGCAGTGGCAGTGAACTGAGGGATTTGGGAGTGGCAGATTCAAACCTCCTGTGGGTGACACAGTCTCTTTCTCTCCCAAAAAGATTTTGCCAAACCTCCCCTCCTGCACTCCAGGGAAACTCCAGAAGGATTTGGGGGATTTTCCCTCCATTGGGGGGACGTGCAGCCCCTGGCAGGGCCCCGGCCATGCTCCCTGGGATTGTCCCAGAAAGAGTCACTTTGTCACCGCTGTGACCTCGTGGGTCCCTTCCCACTCAGGACATTCCATTCCCGTTCATCCTCACGTCAGTCCCAGGTTTTTGGGGATGACTGAGCCTCCAAGTGGATCTGCAGGTCAGATTCCCTGGGACAGGGGGGCACCCGGCGTCCCTCAGCTCCAGAGACAAAAAGGGACGGGATCGGAATCCGTGGTGCCAACCCAGGGATTATTTACAGCCACGCTCCCCAAAACTCTGCCCGCTTGGAAAACACGGTGGACGGGAAGAACCCAGCTCTGTTTGATGGAAAACTCTGCGGAATTGGGTGTAAACACCACATCCCGCCGGGGGAAGGACAATCAGCATTTGGGTGGATTTTAAACCCAAATTCCCAAAGAACAAGTGAGATTAGAACCGTCAGGAAAAGAAACATCATGGGCAGGGCTGATTTCCATCCAGATTTCCTGCAGAAAGTCAGGGAATTCCAGGAAGGTCTCACTTTGGCACGAGCCCCATCCCCTGGGGGATCCTCATCAGCCAGAGCCCAGACAAGCCCCGTTTTTCCTCTCCTCGCTCTCCAGCTCTGCCTCGCTTCCCGAGCTGAGCTAATCCGGCATCTCCAGACTCGTTAGCTTTAATGAGCTCCCTCCCGGCGCCGCCGGACTCAAAGGTCACCTGCCCGGAAAGGTGACCCGGCTGTAAAATGATCCGGCCGGGGAAGGCGACACCGAGGGCTGAGCAGGGAAAATCCCGCCGGGATCCAAGCTCGGAGCCCCACTGCCGGGTTATTAATCAGGACTGGAGCTCCAGGAGCTTTAGGAGGGGCAGGTGGGCACCTGCGGGTCCATGGATGCTCCGACATCACATCGCCCTTCCCTGGACACAGCAGCGTCCCCAAAATCACGCGGAGGTGCCACCGAGAGAAACGCTCCAAACCCTCCCAGTCTCAGCCAGACCACTCCGATGGACCGGGAGGGGTTGTTCCCCTGAGGAAATTCGGGGGGATTTCAGGGCTTTGTGGCTGCGGACCCGCGGGTTTGGGACGGGATGGATCCGGAAGGAGGGACGGCTCCAAACCACGAGTTATCCCAGGACACCTGGATGGGCCCCAGCCTTCCCTCTCGATCCTCCTCTGCTGCCAACCGCCTGGGAACCACCAAATCAGCCAAAGTGGGCTGGAAGGGGGAGGCCGAGCTTGGCATCGCTCAGCCTGGAGTTTCAGAGCAGCCAGAGTTGTTTCAATTTGTTTTCTAAGGAAAAACTCAGTTTGGCTGCCTGGAAGCTGTTTTTTGGGGAGACTGAAAGGAGTTGCTGCTACTAGGAATGAAATCAGGAATGGCTGGAGCAAGGCAGGAAAACCCATTTCAATCCCCCTCCATGTCACGAGCTCGGTGCGTCCTGTCCCCCTCTCCAAATTCATATTTTGTTGGGAATCTCTGTCCCCCTGAGGGATTTTCGGGGGTTCTGCCTCAGTTTCCCTGACTGCCTGCGACTCCTCGGGTTAGGAAAGAAAAAGTCCTGCCCTGGGGACGTTTTGGGGTAATTGAGGATGAGGAAAAGCCCCAAGCAGAGGCTCAGGACCAGCTTTGAGCCCTCTCGGTCCCCAGCCCAGGACACGCCAGGAGCGGCCACCAGCAGCGCTGGGAGGATTGATGTCACTCACCGCGCCCGAGGTGTAATTAATAATAAATTAATGCCTGACCCACTGTTCCTGTGGGATGAGGGCAACAGGGGGTACCTGGGGGCTGCTGGGGTGTCAGAACAGGGAGACCCCCCCTCACCCCCCTCCATCCCCATCCTGCTGGACAAAGCCACCATCCCTGGGGTCCCTTGCACCCCGTCAGCCCCAGGGAGCCCTCCGGCTCCTGGGCCGGGATCTGAGCTGGGACTGGGACTGGACACAGCTGGAAATGGGGGAGGGGACAGGTCCCCGGACCCCCAAAGTGGGGCTGGGGAGGGACACAGTGGGCACGGCCGAGCACCACCAGGACACGGCGGCCACCGGTGCTGGGGGGACAGAAAGTCCTTTCCTGCTGTAATTTCCGGGCAGATTAATTAATCCCCAGCCTCTCATTAATTAATTCCCAGCCTGTCATAGTCACCCAGAGCAGCTCCCCTGGCCGGTCCCATGGGTGCGGGGGGGGCAGGGACAAGGAGATGCTGAAAGGGGGGGGGACAACCCAGCGGCCTACTGCCCCCACCCCGGCACCGGGCACGGACCG
>VZRQ01006239.1:0-13562 GCA_013397975.1 Machaerirhynchus nigripectus
CCAGCAGCGAGATCTCACTTTCTATGGGTTAGCCTTGGTCAGTAGAGGATCACAGTAACATGCCTTATGTTCAGAGAATGAAAAAGCGCTTGGAGAAATTCATCACTTAAAATTCCACCACACACTATTAAGTATTCAGGCATTGCATTCTGCTCAGGGACTCCATAAACACAAATTACCGGAGGTAGAAGACTTCTGTAGAAGTGCCATTCTACGTTGACGCTCCTTCCTGAGCATCACTTTCAAAGACAGGAAGCTGGGCTACATGAACCTCTGATCTCACAAGGACAGCTTATTTTAGGTTATGACAGAGTTTCCTGCAGGGGTTAATACCATGCTCCTTCATGATTTCCTTCTCCTCCCCTTCCTTCCTGCTCTTACAGTTACTTGCTGCTTCAATTAACTTTTCTTACCCAGCTCTCTGCCAGCCTGCCCACCCCACTCACCTGTTCCGTAATAAGAGCTCCTCAGCTGCTTTGGCAGGGGATAGAAGGGGCATCCCGAGAGTCACCTCCTTGGATGGGATCTACTGCCCAGACCTCTTCTGCTGATGCCTCTGTGGAGACACGAGGGGTGTGAACCGCGGCGCACGAGCGGCGCGCACTTGGAACTGCCCATCCTCTAATCCCAGATTATGGGGTTTATTTGCCTCTCATGTTCAGTTATTCAGTTTATTTGCCTCTCATGTTCAGCTTAAGCTCATTCTGAGGACTTCCAAGAATACCACTCCGTGGGAACCTACTTGGAAAAAAATTTATAATTAATACTCCCCCTAGGCCAGATGCATTCACTTTCTTTGACATGTAGTGGAGGTAAATCACAGCTGCACTAAGAGCTACAGAAATTAATTTCTGACTAGAGCAGAAGGGACAGCAAGGCCATCACAGCCCCTCCATGGCCAGCCTGTGACATTCAGCTTATCTTCACAGGTGCTCACACTTTGACACAGAAATTATTGGTCACATTTGCCATGGTAAAGAATGGGTGGCCCATTTTTACCTGCAGCTTTTAAATCTTACTAGTTATGGTCCTCAGCAGTTCTTCCTGGGAAATAATTTATTGCTTCCAGCAATTGCCTCAGCCTATTCCTTCAGCCACATTTATCAGAAATATTAGTTTAATGGCAAATTTCCTAAACTGATGTCACACCCAATTATGGACTGAGCATGTTCTGCTCATAACACTGAGCATGTTTCAACATAACAGTGAAAGCATGAACCTTAATGGAGCGACACTGAACTGATAAAGAACCTTTTAATATGGAAAATGTGCTCTTACCCTCTCCAGGGCTCAGTGTCCAGCCACATCCGAAGTATGGGGGTGAGCAGTGCTGCTACAGAGCAGCGTTCTGACATTTCTGCTTGCCCTCTGCTAACATTCCTGGAAGCTCTCATTTTACACAGAGGGCAGCAGAAAAGCTGCTGCAGCAGGGGCTGAGCATTCCCTGTCAGACCGTCCATGACAGGCTGCAGAGCAAACTGACCTATCTAGGCAGGCCCTACCATCACCACCAGCAGCACTTGCAAGCTGAAAATCCTGCAAGGATTTGAGATCCTCTTTCTTTGGCAGTGGGGGGGAAATCATGAACAAATCATTTGGACTCCTTCCTGCACCATTGCCCTTTCTAGAAGAGTTGTAAGTGTAGTTCTAATCTACATGGTTTTTGTATCTGCCACTGTCACTATCTCAGCCTCATCTATTTTGGGGTGACGGTGATGTGTTTTTTACCTCAAAAGTGCTGTATGTTAATACCCTGATTCTAGAATTCAAATATTGCCATTTGTTTTGGAAGGATAGTATCCCATTATGTGTGAATTCCAGCCTGTCAAGAAAAAACATTAGATCAGAAAGTGATCTTCCAGCAGCTAGGTCTCACATTCCCATAAATGTTTTTAAGGCAGGAGGTCCCTATTCCTATATGAGGAATTATTTTGTGGAGATTGCATTATTAATCAGATGTTAAATGCTCTCCACATTACTGTATTGCACTAGACAAGAATTCAAAATTTGCACACCAGTCCTCTGGTAATGGGCAGCTCTTCTTCCTAATCCTAATTGGAAAATGTGAAAAGAAAGTATTATTGGCTAATATGAAAAGATTAGCCTTTTGAGGTATTCCACCATCCCCATAACTCATTTAGTGGGCTCAGGGATGAGTTATGGGTTTGGCTTCCAATCTGGGGCCCAAAATGTGCCAGAGCACTCTTGGAAGGGGCTCCTACAGCACAGGAGATCATCTGGTGCTGCATATTGCACTGGATCACAGGCATTGTTGTTCTAACCACTGCACTGTGATATCCCTTGAGATATTTTAATGATTGAAATGCAAATGACCTGGGGAAGAATGTCTTTAGATCTAGATGATCTGAAGAAGCCTAAATGATTAGTGTAGATCAAGTGTGGATGTGGCACTTGGGGACAAGGTTTAGGGGTGGACTTGACAGTCGTGGGATGACAGCTGAACTGGTCTTTGCCAGCCTTAACAATTCTGTGTTTCTATGATACCCTTTCCTAAAACTGGACCAGTTAGCCTCCTGGGCTACCAGCAAGTCTCTTTCTCCCACACCATCAGCATTACACACCCTGCTAAGTCTAATGCCCTGGTACAGAAGGTGCTGTGTTGTTAGGTGTTTCTGGGCCTGTGAAGGTGCAAATACACTTATTTTGATGGCATGGCACTGCAAGGCTGAGGTTTTATCAGAATGAGTAGCAGCTGGAATTGTATGCCAAGGTTTGTATGATTGGCACAAGCATGGCATACTGGTTTGTGGGGAGCTGGAGGTAGGGAGGGGATAGGGAACCCCTGGAACTTCGGATTTGACAGAGGGAACTTGTTATTTATGCAGACAATAGAAGGTGCAAGTATGCATCAATTTCAAGCAAGAAATGTAAGACTGTCAAAAGTGAGAAAGCAAAGTTTCTTGAGAAATCACTTTTAAAATTAAATACACAAACCCACATACATTATCTATGCATGCACAAGCATATATTTTATCTTGATGTGATAGTGCCTCTCCCCTTCCTCCTCAGGTCTGCTCTACAATCTCAGGAATTCCCATAAAGCCTTGATGTTTGTGCAGTGAGTGTCCCTTGACTCTACCAAGAGCCCTTCCGTGGCTGAGCTGGGAGCAGCAGTGCCTGTGTGAGGAATTCCTGTTGCCTGGCTAAGGCGAAGGATGGGAGAGGGAATAATCAGTCACTTGCTGAAAGCCCTGGAACTTTCCCTACCTAAATCGTAGCCAAGTAGAATGGTACCACTGTTGCTGGAGTTTTGATAACTCCAGTACCATTGTTACTGGAATTTTGTAAACACCAGTAATTACTGACCTGCGTTGTGGCAAGGTTGGAAATTTATGGATGACTAAAACCAAACATCTTGAAACCACATAAGCAGCAAGCCTTAGTGAGGCACTTTGAGCCCTCCTGGACTGCAGCAGGCTGCAATCAGCATCGCCCTTGGAGTGGGGTGCCTCTCAAAACTCATGAACTCTCAAGTTTGTGAAAAATGGAGGACTGATTTTGAAAAAAATTCACCAAAAGTTGGTGACGGGTTCCAGAGCAATATCCTCCACTCCCAGTGGTTCAGCTCTTGTCCACTGAGAAATTCCAAGACATTTGAAGTGAATATTTCACCGAAATCAGAGGGAACTTTTAAAAGGTGTAACCCTTGAACATTTATATACACACCTCTGTGTCTGTGTGCTGTGTGCATGTCTGAATTCATTTAAGCACTCTACAGCAAGTATAGTTTTAATGTTGCCATCTGGGATCTATAATTAAGTCACTGTTGCAATTAAATCCTTTTGAATCACTTTATGAATGTCAAATTAGTCAAGGATTAAGTCCTGCTAAAACGCTTTAGACACAAACTGTTGACCAGGTCTGGTATGATGATTGGCTCCAGCTGCACCTGGATCCATCAGGAGTTTAGAAGTCAAGGGGCCCTCTGTGAACCTCCTAACTCAACAGAAGGATCTTATGATTTTTACCTTTATCCTTTGCATCCTCAGTTGTTGTGCAAATTATTCTAAAGGAATTCTTAAAATCGATTTTTCTTGATCTTTGCAGTAAGTAATAGAGCGGACCTTGCCATCAAACTTTGTTGTGGTTTTGCAAATCGATATTGAACCCTCTTTTGCTAATGCCTTTGATGGTGATGCTTTAAGGAACCTTAACAACCCATTTGCAACATTTGACTCCTCAAAAGTCAGCTCAGGAATCTATTCAAGAGCTCCAGATCAAAGTAGAGTCTCCCATTACTTGGGGTCAGGCTCCCAACTCACTGTGTTTCGAATAATTTCAGCTATTGAGAGCATCCCATACAAAAAACTCAGCTGTAATAGATTTTTACTTCCCACTTTTTAGAAAATACCACTGAAAAGTGGCTTCTAACATTATCTGGTGTTTTTTGACATACTTTCCCTGTTCCTCTCAATGCATATGTTCCAAAAGCATCATAGGCGTTGTCATCACCATTACATGACTGAAAAGTTGTGGTATAAACATACCAAGGAAACTACCATGGGTCAAGGAGCAAATCACTGAGAAAGGCAGCAATAGAACCATGCAAGTTCTCTAAGTGCCTTGAGTAGTATAGATTCTCTCCTTAACACTCTTGAGAAATTATTTATAGATGTATTCACGTAGTCAGTAAGATATAAAAATGTTCTAATTATATCGTTCAAATCAAGTGACAATTATGCCCTTAGTTTGACAGACAATGCTTGGCCAAAAAAGGTTTGCCAGAAATGTTTTGACCGAAGAAAGGGGGACCATCTGCAGCATCTGCAGACGAGACACTATAAAATCTCCCAGAGACAAGTCTCGCTTGTCTCTGCAGAAGGCTTCCAGGTAGGTGCATGCGTTTCGTGAGCTCCAAGAAAGAGGGCAATCTCCTTGCAATATTCTGTTTCATTTCTTCTGTCTCTAACAACTATTTCCACGAGGGAGTGCCCATGGGAATGAAAATTTTCAGTGTAATTTTGGTGCATGTCTGTATTTTCAATCTACAATATTCTATGGAATTCTGTTCAGCAATTAGAAACAACTGCCATTCCTATTTTACAGGGTTGGCCATATTCCAGGATACAAGCTGTTCTCCAAAGGTAATACACTGAATAATGCATTCCTAATATATATTCTGGGACAGGACTTTTAAAGAGCTGCATGAATTCTCTTCATAAATTCTCTTATATTTCAGCTGAATTTGCTTAGGCTAGATAGTTGAAAATAGGGAGGATCTAAAAAACGAAGTGATTTTTCATTTTTAAAACGAAAGGTAATACTTTCAGCAGGGAAGTACTCTCTTGAAGGCTCATTGCTCACAATTAAGGACCAGAACACAGTGATTTTTCTATGACTGTAGATCCTTTTATGCAAAAAACTCAAATCTGGTTAGAATTCAAGGTGAGTTACCAAATTGTATTCAATATTCAGAAGATGTTCTATTTACTGTTACAAGATCTACATGTTGTAGAAGTCTAAGTCTTACTGTTGGGTCAGACTAGGGTACTTTTAATTTCAAATCAAAATGGACTTAATTAGTTTCTTCTTAAGATCTTATCTTGGAGACTAACTCGGAATTTGTTAGCTAAAGAGCAAGGAGCTTTCTCATTGGTATAGATTGTATTATTCTCCTTGATGAGCCATAACTTTTCTTTCTCCACAAGACACCTCTGCTCACGAGCTTTCATTGGAGTGCAGACATGGCCTCTGGAGACGCCGAGATGGCCGTTTTTGGGGAGGCGGCTCCTTACCTCCGAAAGTCGGAAAAGGAGAGAATTGCTGCCCAGAACAAACCTTTTGATGCCAAGTCATCTGTCTTTGTGGCTCATCCCAAAGAATCCTTTGTGAAAGGGACAATCACAAGCAGGGAATCAGGGAAGGTCACTGTCAAGACTGAAGGGGGAGAGGTGAGTCAAAACCAAGGCTGAAGGACAACATTTGATCTCCACTCTGAGCTTTTAAGTGACACATGTGGATCTGTTGTTTCCTTGGCAGACCCTGACCGTGAAGGAAGACCAAGTCTTCTCCATGAACCCTCCCAAGTACGACAAGATCGAGGACATGGCCATGATGACCCACCTGCACGAACCCGCTGTGCTGTACAACCTCAAAGAGCGTTACGCAGCCTGGATGATCTACGTAAGTGGCAGCAGCAGCTTCCTTTGGGCAGCAGCAGCAACTGCTGGGCCGGGCTCAGGGGAAGCCAACGTGCTGTGTCCCTTCCTTGCAGACCTACTCGGGTCTCTTCTGCGTCACCGTCAACCCCTACAAGTGGCTGCCGGTGTACAACCCGGAGGTGGTGTTGGCCTACCGAGGCAAGAAGCGCCAGGAGGCCCCTCCACACATCTTCTCCATCTCTGACAACGCCTATCAGTCCATGTTGACTGGTGAGTGCTTGATTTCTTTTGAGCTGCTCTTGAAATCATCTGTCTGTAGGGGGAAATGTTGGGTATTCTATGGAAATATGTTGCCACACTTTACAAAAATTGTGCATGTGAAATCAGTGGTCGATAAATGCACTTAACTCTAATGGTCTGTGTGAGATGAGTGTCTGTGTTCCCATTAGAATCACTGAAGACCTGGATATAACCTAGAGGGAGTACATTCACTGGAAAGAAACCACCTATTTTGTGGTGTGGGCCTTACGCCTGTAATGGAATCTTACATATATGGATAGATCTATGTATCTTAATCACCAAATTAGTCTCAGACAGAGAGTACAGGGTACAGTTAAATGACACCTACCCTATAAATGATGTGCAAAATGTCTATTTAAATTTTCAAGCACCATTGCTAACAAATGAAACAAAGATCTCTACCCTAAACAGGTACGTAAGCCTCAATTGAGGCACTTTTAGGATTTAAATTGAGTGACTTGAAAAATTTTCTTTCTGCCTTTTCCTCTTCTTTTCACCTCTTATTTTCTCTTCCTTATATATGCATTGAAATAAAAGGTGTGCAGGATTTTAGAACTTCTGTTCTTTTCTTAGACACTGGGAAATGCATACAGAATAGAAAAATAAAAAAGGAATGTTGTTGACGTATAATCTCAAGAATGCGTAATTTCTGTATATCTAGGGATTAAAAAAATAGAGGTGAAAAAGGGTGGAAGAGGTTGGTCAGATGTTTCTGCAATTGATGATGCCTCCAAATTTCCATAAGATTATTCAAGAAACTTAGCTTCAGAAGAATTTACATATGAAAAAATTACAACCTCAATATTTTCATTACCTGTACTTACCTAGTAAGAGAAAAATAAGTAGCTTGGTGAAAAGACAGTGTCAGGAAAGCCATAAGCCTCCTGAAGTTTCTTTGAAGTAATTACTTTACGGAACCAGTTGCTAATAGATGAAATACTACAGGGAGCATCAAAAGTACCGCCTAGAATTCCCTGGGCACTTTTTGCTATTCCCTGTTCCTGGATACTCTGGAAGGTTCAGTTCTTATTTTTCCCCTAGTTCTTGAATTCTTTGTTATTCATAAGCACTAGGAAAAGGTTTCTAATCTCTTGTCTTTCCACAGATCGGGAGAACCAGTCCATCCTGATCACGTACGTACACCCCCTGCGGGTCCCTGCGGGGCTGCCCGGTGCCAGGGGAGCTCCTGCCTGACCACGCACCCTCTGCTTCTCCCTTGGCTTTGACAGCGGAGAATCCGGTGCCGGGAAGACTGTGAACACAAAGCGTGTCATCCAGTACTTTGCAACAATTGCAGCCAGCGGGGACAAGAAGAAGGAGGAACATGCATCAGGCAAAATGCAGGTAAATTAGTAGACACATTTGGGATCAATGCTTTCTTCTGTTCCTGACATGATTTTTGGCAAAGTATAACTAGCCATAATTATGTCCCTGCAGGGGACGCTTGAGGATCAAATCATCAGCGCCAACCCACTGCTGGAGGCCTTTGGAAATGCCAAGACCGTGAGGAATGACAACTCCTCACGCTTTGTGAGTTGCTACTTGGCAGAACTGTCAACACCAGTTTGAATATTCTTGCTGTCTGGAGTGGTAAAGGAGGTCTTGATTGAGTTTCCTGCTGCTTTCAGGGTAAATTCATCAGAATCCACTTTGGGGCCACAGGCAAACTGGCTTCTGCTGACATTGAAACATGTAAGACACCCTTCTGGCCTGATCCCCCTTCCCTCCAGCCTTCCTCACTTCTTGTGCTTGACTCTGTCCTACCATCCTTGCCAGATCTGCTGGAGAAGTCCAGAGTCACTTTCCAGCTCAAGGCGGAAAGAAGCTACCACATCTTTTATCAGATCATGTCCAACAAGAAGCCTGAGCTAATTGGTAGGAAAGACACTAACTTTTTTTGAAGGAAGATCACTAAGCAATAGTTCATTGTGTTATCTGGAAACTAAAGTGGGCCTGTTTTTCTCCTTCTATTGCTTTCAGACATGCTTCTCATTACCACCAACCCATATGATTTCCACTTTGTAAGTCAAGGCGAGATCACTGTCCCCAGCATTGATGATCAGGAGGAGCTCATGGCTACAGATGTGAGTAACTTTACCAAACGATCATCTGGTGGTGTACATACATGGCTCTGTTGAGCCCATGTACATATACATTTACATTTCTGTTGCCAGAGTGCCATTGACATCCTGGGCTTCAGTGCAGATGAGAAAACAGCCATCTACAAGCTGACAGGGGCTGTCATGCACTATGGGAACCTGAAGTTCAAGCAGAAACAGCGTGAGGAGCAGGCAGGGCCTGATGGCGCTGAAGGTATCAGCAGAGTCAGCAAACTTTCCAAAAGAGAGAATCTTATTACATAAGGACTTATGCAAATTTCAGGTTTTAAATGTGTATACTAAGAGTAGTTGTTCCATGACTAGATGACAGTTGAGGCATTTATTTCATTTAATGATACCTGTACTTTTCCTTTGTGACTACTTCATAGATATGAGCTCCAGTGTACACTGACAGGAAGCCAGGAGACTTGCATGTCAATTCCTGTAAGATTGCTAATCATACTTAAGTTGAAATGCACCTTGCAACCCCTGCTGTAGAATGGAGTAGTGCATGGTTCAGCCCTAACAGGATAGAAAGCTGTGCTCCTCCTCACCCTCACCTATTGGAGGGAAATCTTGATGTGAGATGTGTCCTTCATTAATCTCTGTCACAGCAGGAAGGACAGTCCATACGTCCATCTTTCTGAGCAATAAATCCTCCTGCTATATGACTAGAAAGTAAGTGTGAAGTTCAATACTGACGCCTTAAAAAGGATAAAGGGAATTAATTCTCTTGAAGAACGTTTGCAGAAGTTCAGAAAGAGTTATATACTCTGAGTCCTGAACACAAGAGAGAAATTAGCTCTGTAGCTTTGATAAATACTGTTGTGCAACCCTGTGGAGAACACTTTTGGGACAGTCTGCCAAGCATTGAATTCTAGGAATTTTTGAATATCTGCTTTTCTGTCTTTTCTGGCATTTAGTTGCTGACAAGGCTGCCTACCTGATGGGTCTGAACTCAGCAGACCTGCTCAAGGCCCTCTGCTACCCCCGAGTCAAGGTGGGGAATGAATATGTGACCAAGGGCCAAACTGTGCAGCAGGTAGGAAAAATATGGTAACGTGGAGCATGCTGTGGTGGTTCCCACTGATTCTCCTCTGCTGTGTATAGTAACCTCCAAAGCTTTCTCTATGCTTTAGGTGAACAATTCAGTGGGTGCCCTGGCAAAGGCTGTCTATGAGAAGATGTTCCTGTGGATGGTTGTTCGCATCAACCAACAGCTGGACACAAAGCAGCCCAGGCAGTACTTCATTGGTGTCCTGGACATTGCTGGCTTCGAGATCTTTGATGTAAGGAGCACAGTTTTCCTAGCATTTTTGGAGAACAAAAATTGAGAATTTTAAGAAGTGTTTAATAGAAGGGCTTTTGGAATCATGTTTATAATCCTGAAAAAATAATAGAATAGAAAACTAATCTTCTATTCAGTCTAAATTAGAAACCGCTCTTTTCTAAGTACAAAGCCTGTCCTATAGAGATAGCAAAGGAAAACTACACAGGAAGAGGATGTATATTTAAAGTATAAGCCATGGTGAATTAACATTGCACAAGAAAACACCCTGGTATTATCACTGATCCGTGAAAGCGTTCTATGTCTTTTTATGTGTGGCAGTTCAACAGCTTTGAGCAGCTGTGCATCAACTTCACCAACGAGAAACTGCAACAGTTCTTCAACCACCACATGTTCGTGCTGGAGCAAGAGGAGTACAAGAAGGAGGGAATTGAATGGACATTCATTGACTTTGGGATGGACCTGGCTGCCTGCATTGAGCTCATTGAGAAGGTATCCTTCCTGTTCAAGTCTTATATATATTAGGTCTTCCATACTTGCCAAGAGAAACAATTAAGAAGCATGTGAGAATATTTTTGGTTTCTTCAAATATATAACCTGTGAAAATGAAGTGGTTTTGGAGATCATACTCAGGTATCAGGACTTTCGGTGAGAGTATTCATTGCCAGATGACAAAATGAAGTGGAAAATGTGGTCATGTTCTCTAAGTACTTATCAGTAAACAGGTTTTATGGAGAGGACAGTATTGCACATTGTCATATCTACAATAATTTCATCAGCAAAGGCATTTCCATAATTTTGAATGAAACAGCAACACTGAAAAAAGTTGAGATTTAGTTGATTTTCTCTGACTTAAAGTCATTATGGTAACAGCTTCCTTTTCTGACCCCAGCAACTTTCCAACCAAGAGAAAACTTTCCTTTCTAATCTGTTTCTCCCTCTTGTCTGTGATAATCTCTTCCAGCCCATGGGCATCTTCTCCATCCTGGAAGAGGAGTGCATGTTCCCCAAGGCGACTGACACCTCTTTCAAGAACAAGCTCTATGACCAGCATCTGGGCAAGTCCAACAACTTCCAGAAGCCCAAGCCTGCCAAAGGCAAGGCTGAGGCCCACTTCTCCCTGGTGCACTACGCTGGAACAGTGGACTACAACATCTCTGGCTGGCTGGAGAAGAACAAGGACCCTCTGAATGAAACTGTCATTGGGCTGTACCAGAAATCATCTGTGAAGACCCTGGCTTTACTCTTTGCCAACTATGGTGGAGCAGATGCAGGTCAATTTTGTGGAAATAGTATTTACATCGTGGGAGAGTTGTCACAGAATTAAAGCCATAAACACTAAACATTTAAAGTTGTTTTCTGTTAATTCTAAAACTTTTTGTTTTCCTTGATTCAATTCACAGAGGCTGGTGGTGGCAAGAAGGGAGGCAAGAAGAAGGGTTCTTCATTCCAGACTGTCTCAGCTCTTTTCCGGGTACAATACTGCATCTGTTATTTCTGAAATTTGATGAAAGGGGCCAGCTAATATTAAATTTGAAAGAGCTATTTTAAATTACAGTAAAGGGGGTAAATTTCTTTGGAAATTCCACATCAGGTTTTCCAGGGTCAATTTTAACACTGCAAATATGTTCAAAAATGAGCATTCAGTCTTCAAAATCATGGAAATCTAATAATTTGTAGTAGTTTTCTTTCCTATTTTTTTATTAGCAGATATCATTCAGATCTTCATATTTTTATGTCTTTGGGTCAGACTAGAATGGTAATATTAGTATTCCTGCACTTCTGTTGAGGAGTTGAAAAGAATTTCTAATGAGATAAATATCTCATTGGAATAAATCCCCATTTTTTAAAACTTAAGTTCTGAAGGCAGAATGTGAAAAATTTAAGTCATTTACACTTTGTGAATGTCTGAAATTATGTATTAGTTTTCACTGAACCAATAGCAGCATTGTAGGATTTCAGCCTAAAAATTGTGCTCAGTATCTTCAAATAGAAGAAATTTTTGGGTTTTGTGGCTTTATCTAAGTGCTCCAAAACCCAACTTGAGAAGTTGTAAAATCATTACCTAGGCTTGCTGCATCAAACACTGGATAAGGAAACTCACATTGCTAACTGATTCCTCTAGGAGAATCTCAACAAGCTGATGACCAATCTGAGGAGCACTCACCCCCATTTTGTGCGCTGCATCATCCCCAATGAGACTAAAACACCTGGTAAGATGCTCAAGCAGAAACATCCTTCCTCTGATACATCCACTCCCTTCTGCATCCATTCCCTTCTGCACTGCAACCTGTGCCACTCATTTGTGCTCTGCACTGCCAGGTGCCATGGAGCATGAACTGGTGCTTCACCAGCTGCGCTGTAACGGCGTGCTGGAAGGGATCAGGATTTGCAGGAAAGGGTTCCCCAGCAGAGTCCTCTATGCTGACTTCAAACAGAGGTGAGAGCACTGCACTTGTTAGCATCATTAAAAGCTATGTTGGCTCATTCATGGGTCCATTTAGGCTGTGCTCTAATTTTAAAAAGAGCTGGTGGGGTTTAGTGGCTACCGTGTGTTGTGTGGAAAAAAATAGCCCTATCTTCCTCTAATTCCACAGATACAAGGTGCTTAATGCCAGTGCCATCCCCGAGGGACAGTTCATCGACAGCAAGAAGGCTTCTGAGAAGCTCCTTGGCTCCATCGATGTGGACCACACCCAGTACAAATTTGGACACACCAAGGTACAAACCCCCCCACTCACGGTGTCCCTGGGCTTTGCTCTACCTGACACTGATGGGCTGCAACATTCCCCCTCTCAAGGTGTTCTTCAAAGCTGGGCTGCTGGGACTCCTGGAGGAGATGCGGGATGAGAAGCTGGCACAGCTCATCACCCGCACCCAGGCCAGGTGCAGGGGTTACCTGATGAGGGTGGAGTACCAGAGAATGGTGGAGCGGAGGTACACATTCCTCTTCTTCAGTTAAAGTCACTCTGCTTGGGGGAAAGCGTTGACACTCGTCAGACTGAGAATATTCACTGGACTTTTTGATTATGCCTCAGGGAGTCCATCTTCTGCATCCAGTACAACATTCGTGCATTCATGAATGTCAAACACTGGCCATGGATGAAGCTGTTCTTCAAGATCAAGCCCTTGCTGAAGAGTGCAGAGTCTGAGAAGGAGATGGCCAACATGAAACAAGAGTTTGAGAAAACCAAGGAAGAGCTTGCCAAGTCTGAGGCAAAGCGGAAGGAGCTGGAGGAGAAAATGGTGAAACTTGTGCAGGAGAAAAATGACCTGCAGCTCCAAGTACAGGCTGTGAGTATATCACCTTTAGTTTATCACTCAGAAAATGAGTCTACACATTCAGACTGTTCTATTTGAACAGAAGATCAGACTATAGGAGAACAAAAGTCATAAATTGGGGGAATTGTCCATCCTATGTGTGTGAAGGTGAGGAAACAAATTCTGGCAGTGATGTGGTGAGCACTCTGACATCCAGTGCAAAGAAAGAGTGAGTTTCACGTGGGAGCCAGTGCTTGTGCCTTCACAGGAAGGAGGCAGATGTAGATCCTCGACAGGACATAGAATAATGAATTAAATTTGCAGCATAAATGCAAACCAAACTTGAAAGTGGTACTTTTAAATGCAGGTGCAGGCAAAGCCATCCTCTCCTTTCTTGGTAACTAACAAGTAAGATCCTTCTGTTGCTGAAGTTGAAGGTCAGGTTCAGCTGCTACCCAGTTATAAAAGGGGCAGAGCAGAGAAACTTCAAAA
>VZRQ01006242.1:0-22485 GCA_013397975.1 Machaerirhynchus nigripectus
GCGTGCTGTGGAAAGCTTGTGGATATTCATTCCAAGTACGTGAAGGCCACAAGCCGCGCTCGCAGCATGTGCAAGAGGATGGCATGTCCCCCGGCAGGGCCGGTCGAGCGTTCCCCTGCAGCCTATCGGGCAGAGGTGCCAGAGGTCCTCGGATCTCTCCCTCGGGCCCCCGGCGGCCGCCCCCTCCTCCCGGCAGCGGGATGGCTGCGGGGCCGGGGCCGCAGCTGGTAGGGCCAGTGCGGGGATGTGCCGCGTACCCCGTGCCCGGCCGCGGCGCTCTGCCGGCAGCCGGCCGGGCCGACCACGTACTCCTGGTAGTCGTCGTCCGCCCTGACCGTGTGCAGGATGCGGCCGAAGCGCTGCCGGCAGAGCGGGCAGGCGGCGTGCACGGCAGCCCACTGCCGGATGCAGGCGAAGCAGAAGGTGTGCAGGCAGGTGTCCACGTGGGCCGCGTCGTCCACGTCGTCCAGGCAGATGGGGCACGGCCCGGCTGCCGCTGCCTCCCGCTGCCCCCGGCTCGTGCCGGCCGCCGTGGCGGAGCCGCTCTCCTGCAGAGCCTCCTCGGCACCGCGCGCCATGTGCTGGCGAGAGACGGGCGGAGTGCCGGTGCTTCTCCGGCGCCAGGAACCGGGCAGCCGAGAAGGCCCCAGGGCACAGAGGGGAGACAGGGGCCTCCCGAAGGGTCTCCTTATGGGCAGAGAAGTGAGATAGGGGCCCCCCGAAGGGTCTCCTTGTGGGGCACAGAGGTGAGATAGGGGCCTCCCGAAGGGTCTCCTTGTGGGGCACAGAGGGGAGACAGGGGCCCCCCGAAGGGTCTCCTTGTGGGGGACAGAGGGGAGACAGGGGCCTCCCGAAGGGTCTCCTTGCAGGAGACTGGAAAGTGACGGACCAGCCCCTCAGCTGCCTTCGACAGGGGCCTCCCCCTCCGCTCCCCCCAGGCACGCTGCCTCCATTCCAGGAGAAACCCCCCCTTCCACACTGCTCCCGCCCAGCCAGCGGTACTCAGCTGGCACAGGGTACCTGCAGGAGGCAGTCGGGGAAGGAGGAGGTGGCTGGGAGCCCTCAGTGGTGCTGTGGAGCACTGCCAGTGCAGGGCCAGGGTCCTGCTGAAGGCCTCACCCTGGGCCAAGTGTGCGAGTTCAGGAGCCTGTGGCACCCAGCCTGGTGAGCACAACAAACACCCCAGAGGGGGAAAGTCTCCACTCCACATCTTTCGGTGGCCTTAAGGCCCCCAGTTTGTCAGGTCCTGTGGTGCGTCTGGTGCTGCTGTGCCTTCTCCAGGGAGAACTGTCCAAGCTCTCTCAGCTTTACTTCAGAGGAGAGACACTCCAGTACCCTCGGCATGGGTGTGGCCTTTCCCTGGGCTCTCTCCAGCTCCTCATCTCTCCCGGGCTGGAGAGCCCAGAGCTGGGCACAGCACTCCAGGTGTGGCCTCACCGGGCAGGGGAGAGGGCAGGATCCCTTCCTGTCCTGCTGGCAGCACTCCCAGTGACTGTGGCCGGGCACTGGGGCACTCACTGCTGGCCCGTGTTCCTCCTGGGCCTTTCTGGCCAAGCCGCTGTTGGTTCATGGGGTTACTCCTCCGCAGGCACAGCGTTTGGAATCTCCTTTTGTTAAACTGCATGAGAATCCTGTTGGCCCCTTTCTCTGGTCATTTAAATAAAATTGTTAAAACACTTGTTTTGAAAAACACAAGTGATAAGGCAATAGTAAGGATGTCGAGGTTAAAAGGTACAATCTCTTCCTTCAGAGAGACCAGAGGAAAGATGGACAAGAATAAGGAATTACATTTTCATTCTTCTCAAGGAAAAAATGATGAAGGGGTTTGGGATCCAGTTGTATTCTCTACAGGGTGAAACAAAGCAATCGTACTAGTATGTCATTGCTCTCTTTTACACTGCTCCTGACTCTGAGGGGCTTTTTCCACCTCACCTTTGGCCTTCAGAAGACACAGATATCTCTAAATTTGTTGTCTTGGTTTGGTTTGCTTTTTTTTCCTAAAATATAGGACATTACTTTTTCATTTTTAAAGATTTTTAATGGGAGGTTCAGACAAGAGGTTTAGCCCCACCCATGAAATGTACCTTCAGTCTTCATATCCTCCCATTCTTTTATCCTTTTACAGGTCCAATTTGTACAAATTAATACTGATATATGCAATGTACATCAGTGATCCTATAGCATCTGAGTCTTCTGCAGTCTACAACCTGTAGTGAATTCTCAAACTAGGCTTACAGTCTCCCATATATTTGTAGGTTTAAACTTCATAAAAACAAACCTGAATGATGGCAACTGACATTTTAAAACATTGTTATACATACCGCATGATTTCTGTAGGCTTAAGGTTTAATCCAGATCTTTTTCTAAATCACAGAACCATAGAATATGAAGGGTTGGAAGGGACCTTTAAGACCATCAGGTCCCAACCTCCCTGCCATGGGAAGGGGTACCTCCCACTAGACCAGGTTGCTCAAGGCCTTACGCAACCTAAAAAATAAACATCTACCTGGAATATTGCCCTGCATCTTTGGAATAGTCTTTCTTCAGAAAAAAATATCAAATGTCAAAGTTGATTTCTGTAAAGCATCTAGATAATGTGTAGAAGTCACTGACTTAAAATCTGGTGTGCATCACATGAAAACACATGCTCAATGATCTCTCACTGGTGGATATAATAACAATGCCCTAGAGAGCTACAAGACCATTTATTACCTGTATTCCAAGAGCGTTGCATGTGAGTATTAAGGTGCCTTCTGCATGAGCAGTAACCTCATCATAGGAAACTGTATCACTTGGCATATGCAAATTTACTGTATCTGTTTGGAATTACTTGCAACTGACTTTTGATTTTGTCCTGGAGCTGCAAGTAGAATGCTGCAGCTGACAATAAGGAAAAAAAATCATCATCTTATCATGGTATCTCAAAATTCATTTATTTACATCGCTTGTCTGTCTTGTCAGAACCTTGTTGTCATTTAGGTAGTATGTAAAAAAATTCCAGATACTTTAAGAAAGGCATGAGAGGGAGCAAGCTTTAAAAAGAAGGGGAAGAAGGGGAAACACATGAAGTGATTTAGGGTACTAAAAGCAGCTACTAAAGCAAACTGCTAGTTATTATATTTTTTCAATAGCATTTTCTTATCCTTTTTAAGTACTCTGTACAAGTTTTATACAGTCAACAGGGGAAACTGATATCAATAATAAGGGGGATTAGGGTAATAAATCAGGATGAAATACATCACAATAGTGAAAAGGAATGTTTCTTTGTTAGTTTAAAGGATAATCCATGACACTTGTAACAAAAGTGCATTAACATTTGGGGATTAATTATAAGTTGTATAATGTTTTAAAATGTTGCTAAACATTTTGTACAGTAGAGTGCATTGAAAGTAAGCATATTCCTGCAGGGGATTTCAGCTCAATGCCACAATACCGTATTACCACATGAGACAGCGTGTTAAAATTATTGCACCCAAAAATGAGTCTGCATGGTCTGCTTTTATTGTTCTAATTGAACAAAAAATAAAAAGAGAGAGCCATCCAAAATAGTCCAAATAAAAGGGATATTTTTCATGGAAGCTTTTTACAAAAGATTTTTTAAAATACAGGTTTTAGTCTGACAGTGTCCCTTTCAGTTTGTGAGATCAGGCAAAAAAACTTCTTACACCTGCTCATCCTTCTCACTGCCCTGAAGACTGGCAATTAGTAAGATAAGTAGATCTCCATTCGCAAAAATAATGTTTTTCCCACTTTTGATTCTCTGGAAGTTTCAGTGAAAGGATTCGTCTATATGATCGAAATATTACATTCAGCTGTTGTGAGGCAATGGCTTACATGATGCTGTCCTTTTAAAGAGGAATTTATATTGTGTGTTATCTTAGTCATTGGAAGATTTGGTGTATTTAAAGAAAAAGAGATAAATGATTCTATAATTCTACATCTCCCCTAACTATTCTCCAGAGGAATGCAGAGTCACTGAATTGGTTTGATTAAGGACTTCCCATCATTAATACATGACTCCAAAAGGAAGAACTTAAGAGAGGCTTAGCACAGAGGATTTGCAGAAAGAGCTATTGTGGAAAGGAACAGTAGGAATCTTCTCAGTGCCCTAAGCAATGTCAGACAGTGCAGGAAGTGTCTGGATTCTGCTTGTAATTACTGTACCATTTAAAGATTACTCTTCTCTGGGTCATAAAAGAAATACAGCATTTGTACCGTAAAATAATTTTGATCTGATAGCTTGACACACCTTTTNATATAGTTCATTAGATTAAAACTGTTTAAGATATTACACTGTCTTGTACATCTTTCAGGTCTGCTGCTAGCCCAGCTGCAGAAGAGCTGTTTTCTTTGGCAAGTCATAAAAGAATATGTCCTTTTCATATCGCTTTTCTTTGGTTTTTTGATGATAGTGAGCATTGAACTATTCTTCCAAGTACATCTTGACTTATAATTTAAATGCAGTGCTTAGTTTATTCACCAGGGGTCATCAAAGGTCTGGATTTTCTTTGTCTACTGAGGTGAACTGAATGATGACATTTCTCAGCTTTCTTCAGGACTTGGCATTTGGAAATGTTCATGTACCCTCTTACAGCTCTATTGCTCAGTCTGTTGTAACTATAGAATGCATTCTGAAGATTTGTTTCAAATATCTAAGACCACAGTGTTTGCTTTGGCAGACAGTTTAGTTCAAGGGTCTTGTTTATGCGGTATTATTTTTCTGTTAGTGAATAGTGTAAATGAAACTGTTAGAAAATGCCGGAGCCGTAACAGTTTCTGTCCCTTGCAAATATTTGGAAAAGCAAGTACGGAATAAAGTGGCAAAACTTGAATTAGGTACAAATTTGGTCTTGCTCTGAATTCTGGACTGTTTTGGCAGCCGACAAATCACTTTTCAGATCTGACTGCATTATAATGTCTCACAAAGGCAGCAACAAGGAAGAAAGCAGATAACACATTTGTCTAATGAAACACTTCTAGTAACTACTTTTCCAGCCCTGGGTGAAATGTGTACTGCTGAGGATAAACAATGCAGTGTAACATCAGTATGACTCAACATTATCTGTAGGTTTTTGTCACTAAAACACTACAGAAGAAGTACATATTGTCCTGAACCAAATTTGTTTATGCTGAATTATCAGATCAAGTATGTTCTCCATCGACTTCAGAGACTTTTGGACATAAACTGGGAACAGTTTACCTCACTTTGCCAGGCACTTTAGGATGTACTTCCTAATCCAAGCCTAACAACAGAATCGGTGAGAGCTAAGTTCTGGGTGGCAACAGCAAAACAAGCAGCTTCAGCTGCTCAGACTGAGTCTGAGGTGCTTTTCCTACTGTTTCTGCTAGTGAATAATGGTAGTTCCTAACCCAATATTTTGTTGCACAGAAAATGGTTTCTGAGATGCTGAGATAGGTAGTGTAATTAAAGCATGTGTATTAGGATGTTGGGTAGATAAATGATTCTGACAGACCACAGTTCAGACAGTAATAAATGTCCTGGCATTACTCTGTCATGCCTAGGATTCCATGGTAACCTACTGTCTGCTCTAAACTTCGTTATTGCTTCCCGTGGTAGGTGTATTTAGTGATCACCTCACTTCCATTAGACTAAGTACCAGACCCGTGACACATGGATAAGTCTCTTTTCAGAGGACCTCTAAGTTCTCTGTGAAGTGTACCTTCCACCCAAGACATTAGCCACCTTCAGAATTTCCACACTTCTAAAACATCCAGCTCCATGAGCAGTAAATCACTATTTCCTATGGTTTCTGTTTCATGTTTGCATTATTCTTTGTCTTGGAATAGATGCACTCATATTAAAATTTGTCCTATAATGAGAAATTTTCTCTGTGTGTTTTCAGTTTCTAAAGGCAAACTGCATTCACACTGCATCCTGTCAGTGAATCACTGGAGCACTGATGTGTTTTCTCTTCTTTGCTCTATTTTAAGTGCACCTGCAAGAGCTGTTATCATTGATACCTGTGTCACATTTGTCTAAAACTGACCAAAGGCATTCAGAAATGCTCAGGGGAGACTTGACTGACACAAACATTTAAGACATAGCTAAGTTATAAAAGTAAAACATACTGTTACCTTTAATCCCAGAAAAATTCTTTAGGAAAGAGACATCTAACACAGCCACACAATTGCCTGAGAGAGAATTTTTACGCTCATCTTTTTTGCACTTCTGTGTTGTCGTTTGTAACACGTTCATGACAATTACCATATAAATGTTTGCCACTTCAGGTTTTTTATGTCCTTATCTGGTCTTTATTTATATTTTTGACTACATATATTGCTAAAATCTTCGCATGCTTTTATGATAAGAAGCTTGATAGGCGAAAAGAAATTATTAAAACATTAAGATAAGAGAGTCATGTCTAAAGGAATATTTGAAATATGGAAAAAACCAACAAAAATATTCTTTCTTAACATGATTTCCATATATTCTGTATGTTCCGTAAGTTGCCTTATGGCCTTTTTTGAAATCTCAAGAAGATTACACACTCTGACATACTCTGTTTTACCAAGAATACATATCTGATTTACCATCATGATGGTCATGATGGGCTGAACGTAAGCAGACAGAAAATGTACATACTATGGCTGAGATTAATGCAGCAATATTGGTTTAGACTAGCTAATTAACCATTCTTAATAAAGGATTTTATTTATTTATTTATTTATTATTAGGTCTGTACAATTAATAATATTAACTGGTTTTTTTTCTGAAAAGCATCTATTTATTAGTCTAGGCCAAGAATAAGGATCTGAAGTAGGAAAGAACAGTGAGTGAAATGCCAACACTACTTTTTCTTGAGACCAATTTCAGTGAAATTTTCCAAGAGATAATCCCTTTGTTGGAAAGACAATGAAAGATAATTTAAATTAAAAATTACAGATTACCTGATTATAATTTCATTTGTCTTAGTATGAAATGTGTGTCATCAGAGGGATAAGCAAGAAAGTGTTCAACAAATACAGTCTCTGTGACTGAGTAGCATGTTGTGAAATGTACTCGGTGTGTATAAGGACACCCTAAGAATTTCCAGTTTTCCCCATCTGCTCTGATCTTTACCTGCGCTGAGTTTCCCTCTTATGCTTTATACATACATATACATATATACATATATACATATGTATATATACACATGTCAACTATATATATGGTAGTAATACAGTCTCTTGCTCCTGAACAGGAAAGCACTAATAAATGTACATTTAATGCCTTTAATTGTCTTGAGTTTGTGGTCACCTTCTTTGATGCTGTTGACAGACAATTACATCTTTATAAGCTTAAGCGTTTTCAACAGTAACACTGAGAGAAGATTGATCTTCCAAAACCACATCCAGGAAAAAATGTTTTGCCAGCCGTCTCTTACCTGGTTTTATCTCACAGATCTCAGAATTGTTTTGTGGCAGCTCTGAGGAAAATGCTCAAGTGGTGTCAATACTCTTACACCCTTGTCAACCAATTCTGCCTCTTGAGGAAAAAGGATAGCAAACAGATATCTGAAGCCTCTCACAGTTAAATTTTTAACTGCTCTGACAGTAAGCAGGCCTTGCTCAGCTCACCTAGGAAAAGTAATTGATTTACTTTTTTTGCAGCTTTCAGTTGTGGCAGTTGGGATAGGCAGAAGGCCGTGAGCTGTTGGTGCATCTGCACTCATCTCAGATCTTTGCCTGTCTCATTTTATATGCTAAGAACTTCTACAGATGAGGAGCAGATATGCATACATGCCAGGCTGCAGCATTAGGCTCACTAAGTTTACCATAGTGTCAGTCTTCAGCGAAACCAAATCTGTATTTCATCATTTAACAGATATGTCTGTCAGACTTGGGCTGTGCTGTCTGACTCCTTCTGTTGGACCTAAGAAAGCTTAAACTAACTTCTTTCACATACACGCTGTGGAAAAAAATTTCTCAGAATCAGAAATATGAAGGATGATACTCTTTCTCTGAGCTTAGTTGCACAATATACTTGACAGTCATTTTCAATTAAGTATTCCCTTCTCACCTCTTTTTATATTCTTTTAGTGAAGAATGGCAACTAGTAGAAAGAAATTTCTTTTAGCAAAGACAGAACACCATATTACTCTTCGGAACCATCTTTGAGATAAATAACTTGGAAAAACAAATTCCGTTTCTGTCTGCTTCTCGTAATTGTCTTAAACGCCGTTAAGATCACCAAAGAGTTTTGCCCACTAGGGCAAAGTGTATAAAAGCTGCGACCACTGAAGCCCAAGTATATACCTGCAGAGAATATGCTTGGGTGTTCCTACATAATACCTGAACATGTATGAACCCACTGAACTCTGTGTTTTGTGGGACACCCCCACTACTAAGAAGACAAGAAGAGGAGGACAAGCAGGACACCACTGCATCCACAGGGGTGGTGATTATCCTTCTGCTTAATATGTCTCTGTTTCTTTCCTTCCCATCCCCCCTCCTCTCTTTTCTATTTGTTTCTCTCTTCACCTAACATTTATTGCTAAATAAAGTCTGTACCATAGACTTTGGCATATGGTCTTGTTTGCACCTTAATTTGGGCAGAGGCATCTCTCTAGTCATCAGATCATAACACTGTCCAAGGAGGGAGGCAACATAGCAAGTCAAGGCAACATATCATTAATGTTAAGTATAGACATTGACAAAACATTCCTAATTCACAAACACTCAGGTAATCTGGGTTTTAGCTGTGGGGGTAGGAGTGTGTGTTTGCTTTTTGTTGCTGTGGGGCATTTTGTTTCCTGACAGACAGCAGTTTATCTTTACTTGTCTTTCATGTATGAAACTGTTAAAGAGTCAAAAGTAGCACGCTGGTTTGTTATGAGTGTTGTCTACGAAATTGTTGCAATGGGATATGTTGCAGACTCCATTAAATATGGAGTGCAACAATACTGAAGTTGACAATTTGAAATATGAGAAGTACTTTCCTGTCCTTTGCCATTTTTGGAATAGATGTAATTGATTCAGTATTCACGTCTTTCTTCAATCTATTTGAAGACTTCTTACAAGCTGAGTAACACTTATGTCCTCTCATAAATGTGTGTACTAGTATGTAATTCCCTGGGCACTCCCCGGAGTAAAAAATGTTTCTGTGCTGGAGACGGGAAGAAGAGTGAAAAGAAAATTATGATAGTAACAGTGAATAATACTTGCTATGATTCCAATACTCCTCCTGATTAAACAGTTGTTATACCATACCTTCCCATGCCTTGCACAAGAACAGTACAATTGAAACTGCTAAAGAATAATGCTATTGTTTAGATGCTTTTGCTTATTTTTCAGTTTCATAAGGACGTTGTAGCTTTCTTAGTGGAAGCTCCCTTTAGACAGCAGATTTTATATTGATTTTAAGACTGTTGTTGTCCTTGACTGCCATTAAAAATGTGGCTTTAAATTATTCAACTTCACTTTTCATAGAAGTGTGTTTTTCTGGTTTTTTGTTACTGTTGTTGCTTTGGTTTGGGTGGGGGTTGTTTTGGATGTTTTCGTTTTGTTTTTAACCTGGGGGAAACAACATAAGTGTAAGGAAACAGCATAAAACAGTCTCTAAATAAGTTGCTGGAAATCTATGCAAATGTGTAGGAAAAAAATGTGAGGGGGTTTCTTTGGACAAGTGTGACAACCAGATTAAGCAAAAGAGTAAGTTTACTTTTTACAAGTAATTGACTTTATAGGCTATTATCCCTGAAAATGGATGGTTTATTTGAGGAAAAGTTAAATTTAAAATTTACAGGCGGACAAACCAGATAAAATTAATTATCAGATGCAAGCAATAGCACTAGGAAGCGTGATAGCACAAGACAGTAAATAGTTGTCATACTACTTCCCATTCACAATTTTTGCTGACTCTTACAAGAAAACACTCTTGGTTTTGTTTCATTTTGGCTTTGTTTCCTCCTGTGTTATTTGCAGAAAAAATTGTAACACCCTCTAAAATACATGTGAAATCTGTTCATTTTCCACATTAAAAATCTGTAACTTTGGCTTGAAAGTTTCTTCTTAGGTTTTAAAGAAAGAGGAAGGCTGAGAAGATTTTTAGTGCTCCAACTATGGATTTTGCCATCAATTTTCTGCATATCCTTTACTTGAAGTGCCATATAGTTGCCATCATTAAATGTTATCCATACTGAAATTCCTTCAGCTGACTGCTAATAACCTGGCAAACATGCAGCAGCATATTTTCCCATGAATTATATATCCTTACCATCTTTTCCAGATAACTTTTAAAATAAGGTGTTGAACTCTGACAAATCAAAAGGTTTCAAAATGTGTTTAGAAGTAATTTTCGGAGGCATTTTCTATCAAAACCATATAGACACCTATCTGTTCCTTGAGTTAGCTTCTAGGCAGTCATGCACTTAGAATTGAAGATCAGTAGTTTATTCATAAAGTTGTAATTTAAGGTAATCATAGCAGTTGGGACATTTCCAACTTGTGCTGGTTTTTCCTCCCAAACGACTTCTTTGACTGATAGTTTACTGTTAAGGTATGGCAATTGTGTTTCTTTGCTTTTAAGTAGCACTGCAATTAGAATCTCCTACAGTTTCCACTGGATTTGCCTTTTTTTTTTTTTTAATAAACCAGGTTTAGTTCTGCTGTTTGCAGCACTTCAGAGTTCTTTGTTACTTGTTTAATAGCTTTTGGAGTCTTCATTTTAAAACTCTATCAATCAGGAAACTCAAAATGTCTTTCCTAATTCATTGTTTGTTACTATGCCAAACTGTCTCAGTAAATTTTTCATTACAAATCAAATGTCAAAAGTGAGAAGTGAGAGACTGGATGTTTGGTACCAAATGCTACACTGAAGCTGGTTGTGTTTCCTTTAAAATACTTGCTGTACCTGTTTGTAAAGCCTTGACATTTCTTTTTGGTTTTGACAGCATGTAGTAATATTCCAAGTTGTTCTAGGGATATGAAAAAATTCAGGAATTTGATAAAGGCTCTCAAATGCTTTCTTCAAACCCACATATCTGTGGTGAGAGATCTTTGCTGTTGAATGCTGTTATTGCTGAGTTGAAGGTGTTCTAGCTCAAAAGTCTAGCCTGCACTTCACCTCAGCCACTTCATTACTTAGCCTTAAAAAGTTTTCCTGGCACTACACTTATTAGAATTGAGTGATTTTCCTCTTCTTCTTGTCAAAAGCTTTCACTTCCCTAATCTTGATCTCCCCCTTGATCTTCCCCAGATCTTTACTTTCTATTTTTTCTTCCTTTTGACTTGAAATACTGCACTGGTTTGCTCTGCATATTTAAATTCTTTTACAAAAGGATCACAGGGTGCTTTGGGTTTCGTGATTTTGGTTTGTTGTTGTTGTCAGGGTTTTTGGTTTTGTCATTTGGGGTTTGTTTGGTTTGGTTTGGTTTGGTTGGTTGGGGTTTTTTTTACACTGAGCATTTACTATTACTTGAAAAATCTGTCTGTTGCTCTTTTGCTTAAGGTCTTTCCACAGTTCCCTGTTGCGGTGAATAGCACAAGCTTGTCCATTAAAAACCTGAACAAGATTTTACAACTTCACAGCCAAAACTTTCTGTAATGTCTTCAGCACTTTGGGAATATGATTCTCTGGTCTCCCAATACACAAATATGCCTCCTGGAAATGTTTTATTCAGCAAAGAGAAGAGAAAAGTTAGGAAAAAAATTAAAAGTCATACAATTGAAACAATTGAAAAAAAATATGATGAACTTTTGGACAGTGAGATTTTAGCTGGGTTATTCACAACCAGGATTCAAGCTTGTAAAGTTGTTCAGTGGGAGGATGCTGCTCCTTTGTCTGAAAACCATCACCCAGTTTTATTGCATGGAAGGGGAAGGAACATCATACCAGGCTCAGCTATAATTCACATAACCCCAAACAGGTCTTGGCATTTTTATCAGAGTGTGCTAGTGACATTGTTTGTGTCTCCATCCAGAAGTTTGTACCTGTGTTTTCTGCCACCACTGCTTGCTTTTAGCTTACCCAACTAGAAAAGTCCCCACTTAGACATCCATTTCTGATTGCACTGGATCTATCCTGCCTTCTTCTGTGCCATATGAGCCAATGGTTTATTTTCTAAAGGAAAAATTAGACATTTTCCACTTACACCAAAATGGTAGAAGCACGTCCAGCGGCCACAGTTTTCAGGCAATTTATATTCTGTCTGGAATACTTCACACACTAAATTGCGACATGCACTGCTGCATTTTGGCACCCTCACTGTAGATCAAACCACAGGGTGTTGCAAGACATAAAATCATACCAGAAAAGCTCTTTGAAAAAGCTATCAATAAATACGTCTTACATAGAAGTTGAAATTTTATTGCTTTCTTGTGTTTTTCTTCATGTAAAGTCAACCACCACCAAAAAATGGCAGTATGTGGATCAGTAAAGGGCTTCTTGATTAACCATTAATGTGCTACAACATTCTGGCATCAGGTAAAAGATTCTGCATATCAAAGACTGGAGAAAATTTTATTTAATAGTTAGATGTATTCCAGTACTAAGTTATTTAGGTATTTTAAATCTTAGCATTAACCATCTCTCTTTTTACTTTTCATTTGTGATGTTTCCTCAAAAATGGGGAAGTTTGTTGCTTTTTAAATCTCATCCTCTTCTTTCCCAAATAAAAATGTTGTCCTCTTCCCACAAGGAAATTGAGTAGTCTGGTATAATAACAAATTGCAAAGAGCAGGTATTAAAGGGTTTGAGAGAAGAGTGAAAGAGCAAAATATAAAAGTTTAATCTGAACATCCATTATTACACAAATTGTCTGTGATTTCAATAGTATTGTTCTTTTGTTGGAAATTGTAAATGTGGGAAGGAGTTAAGATCTGGCTTTTGCATCAAATCAAAATCAGGAAGAATCAGTTACGAAAAATAGAGAACTGATATAATTACACTCAAGTACTTTAAATTACTACACATTAAAGCATTGTACATAGTATAGGAAACAAGTAGACAGCAACTATCATTAGTGAAAAGCAATTGCAGTTAAACTAGACAGAGTTTAGAGCAGGATTTAGTCTTGAGGCTTCATCAGTGTAAATTATGCTTATAGACCAATGGTAATAAAGTACCTCAGAAGTTTCTGTGAGTATTGTGCCAGTGAAAAATTAACTTTTTTTCATTATAATTTTAATGATATCCTTCATGGTTGAGAAAAATATATTAAGTATTCTTGGTCAACATTTGCAAAAATGTGCTCATAAATAGTTATAACTGTTCAAAAACTACTACAGAGAAGAAAAATACAAAAACTACTACAGAGAAGAAAAATAATCGGCATTATTGTTTTGAGATAATAGGATAAAACAAAAATCCATAATTTCTTAGGAGTTCTTGAGTGGGTCAGAATGCATAATGAGAAACTGAAATCTGGAGCCAAATTTAGTACAATTGATTCTGACTCATAAAATTTCATAAAAAGACAGAAATTTCAAGATAAAAAAATATAATTTACTCATCAGTTTTCATATTGGAGATTTTTATCTTTGCATTCTCTTCCAATTGCAGCCATCCTACAAATACATACAGCCAGTTTGCATTACTTTACAGTACAAACTGTACAAGAATGCGAAAATAAATCTAAATAGCTCTTAGAAAAATCAATAAATACTGCTTCAAGATGCATTTCTCAAATATTCATCAGCATCTATGGCTCTTTTAAAATCACTCTTGCAGAGCTTTTGGCACAATCAGAACTCATCAGATTTAACTTTTGCATTTTGAAGTGTAAACTTTAGTTTACAGTTTACAGTTAATGGATGGTAGACAAAGATGAAAGATGTGCAGTGCAAATAGTTTCTCTCAGCATTACCAAGAGAATTACTTAGACATGGCATTGTTATCATACAGGGATCACAAACATGGCATTAATGGTTAACCATGGAGTGTATGAGTCATGAAGCTTTCTCCTGGTGCTTACTTCAGAGGGTGTTTTCCACCAGTGTAACGTGAGAAGAAATATAAGGTAATGGATTTCTATCTAAGGATCTAATTTAAAAAACCAACAAACCAAACACAAAAAAAGGACCACCAACGAATGTCTCTGCCTCTGAGAAGAAATTGTTAACAGTTTTGCTGTATGCTCGCAGCTGAATTTAAGAACATGTAATCACATCAGTCCAGACTTCATTGCAGTTTGACTGTGGAAATGAGACCATTTTATGGTCTCACACTCCATATCACTTTTTAAGACTGCTAAGCAATAAATTTCTCACTTCATTCACGTTTAGGTCACCTTATGCTGCCACATCTGTGGCAGATTTGTGTTTGAAAAGTAAAGAATGGGACACTGATGACAAATTTCTATGCATTTGCTTGCAAACAGTTTGTAGTTTCTTTATAGCCTATCTTGCTACCATAATAGAGAAGATCCTCTGAGCAAAATATAACTGCTACCAGCTGTCTTAAAAACCAAAATCCATTAAATATTTTTACAGTAGAGTGTTCTTTTCAGTTCCATACAGTCAGGGCTCCAAGGGAGTGGATCTGCACACACTTCCCAGAACAGTCCCTTTCTAAGGCTGAATGCCTGATTCTGACTCTGCCAATACTGATTTATGTCAAGGCAGTTCCAAGAACTTCTGAGAAACTGCTGCGGGATTGTAACTGCCATCATTACACAAGTACATATCTGATCAGTAACAGCTTCCTACATAAATGAAAAAAATCCTGTGAGCTCATTTTAAGATATCTCCTAAAGTTTGACTGTACTTTCGTTTGTACAGAAAACTCGTCTTTCAGTCTATCAGTACAAATAGGCACCATATTAATTTCTCAAGTATTTTTATCAGCACAACCTTTCAAACATTAACAAAGCACACAGCACATTTCTGCTAAATCCAAGAATTCTGTGTCTTCCCAATGTAAGCATAAAATTATTTCCATGGAAACAGAGTGACTCTACTTCAAAATCAGAGTACCTTAGCTCAAAACCAGAACTATCAAACATAAAGAAAGGAAGTGGAACAAAATTAGCATTGTCAAGCAGAAGGACTGAGGACTGAGACAATCAACAGATTTAGAAATATCACATACCAACTGAATGAGGCACATCAACAGTTAGAGGAGTGATGGCACAGCTTCTTAGAATTTATGACTCAGCAAGGTTATTTGAGTTGGCATAAGATTGGATTTTTTTAACAATTTGTGTATTTTCACTTGTCTTATGCAACTGCCACGTGTTACCAGAGCTCTTGCTCTGAAACAAATAGAGACCTTATCCTCTGTTTTGTTGATTTTGTTTGTGCACATAATTTTTCTTGGTTTTATATAAATTAAAAAATCCCCTGAATAGTAGAAGAAACACATGCTTGCAGTTGATCTGCTGCTTGAAACATGCCTCTTGCTAATTCCACTTGTTTTTTGGTATTGAAATAACTCAGTGGCCAGTACCAGATGTTGTTATTTGTTGTGGATGCTTTTAAGTTGTTTTACACAGCAAAGAATACCTTGAGTTCAAAAAGGCATGAGGAGGCCTTCCCTGATATTCTCAAGAATATTCTAGACACCTGTGACCCCAAGGGAACCGGCAGGTGTGGACCTAGATCTCTCAGCAAATGCAGAGCCAAGACAGAACCTGCTGTTATTTTTATCAGCACTCTCCTCTTGCTGCAGACAGAGGGAGGTAAAAGGGATAAAGCCTCAAGGTTGTTTCACTCAATTCCTGCATTTTAGATAGCAGGTCTTATTGTCTCAACATCTTATTCCATAACAGAACCTTTGCTGAAAAGAAGTTATGCTCACCAACATCCCTGAGTTTTCCTCAGCTGTTAACCTTGTCGTACAATGAGTAACACTGAAAATGGCTTTATTACCTTCAGAGATGCTTGATGGTGATGACCTTGTAGAAAGACGCAAGTCCAGGAGATAATCTGGGCAATGTGTCTTTCCAATGTATCCTCACTTAGAAAATGCACACTTGCAAAGGAGAGGTTGGGGGGCGGGGGTGGTGGGGTGTTATCTTTGCTCTCAATTTGGTCGGGGGCATAACATGATTCTTAATTTTTATTTCAAGATATGCCAAGAATATATTTTAGGGGGCTATCACAATTATGTTATTCAAAGAATTCATTAAGAATGTGACCCCTTGGAGAAGTGTGGTCAGGCAACCTTTTTCACCCTGTTGTTTCTGGTATGCCCTTGCACCCGCTTAGATTTTGTTACTGTGTAAAGACGCATGTTTGAAATTTCCACGTGTATTTTCCAGGATTAATTAACTGGAGGCTGTAAGGAGACTCAGAGAAGCATAGAACTTCTCAATTCTTGCATGTAAAATACACCCCTGCAGCAACAAGCCTTTACCTTATGCAGGTTAAATGATGCACAAACAGGTGACACACTTGTTAGCTGCCATTTTTCATCAAGTGCTCCATCTCCTTTGCTGAGAAGAGCGGGCCTATTTCTGGAGTGCATGAAATGTTGTTGTACTGAAAGCATATATTATCCTAGACGTCTCGGTGAATTATTAACAGGTCATCATGTCAGGTGCTCTTTGTCCCGTTCTTCTCTCACTCACTTCTGATAATTAGTTGAAACTCACCATTCAAGAATACTGCCTTTGTTAAATGCCTGTGGGATGAGGTAAGGCCATAGGATTAATTCCAGCATTTTTCAGACCCACACATAGTATATAGCAAGTAGCAGCTCTGAGAGGCAAAAGTAGTCGATTACTCGCTTTTTCTCTTCTCTTCACCAAACCCCAAGTATATGAAATTTAGATGAGCTTTTAGTGTGGCACTTACTAGGCTTGATTTGGTATGCATGTTCATTACAGGCTTTCACACTACAGACTGTAGGAGAATCACTCCTTGTTCACTTCAGTTCAAACGGGGCCTGAATTAACGTTAACATTTCTATGTCACTCTTTTATAGACTCTTCTGTTCTCTCCCACTTCAACAAAAAACTGGATGAGAAGATCACAGAGGTTCTTCCTTACTTTGGGGTGAGATTTTCTGTACTTCCCATGTAGGCACACTTGTCTTACAAATGAGTCTCAGGGTATTCACTAAGTGCCACAGAAATACCAAGGAAGACTGCATACCTGGTATCAGTTCTGTCTCAAAAAATGTGAGACAAAAGAATAGAGGAATAAAAGAATGGGAACCACTGAATGCAAAATTCCCCTCTGTGGTATAGTTTATGCAGTTGGTTATGTCAAGGAAGAGTGGATGTACAACTTCGCCATGTCAAAATAACAGTACTTGTGAACACGGCAACTTGCTTCTAATAGGTACATATAATAAAGTGTCATTGAGAATCTGCTCAAGGGTTTACATGGAATTGGAGTAAGACTCTCAAGTGCAGTGGGCATAACATCAAGGTAAGGCAAAACTGGAAGGCAAAACACCACTACTGTGAGGTTTTCTAGGATATAAGCAACCCATGTCTTCCAATTAAGAAGTGATTTCTATTTCTGATGATGTTTGCAATGGCTTTACCTAGACTGAAAATATGTAATTGATAGTCTTATAAATGCTACTGGCAACTACAATCCCAAGTTTAGGTTAATGATGCATTCTCTTCTTTTTTTAGGAAAGAACCTTGAGAGTTTTGAAAGAAAAAAAGCTTTCGTCAACTCCTGTATGTCCTTTCTCTGTCTCTGTACATATATAGAGGTATATTGTACTATGTTGTAGTATGACTGTTTTTATTTTTCCCTTCACATATCACAATTCCATCAGTGACGTTTCCTGAAATTATCTCTGACTTATTTTTGCTTTTGAATCCATACTTCAATTCAATTTTAGACTTGTGTATGATTCTCAAGCAAGTCATACAACATCAGTTTTCCTACTTACCTTTTTCTGCAAAGAGAAAGGGGTAAATTTACACTCATTCACATTTGTGCAGCCCCAAAAATGACTTAAATGTTTAGTGTGCTTTGTCAGGAAGACTTTCTGAACAACAAAAGAGAAAAGATATCATAGAAAAGAGAACAACTGATGGGAAAAAATACTTTTCCCCTCTCCCTTCTTAGTACTGATTTTAGCATAAAAATATGCTAAAGCCACTAAACAGAAAGACACCGCAGTAATAAGAGGAAATACTAGACTGTATTAATGGGGATTAATTTGATGCAATATGTTGCATTAATTGGGAAACCCCCAATACTAGGTTTCTGCTCAAGTTTTTCTCTAGTACAGGCAGCCAGAATTACAACCAGTGCCTTTCATGTTGCCCATTAACCATGCTCCTCCCAAGTCCAGTGTAAAATGCAGCTGTCTGGCTTTCTGAGGAGCCTTCCTGTGGTGGGATTCTCAGGCTGCAGAGAGTCACCAAAACCACTGATATTGGCAGAAAGCATATTTGGAAGAGGTGCAGGCTGTGGTCAGCTGTGGGCCACACTGGTCTCCAGTTGCTTCAGTGAACCTTTTGCCATCAGCATGCTCCAGTTTGCATCACCAGGCCCTGCACTGGTGATCACTTTGTCTAAAGGAGCATGGAAATCTCTTTTAGCTATCATTTCCCTTAAGGTCCTAGTTTATCTGCTAACAGCCTTCATTGTGTGTAATGACTTGTGTAAGCCATAATTCATACAGTGAAAGTAACAACTTCATCAGTAAGGCATGAAAAAATGATCAGACAAGCATTCCAGCTTCTGCTTGTTCTTCTGTATGGTAAATGTCCTTGTTAGAGGTCACATAGTGATGTGAAAGTAAAATGAAGGACAATGGGATTGGCATGATCAATTCTTTTAGTCTTTTGAGCCATTAAGTGTAGCCTCATTTGACTGTCATGTTAGGGTTAAGGATCAAAGAAGAAAGTTTGAAGTAAATGCAATGAAGCTACTATTACATAAGTCCCTTTTAGCTAAATACAAACTTCCCCCGCCTTTACTCAAAGTAGGTTTGCTCAGCAGTGTGTATACCATGCAGTTTCTATGAAAAAGGCCCACCAAGATAAAAAGCCCAACTGCCAGCACAAACTCTCCACCTAACAGTGAAATGGGCTCTTGAGTACCTGAAACACACAGCTGCAAGTAGGGAAAAAGTGTAGCAACAAGAGTACCACAGTGGATATGAGTGGTATGGCCATTCTTCCCAGTTCAACCTTTAAGCAGCATTTCCATTAGCTGGGTAAAGTAATCTTATTACAAATGTTAGTTCAGCTTTGGTTTGAGTAATTCTGATTGAGTAAATCTGCACACTTCTACTTTTTGCAGATTCTATTTTAGCAGGTTTCCTAAAATTTAATAATAGTTTAATCATTTTAATACAGTTTCTCTTCTGTACATATCTAGATGACAAAACTGCTACTGTATTCAATGCTTTTTTGGACTGTCTTAACATAGTCGCAAAAGAGCAAATTGACATTGGAACTAGAAAATTTTACCAACCATTCTCTGGCTTTTACAGAAGGGTTAGAAAAAAAGTATGTATAATAGAAATGCAGCTTTCACTAATTTTAAACTTCTAGGGTAAAAAGTTCCAATTTCTTTTAAGAGCTGTTTTAACTCCTCATTGCATAAAAGTAAAACTGATCATGAATAAAGGTTTAGTGCAATAATGGTGCCATGTAACACTATTCCCCCTTCTTCAATGGATAAACTGGCCCAGTATTACTGCTTTAACTTTTTCTCTAGGAACTTTGCTCTTATACTACTAATATAACTTCCATTAAAATAAAGTATCCTTCCTCTTCCTTCAGTCAAAGATATCTACAGCTTAATTACAACTGTGTGTGCTAAGTGGTGGGTGAAATCACAATGCTGCCAGTCTAGTTATTAGGATTGTAAATATGGCAGCCACAGTTGCAGAAGCCACTTTCGTTTTTATTTTTCCAACAGATTTTAGCCAGAATTTTCAGGTAATAAGAAGGCCAGCTCACCCTTTTCTGAGCTTAATCAACCTCACTCTGTCCATTCCTGGAATAGCTGAAGCTAGATGATTTACATGCAGCCAAACCTGAAAGTTTGCCCACTGATACATTTTTGATCAAAAGGGAAAGAAGTACAATATTGAGGAAATGGTTATATTTTCTTCTATCTGCCTAGATGTATTTGTAATGCTTCCTCCTGTGTACCTAGCTGCAACCATGCATAAGGTTTGCATTTTTTAGTTATAACAAAGGCATGTTGGAACGTTTAACTAGACACATAGAAAGGTGTTCTTTGTTACAGTTCACTGAACTAACCCATCTCATTTGTGAATCATTAATGATACTGACTGCTGGGTAAATTTACTTTGGTTGTAAATCTATAAATGGCATGGGAAGATGTGGTAGAATGATTTTTCATACTTAGCTTTTAAATGAGAACATTATAGTTTCAAGGAAGGTAAAGGAAAAATATAAATTAACATTTTGGAAGGACACATTGCAACCTTAAAAGAGCTAACATTTTCCATTCTGTAAGATTAATTTTACCATTCTATTTTTGTAGTTTATTGCATTTAGTGAGTATAAACAATCATGCACAAGTTGTCCACTTTAAGACTGTTGTAGGAGAAAATTTTTAAAACTGCTTCTCAAAGGGTAATAGTGGGTAACAAAAACAGCCTAAAAATCAGGGAATTCAAAACACATGTGATGTTACTTGGAGTTATAAAGTGATCCAAGGTAGGAAACAGCAAGTTTGAATGCAAAGCATTTTCTTGAGGATCATGGCAAGAATTTTCCTGAGGATCATGGTCTAGGAAAACAGTCAGTTTTGTGTTCATATAGACATCCTCACTCTTATCTTCAAATATAAGGTATCATGTAATTAGGTACAGTAAATACAAGTAGATACATATTCAGAATGGAAGAATTATGTTTATTTTTTTCCCCTCTTACTGAAGGAGATTGGTGTACATAAAGCTTTATTGAAGTGTTTTCCATTAGGGCAGAGCTGGCATTAATTCACAAATACAGTGGGCTTTGGCACAGGTGCATTGGAGAATTCATAGTTATATGTACATACAAGCACTAATTAACACTGTCTCTCCCACCCCCCAAATTTTCATCTTGTGAGAATTTCTGATGTTTCAAATTTTGTTCTGAATCAGGATTTTGTTCTGAAACAGGAAAACCCCAAATGCCAACACTTTATCAAATAAAAAGTTTAGACAGCTTTCATTCAGAAATTATGTTCTTTGGAGGAATATACCTGTCACATAATTTCTTTACTACACTTGACTATTTTGCTGTAGGATAGTTTGCAGGACATCAAGAAACACTGGTCCAGCTCAAGCACACAGGAAAAAGCACATGGCTTTGAGGTATTTTGAGCCATCTTACTCTCCACTGCATATGGAACTTCTATACTTCTTTTATACTTCTCATTTTAAGAGCTCTCCATTAAAAAAGAAAAATTGAATTTTGAAATACTTGAATTCAGCAACTTTCAGTTCTTATGGTAGTGTATAGAATTAACTAACAATATTTGTTAAACCACAAAGCAACAAATTAAATTAAGATGCAGTGTAAATAAGATTGCACTGGGCAAAGTTTATTTTTAACAAAACTCTACAAGATCACATACATAAGTGTCAGCAACTGTGGACGTAGTAGTTTTTATCTGCTCATGGTTGACACAGAGCCAACCATGTTAATAATTTCATAGTAAGATCAGCTAGGACCATTATTTTCAAAGGTCTCTTTGCAATCCTGCAGCAGGATTTTTCTGCACTTAATTATTTTATTAGTTTGTATTTTGTCCTCTGATTTCTACTCCAATATGTGGGTGTGGTACGAGGTAATTTCTTATCTCCTCAGTATGTTGGATTCTTAGGATGTGTTTTGGACATAAGCATGAATCAACTTCTGTGTCTATCTTTTTTTTTTCATTGTGTCTAATGCAGAGTTTAAAAAAATGCTCTTTTCATTACATTAAGTGCTTGAGTATGTTAGAAACAATAACCAGACAAAAAAGCAAAATGCCTTGATATGTTGTACTGTCAAATCACATGACCAAAGAAACCCATACAAATTAAAAATTATCACAGCACAAAAATGTAATTAAATCTTCTTCTTTTATTTGTGTCTCCACCCACGGTGTAAGCACACTCTGAGGCATTAATTTATCTCTACAAATCTCTAGCCTCACCATGACAATAATTTAATCCAGACCTAAAACTCTGAGCCAAACGGGGTTTTTGAGAAATCTCTGAGGGTTTTTTTTCTTGTTTCTAATTATATGAATCCATACAAATACAAGTAGTTTTATGGTGAAGGACAACAGCTGGAGCAGTTCTCTTTAAAGGCATCTGACAAGAAGATGTTTTACAGGTAATGTAATGGAGTTATAATTTTCCAGTTTTATTTTGTACCATGCACATACACGTTTCACTTTTACCTTTTACATAAAATAGAATGTTATGAAACAGGACAAAAATAACTTATGATTGTATGAAAAATAACTGTAACAAATCACAAAATTATACACACTAGTAGAGCAAAAGATGTAACTAATTCTTTTGAATTTTTGTTTTTTCATGACATGCAACAGATACAAGATATATCAGCCAGATATACAGTATGGCAAATTAAGATCATATGTAAGCATGTATAAATA
>VZRQ01006242.1:24695-49160 GCA_013397975.1 Machaerirhynchus nigripectus
GAATGAATGAATGAATGAATGAATGAATGAATGAATGAATGAATGAATGACTTGAAAAGCTTTCCTTTTTTAAATGTAACTGATGAACCCCCAAATGAAAAATGCCCTTTTTGAATTCTGCACTCCCACTTTCCCTTTGGTCAGCATGTTGCAGAAGGTATAATTCCCCAAATCTACGGAACAACTTTCAGATATTGAAAAAAATATTTCAAAAGGTTTAAAAGTCAAGGTGGTACAAGATCTGAAGACAGCAACAATATTTAAATTTTGTAAACAGCAATGGACAAATTCCGGACAATCATGTGGTTAAAAGAATTTTGAAGGATTTATATATACAAAAGTATGTAGGTACATGCGTATGTACATGCACATGTTCACATGTATTCTGACCCTGCCCTTGCTGACTTTGGTGGAACAAAACACAATTCCACACATTTGAAATTGACATGTTCAGTGTGACTAATTATTCCTACCGAACCAAGCTACACTTGTGCAGTGACCACGGAATGGGCTTTAAGATAGCACAAAATTAAAGCTTTATTAAAAAGTAAAACTTGTGGTCAATGCACATTAATACAAAAGGACTGTCTTTTTGATTGCACCTGTATGGCTGTGAGGGATGCCTGGTGTCATTTAACCCAATGCAAATCACGTATGGGAACATATAGACCTCTTAGTGCAAGCTGGAGCAGAGGGACACATTCACTCCTGATGTGCGAAACAGAATAAAAGGGGGAAGAATTTAGCACAGAATTAGTTGTATTTTAGTCACATTACTTCTCGTTGTACTTAATTTATGTGCATGGTTTATCCATATATTCTATTGATCGGATTAAAATCTCTCCATTAAATATTTAAGCATGTGACTGCACGTAAGAATACAATTCATGAATACGAACCTCAAAAGATTGCCAGTGTTCACAACCATCTGGACATGAATTCATCTATTCCACATAATGGCAGATTAGATTATGAATTTGACCCAAATTGGACTGAACAACTCTCAAAAGTTTGCCAGGGGAAAAAAAAAGCTTGTATAAATATATTTTTGAAGTTTACCTTTTTAGAGAAGTGATTTTAGAAGCACAGTTATGGTCCAGCCTGCAAGAATGAACTTCAAATTTCTGACCTTACCCTATCAGGTCATGAGAATATTAAGATGAACATTGCATGGTAAGAAGTCCACAAAATGGATGAACAGGAATTAAAACCTAAAAACTCAGTCTTACTAATGTAAGAGTTGTTCTCAAGATATGTAGGATCACAGTGATGACACCTCCACTGCAAAACACTGATTTTATCTCATAACCTTGTATGTTTCATGAAGGACAATCATTTGCTTGCATCCTGGACTGAATTTGAGGACCTTGAGCCTGACATTCAGCAGAAAAATCAAAACCACCAGACCAGTCCAGTTTTATCTCTCTAAGTAACCAGAGGAAACATAGTACACTTAAAGAGTAGTTCTTCTTTCTAAAAATGTGTTACGGAAAAAGATTAGGACAACCAAAATTTAATTGTATCAGTACTGATAGCTTTTTAAAAAAATGTGTGGAATTTAAGGAAGAATCTTTCCTACAAAATATTTTAAACCTTCCTGCAGAATCCTATAGCACGTACAGCAACAATGCTCTACAATCTAATTAAAAAGCAACTGAAAGTTAAAATGCATTTATTCTTATCTAGTAGGTGTGCTAAATAGAGACAAAATCCACGTAACTTCTTGTGTATTTACCCTTCTTATTCATGCTTAAAGCACTGGGTCACAATGAATACTGGAAAAATAGTAATAGCCATATTGTATGGGTTAAAATACAGAGGGAAGGAAGGGACACCTAACCTGAGGCTTGTAAGAAATCCAGTACGAACAACCTTTGATCCAAAAAGAAGCCACACCAATCCCTCCAACAGGTAGTGCCAAAATGTACGTCTAATTTCTCTCCCTTTTGGATACTGGTGTGTAGTTAATTTTGGAGCTATCACATGCAAGCAGGTTGTACGAAAACTGTATGCCTTTGAAAGGTTTGTAGTGTGCTCTGGTTTTACTTCTTTTCCTTTTTGAAAAAGGAATTTTCTAAAGCTGTGTTCTTTCGTAAGTGCACCCATTCAGCTTGAAAGGATTACAGCCAACAACCAGTTTTCTTATTTGGTCTCTGAATTCCCTTTGAGAAATTAAAAAGAAGAAATAATAAAAAAGTATAGTTGCTGTACCACAGATGAGAAGAAAAGAAACAATTGCTAAAGAAAAGAAACAATTTGGCAAAGCTTGCTTTCTCCAAAGATCCTCTTTCTCAGTTGGCTGCTGGATTAAATGAAGAATGCTTGGTATTTGATATTTTCCTCTCCATTATGTATGTATATCTAGTCATATCCCCATACATACATGGCAGTTTCATGGAGAGAAAAAATTTATAGGGAAATACCAGAAGGGCAAGACGAAACAGAATCAAGTTCTTGTAACTAGATATACATTACTTTAGCCTTCAGTGTATACAGAAGAAAGCTGGCTGGAACAACAATCCACTGCATTTACTTGTAGGAAACTGCTGTCCTCTGGCATACTGCAAGCTGAATCACCAAAGATACCTACAGACCCTGCTGGAAAGTCATACACTGGGAAAACAAAAACAAAAACCAAACAAAAAAAACCCCAGTTAATAAGTAGGATAACTATATAATGAAGTATGTCCTAATACTTATGCATAGAACTGGAAATGGTTTTAAATCAAATACACAAATAAAAAAGCCAACATATGCGTGAAATTAATCACATAACTTTATGTTCACCAAGGGAGGAATTTTCAGTTCTGTTAGAATGAAGTCTGAAGTAGAGCGGATTTCATTGCCAACTAACACCTCCCCATTTAATGGGTGTTAAAATTGTGAAAATTTTAAAAATAAACTTCATGCTTGTTTAACAAATTTCATCATATTGAACACAGGATAGAAGACAACAAAATATTGTAGAATGTATTTGTTGTAAATTCGACCCTGGCACAGAAATTACTACCTTTTACAAGTGGCAGTAGTAAGCACAAAGAGGAACTGTTTTCAGACACACTCCCATCTTTTGGATAACTTGTTTACATACTGTGAGATGCCTCTCTGAAATTACAGGTGCACTGGCTTTGCAATACACTACTGAAGGACCAAGATATAAAAGGGACTTCAAAGCACAATAAATGTTAAGTGGATTCATCCTGTGTGGAAGGACAGTAAAAGACCTGGGCATTACTTGTGCCCTGTGATAAGGCTCACTGTCTTGTGCTGATCCTTTGCACGCAGATAATTTTCACCCTTTCAGAGCAGCATGCCAGCCCCTTAAGTACTTTTCATCTAGGCTCAGACTAAGTTAAGTGCCCACAGATGAGTGTGCATTCAGGCAGTTTTTGTCATGGAAACGTGAATAAATGAAATTCAAGACTGATAAAAACCAAACATGCACAAAGCAAAATCAGTCGTTTGAGTCATCGCAGGTCCCTGCTACAATATGTGCAGTGGAGTGGAGTGGCTGCACAAACATCACAGAGGGCTCAATGGACTGTATTTCAAAGAAAATACATGAGCCAGAGACTGTCTGAGCCCCACAGGCTAGAATTTCAAGAAGCCTTCACCAGTGTGAAGATTGCACACAGGCCGGTTGTTACCATCACCTGTGGCGACTGCCTGCCTCCCAACACCAACCACTCCACAAAGGTCTGAAAACTGCCTCCTCTTTGTGAAGAGTCGTATCTGTCAGGACATGTCCCACCCAAATACACAGCTCAAGAACATCTGCCAAAGTTCCCAAACTGTACACAATCATCCACGAAATCGCCAGCTGTTACTTACCTTTGATACCAGAATGACCTGAAAAACTTCGATGGAAAATGCCAAGCCCTGCCTGGCCCGCTGATGTGGGAGCTAAGCAGTCTTCAACAGGAGGAACCATATTGCAAGAAACACTGTCTTGTATGTTCTTCTGAGTGTCAGCATAATGTGGAGGGCAGAAAGTCTGAAGCTGCCCATAGAAACCTAGAACGAGAAGAAGGCCATCAGTAAAAGACCTGGACAGAGTACAAAGGATAGTATGTGGAACCATGGCCATGAGAATGACAAAAACCTCAACTGCCCTACCACCAGGTCTTCAATAATTTTAAACAAATAAAGCAGTACTGATATGATGCTCCCTAAAACTTCCTCAAGTTGCTACTGATTTCAAACACAATCTGCTACATGGACATCCTGATTCCACCATGACCCGTGAGAGGCCCTGACTGACTAGAAACTGAAATTTTTCAGGAAATTCCCTTCTCTACTGTGCAGTCCTGTGTCTGAACTGGTACTCGCCAGAGTCACACTGTGCATCTGCCTGAAAAATCTAATAAAATGCTAAATTCAAAATAAAATAAGATTACTCAAGCAAAGTCTGAATAAAATCCAAGGGTCTATCATTGATGCTAAGACAGCTGGCTGATAGTAAGGTCATGCATAGAGACTCTGAGCAAAAAATTTTTATGATGGAAAAAGAGCACAGAAAAGTAATGTAACTTTCCTAGATACAAGTTCTTTGCACAATTCAGTGTCAATTACTCATCTTTTAAAATAGAGAAAACAAGATTTCTTGTTTTAGAAATAGAAAACTATTTCTTGTTTCATAAACAAGAAATAGGCATATGTAGTTCTCTTTCCCTCAGTTATTTAGCAATATTCCTATGTCTTTGTGTGCATCTGTAATGCATCAAGCCACAGTGCAGAAGTCTTAGAACTGGAGCCCAACATTACACAGCAAAATCTCCTAACTTGGTGTCTTTGTTCACTTGTGCCATGGCCAAGATAATCTACAATAGAGCTGAATGCAGTGTAACATGAAACCATATCCAATTCAGGCAGTAGGTCCTGACCATACTTGAGATATCTGTTAGGGAACTAACTGTAGCATCAGTTTTCTGTGTTTTCATGCAGCTAATAAAGCTCCAGCAACTGAACATTTCAGCTGCAACTCTGATTAAACTGTTTAAAACACACACATGCACAAGGCTGCATCAGTTGTGTTTGTTCGAATCAGTACACTACAGCCAAGATTCATGATGTCAAGGTACAGAACAAACAGCTACTCTGATGACATGACAGCATTACTTCCTTAGGAAAGTGAAATACTTGTGAATATGATAAAACAGCTTAAGCTGTAAGAATTGCTTCGAAAAGCAAGAAGTTCTTGTTTTTTATCACATAAAGAGCCTTGTCCTGAGAGATGCTGAACATCTAAAAAGCCCTGGCAGACAGCTCAGCTCAAATTCACACGTGCAGTTGTGGTCCAGGTACGTGTCATAGCATCCTTATCCTATTGAACTGTTGTGGACGAAGATTTCATTACAGATATGTAACGAATGACTACCACAGCTGTAATTTTCATAAGGTGGGAAGTTTCTGATGGACATCTGTTCCCCCCTCAGTCATCTTTATGCCTGTCGCAAGAAATAGAGAATATTTTCTCAAGGAAACCATTATAGCTGCCGGTGAGAAATACATGCCATGCGTGAGTAGCCTTTGCTGCTATGGCATGTAAAAGTTCCAGCTATCTCCTGAAATCCTTCAAGACAGTGTTTCTTTGTGGTATATTTCTGCATTTCCACTAGGCAAATTACACAAACACCAAGTAATCATCTGGCTGTGAAGAACAAAAGGAAAAGGAAAAGTAAGAGAGAGCTCTAAGTCACATGCTGTACTAAGAGACTGATTTGCAAATGTGAAAAGAATATAAATGTTTCTGTTTATTAAAATCTTATTATTTGTAATTTAAAGATAACTGTTACTAGTAGAGCTGTCTGTATAGACGCACTAATATAGCTAACTTGTATCAGCTAACAATTTTTTAAAAGAAATTACAATTTTTCTTTTTTTTTTTAATGAATACTTTGCATGATTTTTTAGATTTCTTTCATTACTCAGACAGCTCCTCTCATCAGCTTAACTCACAAACACAAGTGACCAGGGTTACAGACACAATTTTATAGGACAACCAGATTTCTGGTGCAAAAATGTTCACAGTATCAGACACATCCAAAAGCAAGTCAGCTATGCCCATGCCCAAGAAGTTTTACCTTACTCTATACTACAAGCACAATAAATATTCTCACTGTGAAGAGGGAACTTCTGTTGCTGTTCTTTTCTTTGATACCTTGCACATCTCTTCTGGCTTGTCTCAGAGCAAGCAATACCTTATTCTTGCAGCTGCCTGTGCACTGTAGATGCCTGTGTCTTCAGACACCTCTCCTGAGAGTAGTTTTTCATGGTTGAAAAGAATCACGAGTACAGTACAGGTGCTGGGCCAATTGTTGCACATTTCCAGCACCTATACTGTCTTCTGTCTACAGACACATATTACATTGGTATACAACAGCACCTAGCTGGGAAGTTGCCATTCCAGTCTCCAGGTCAGGGTAGTTTCAGATTTGCTGAATGGTAATCCAATAAAAGATACTACAATCTAATGGAAGGAAAAGAAGAGCTTCACTTCTACAGCTCAGTGAGGCTTCTAACATCATCACTTCCAAACATTCCATGCAGCAAAGGTTGTGGTGAATTTCACAAGAGCAAGAAAACAGAATATTTAGTCGATTACGTCATAATAACTGAAGCAATAGAAAGCCCTCTCTGACATTACTGTGTACGCTGCAAATCACTCAGAACAAATAAGGAAACTTGAACTGTAGACAATGTTCTTCTAAGAAACAGACGTTTCACAATAAAAGTAACTATGAGATACAAGAAGACTGTCAGTCTTAGATCTCATACATAGTTTCTCTCTAAAGGATAGTACTCCAAGATCACCATGATCTTCTAAGATGCTCAGGCTTTCAGGAATTGAGTCTGTTTAGAGCTTGTTTTCTTCAAAAAGCTTTTGGGCAATGAAACTCTTTCTTCCCTGATAAAGCCGATTTAAATGGAACTGATAAGTTTAAGACTACATACTGAGGCAAATTGTCACCATTTTCTGGTAGCAGATTGAGCTGAAGTGGCTACAGTTACAGCACTTTAAATCTTGAAAAGGCAGGTTATGAACTGCAGGAGATAGAATTTAACAGAACTTCCCACAGCCACTTCTTGTATACAAAATAGCATGGTCTGGAGATAACTCTGTGGTGTTTTTCTGCATTGTAATGCTGTGACCAAGGAAGGCAGCAATCTCTGTATTGCTACTGGGAAAACATGAACTTTTGAAACATCAGCTTTTGAGAGAACAAGTTTAGGTAAGCCTTGAAGGCACACAGGACAACACTTTCAGTGTAGCATATAGGATGAGACAGCTGTGCTTAAGCTGGAGGAAGTACATTCTGACAAAATACCTAGTACAGTGACAAGAGGTTACTTGATCTTTGAAAAAGCATTTAATACCCACAATTGTGGATACTGAATTGCACTGTATTTTATCTTTCAGTGCTAAAAAAATTTAAATAATTAAGTTCAGTCTGCATTGTCTTCATAGCAGTTTTAAGTGCGAAGATCTTTAGAATATGAACTTTGAGTTGTTATCTACGTGCATGTAATTCCTGTCAGCAGTGTCTATTTTTAACACAGGCTTTCCTAGGAGAGTGAGGCAGATGCAGTAACGCTAACGTTGGATTAAGTATGGTACATGTTTAAGGTCCAAGCCCTTGAAGTCGGCCATTTTTTGATCTCAGAAGATAGTATTGAACGGCATCTTAAATTTGGACGTGTAATAGGGCTTCAATTCAAATGTGGCATTCACTTAGATGAGGTTCTCTACTGGGCCTTCCTTTTAAAAAAAATGATGACCCACATATTTGGTCCTTTTAAATCTTTGGACTGTAGGAGAGGGAGATGGGAACACAGTGCATTGTTCTGGACTGCCCTAAAGAGAAGATGCCCAAGGAGATATGAAGGTTGCTGCACAGGTGGGTACAAGTCCTGTGTGGAGCAAAAATTAATCCAGGGTGATTTGTGAACCCCTGGGAGGCAGGATTCTTTGGTAAGTCCTCTACTTTGTAGCAACTGGTTGTGATCCCGGCTTCTAGGATTCCTAAAAGTCCCATGGCCACGAGAGGAAGAAGGTGATAAAGCTATCTGTGTAACTGAAAGACAATTTTTGTTCCAGGCAGGAAGACAGACTTTAATGTCTCAATGCCTTTCCAGAAGATGAGTTCTTTCCAAATGTTCAGCAAAATATGGCATCAAGTAAAATGTTTTGTACTGTGGAAACAGAAGGGCTAACCTGATCCCTTCAAGCCCTGCATTAGGAATTTATTGGACCTGTTCTGCCATGTTTTCGCCTATGTCATATGACAGTGAGCTGTGTATTAATAAATTTCACCCTGTACTCTGTTGGCCATACATTTAGTGAAACGTCTATCAGAGAGTATATATAGAAAGCCAACAATAACTGCTTACATCTACTGGTAAATTTCATGTTCTTCTAGTACTAGTCAGTGCTGCAAGGAATTACTACTTTCTGGAAGAAAACCATCTGTCTCAGCTCCTGCTCCTGTGTGGTCTAGTATGATACGAAGAATGTAACAGGATTGGCACTTTCCTTTCTCTCCTTCATGTCTATGAACTAAGGGAGATGCCTGTTTCCTCTCTTTGTCTACAGAGACTGCTTTCATCAGTGGAAGAAAATAAGCCTTGCTTTTCCCATGGTGTTTCCTATGATACCTACAATGCTAATTCTCAGGAAGCCTGATCAATAAGGAGAATCCTAAGACCTTTAAAAGTCCAGTCTGCTATATACCTTGTGTCTATAAATATGGCAAACCATATATTTAAACAGTTGAGAGGAAACAGCAATACTGCTGTCAACACACTCCTGAAATGTTAAGGTAATTAGCATTCAGTCTCCATACCAGCTAGGAAAAACAAACAAACAAAACAACCCACGAGCTGTTAATTTTCTTCTTAGCTACAGAAGAAACATACAGAATTGAAGAGAGAGAGAAGTCTTGTAGAAGCTGATTACACAGTACAAGTGGGAACACAGCTGCCAGAGTCTTCCGTGCTTACAGAAAAGGAGTCCTCCATCTCCCCACAAGCGCAAGGGAGAAAAATATCTTACCTCTTGAAAAACTGGTTAACATTTATGTGCTACGTCAGGAGGGATTAGAAGTGTAACATTAGAAAATTAAAAGCCATCATAGAAATTTTTGTCATTCTGTTTAAACAACAGCACTGAAAATCAGTCTGGAAAGAAACCTGTAACTCCACACCAAGATGAGTAACAAGCTAAGGTAAGAATTTTAAGGAAGTCTAAAGGCAGGGTTCTGGAGGCTACTTCCCAGGGTCTTTCAAATGGAAAAGTGCCTTAAAAATATCAGTGCCAGTCCCTGAAGTACTTAATTGGAAGACAAGCAATAGCAACAAACAACTAATACAAGTGATGAAGATTTTTCCTTCTTACCCTGGATGTGAAGGGCATTTGGCTGAAAAGAAGGGCTTTCTGCTGGCTGGTATGTCTTCAGAGGCATTCCTGCAGGCTGTGGAAGCTGAGGAGGTTGTGGAGTCTGTCTCTGCATCATGGGATGTTGAATGGACATTCTCTGGGGGCTGATGTGATGAGGAGAAGGAGCTGAAGCAACAAACCTAGAAGTTCAAAGCCACAAAACTGTAAAATCTCCAATACATAAGAGCTAAAGATTATTTTTATTTAGATCACTTCAGTTACTTGCATAGATACAGACTTCCAAAATAATAGTGTGCAGCCCAAATAGAGATGACATGATTTTAAATAGTGTCATACCATTTGGTTTGACAACTGGGAAATTAGCAGGCTGATTTGCCCCTTATCATGGAAAACTACTTTTAACCAACTCCTTCTGTGGGTGTGTCTAAGTCTTAATTGGAGGAGATACCTGATTTTGGAAGCACTGCTGTTCGTTTTAAGGCTTTGTATCAACTTTATCTATCAATAAATAGGTGTTCTTCCTCACTGACAGTGAGGGGTCAGTTCAGGTCACTGGTTACTGAGGAGTTAGGTATTAGGTTCAGGTCCAGGTTTCAAGCTGTAGAAATCTTTTTATGTTACAAAGAGCTATTTGAAAATAAACAATCTGATGTCAATACAATGCAGATAAGGGCAAGTGCTAAATTGCTTCCAGAATCTGACCACATAAAAATGTTAATCTGGACTCAAAGTATAAACTTACAAGCCTGGCAGAGGAGAGAAGGCTTGAGAACAAACCTGGTGGGGCAGCTGCCACAGAGGTTCATCACTGGTATGTTTTGCACAGCTCTGTCACTACTGGTACTACACTACTTTTGAAGATTCTACACAAGAGTTTTATGGAATTTAATTTTTTACTGATTTTTTTCTGCATTTCCTTAAAACTGCATACCTCAAAGTACATTACTGATAGGTCATGCGATCTTTTTTGCAGACAGAAAGCTACGGCTGTAAGAGCTCCGGTCTGTGCCCCAAACCACCCACCAGACTGGTGGGATCTGGCTAGTTAGTGAGAGCTCAGGAACGGCTCTCGGCCACTTTTTCATCAATGAGAGGAGAGCTGGAAACGTTCTCAAACACCAAAAAAGAACCATGATATTTCTGCAAGAGGAGGAGTGGAAAGTGATGTGGTATTCCTGTTGCAGATCAGCCTATGTCTCCACCACTAAAAACAAGCTGCAAGTCTTCTGAGAAGGAATACCCTTCTCTGTGTGCTCAGTGGCTGCTGCTAGGAGGGATCAGTGCCTGCTGTTAACACAGTCTGCTGGTGTTCTGAAGTGTGGATCTGATCCCTGTGGTCCTGAGACTGGACCTCAGTATACTAGCTGACTTATTTTTAACCTAATAAAAAGCATGTTTTTCCTGAAGAAGTGTAAGGAAGTTTTTATCATACCCTGAATACAATAGAAGGTGCAACTGCAGTAGTAGGTCTACAGAACACCTCTGGGCAGGGTCATCATACAGGTTGTATCTGTATTTAAATCCAAGTCACTTGAGATCTTTTATGCTGCAGCTAAAAATCTGTATGTGCCACGCCTTACCTGTGGGATTTTGACTTGATTTGAAAGGTATTTACTGCATTTCTGGTGACCCATAATCTACATCTGGAGTATAACAAGTGTCAAGATGAACTTTGGACGATGTACTGCCTATTCAGTTTCCTGTGAGAAGCACATTTTTAAGTATATTAGGTAGGGTTTGGAGGGTCCTGGTGTTGATGTGATATTAACTTCATAAACATATATTACTTCAGAAATGTTATATGGATTGAGGAAATAAAGATGTCACTACTGATCCACTGAGTCTTTAATGTGTCAAATATTTCATTTTTCCAGATTAATGATAGAGTAGACTGAAATATATACCAGGGAGGAAGAGAACAAAGCATGCTCATATGTCACAATAATACTAGAGAACTATTTTTTTTAGAAAGAGAAATCAGTAGTTGTATTGTGATAAAAATACCAGAAGTTTTTAAAAAGTGCTATAACTACCTGGTTATATGTCTCCTGAGCAATAACTGGAGTTAGTTTTTTGTATAGGAGTCACATAGAAAGACTGTTATCTCCTGCCAGAGATTGAGAGCCATGCACAGACAGTCTTTAAATACTATCGTTATTTTAAAAATCACGGGATATCATCCTTTGTGTTTTCAAGATTACTTTGTGAAAATTAATTTCTGAAAAATTATTTTAACCAGTAGCTACTAACAGAGAAAAAATCCTTTTCAAAACTGAAGTTGGAAAGCACAGTTAAAGAGATTTTACATTTGCTTTACCATGTAAACAACTTCCTCCCAATGCACTATATTGTACAGCCAGACAGGACTCCTTTTTATTAGACGTAAGTGGTCTTTATGATGAGTTATAAATCAGTTTATGAAACCCTGCCTCACCCACGACTATAGTTACCTACTTTTTCTTTCCTTCTGCACAACAAAAGAGAAACTTGTGCTTGTCGCAGCCCAGGTCTGTCTCTGAACGAATCTCATTATATTCCTGGGAGAACAGCTAACTTAATTTTATTCCTGAAACACTAAGGACCAGCTTGTAACCACTTGGAAACTGCAATCAAGAGCTGTGGTCCAGCCCAGGTGTCAATTCAATCAGGAACCAGCCAGATATGCAGAAAGTTGCCCTTTCCTATGCCTGATAGGTGTGAAATCTGAGCAGGAATGTTTCTGGAGCCATTAATAAACTTTTTTCTCTTCCAATAGTAGCTGTGAAAAAGTGTCCTGCTGGGGAATGACTAGCTTTGGTAGCAAGCAAGATAGATGACAAAGTTACCAAAGCTTACCTGTTTTGATGAGATTAGTAAAAATGCCACATACAAAGGGAGTTTGTTAATGACCAGGACTGGTCATGACTACATGAAAAAGGAGATTTTACTCCAGCATTTCTTTACTGGAGCTGGCCCAGTCAAGATTCACTACAACTACATGCACAACCTAAGCAATAAGTGGAAAAGGAAGGGAAGAGGAAATCTAAGAGTAATAATATGCAGGATAAAGAGTGCATTTATATAGTACTTACACCTATTCATTTAGTTTATTTTATCATGGTTGGCCACCTACAAATAAGTTCTTGGTACAGTGGAGAAACAACTTCTTATGTCTCTGTAGCAAGGATATATATAAGATGTTTCTAGAATCCCAACTGCTTTGCAACTCCTCGATTTATTTCACTGCAACCAAGTATTTTTTAAAAATATATTGAAAGAAAGGAAACTCTATCTGCATATAAAAGACATGATTTACCTACCATTAATCCATGCTACACTATAGCACTAAATGCTACTAACATTAAATATTTGAGACAGGAACTATGTAACGATGTTGGATGTAGTTCCATCTTCATTCTTACTTTTTTCCTCAACTTTGCACTGTAAATTAAAGCATATGTCACCATTTAAACAAAATGAATCCTTATGGTTGCTACAGATATGTTCCTGAAGTGGAAATTGAACATAAGAGCTGAAAATTTTGGTCTTCTTTTTTTTTTTTTTTCTTCTGAGGCCACTGTTTCCTTTGAACAACTTGTAAACACAATTTATTGGGTTGTTGCTCTGTTAACTGGCTGAGTCCTTTTCACTGGGACAATAGTTTGGGAACACAGGCAGATGTTATGCGGTTCACACAGCAAGGTGATCAGGCTTTCAGGACTGGACTACAAGCTCCCTGTAACAGGTTGCTGTCTCCAGCAGTGTCCTGGTACAGTGCTGCGCTTTCTGACAATGTTAAATGATGAACAATCTATGATGATTCCTTCTTGAATGCCTTTTTATTTCTAGGCACATCTACAATATCTGGGATGATGTGTCCATTCTCTGCTGTGTCATTTTTCTGTGAACTCACATTTTGGGTGGCTCCACACTTTATGCTGTGTGTTAGTGACTTTACAGATCCTCTGTCCACTGTAAGTGAGGGAAACATTCTGTTATAACACAGCGTTCTGAAACCCAGCATATGGCACTCTAAGTTATTAGTCTGGCTAGCTATCAGTGACAATCAAATAAACATGCTTTAAAAACACATTTAAGGAAAGCACACCTTTTGCCATGAACAAATTTCAAAAAATCAAATGCTTTACTGTGATGGTTTGAACCTGAGTTAATGGACAGTTGTATAGACCAATAGCGCTTCTCGAAATTCACATATTTAAACCAGGTGGGAGTCTGGGAAATCTCTCTTCCTTCCGGCTTTCGGGCTGGCACCAGGGCTCTGGCCGGCAGGCCAGGCTGGGCCTGGCTGGGCCTGAGCACTCAGCCCTGGCAGGGGCTGGGGCCAGGCCCGCGGCTCCGTGAGGGCCGTGATGCCCCCCCTGCCTTCTTCGGGGCAGCCAGAGATGGACTTTTTACAGCTNTGCCTGTGCTGGAATCAGTAAATGTTGACGTAGCTATAGTTCATTAAGTAGCCGGATCAGAGAGAGATGGTGGCGTGCTCTGATCCTCTTGAAAAGCTTGAACAGAGAGGGATAGCGATGAAGTGAAGACCCCTTGCTCCCAGGGGAAAAGAAGACCTCTGTTCCCGAAATGAAGATGCCCCTAGAGGCAGATGACAAGAAACTTTGCTCCTGAACTGCTCATCCTTAAAATAGTACCCCATTAGCTAAGACTGAACCCTTGAAAACAGCTGTGGGGAAAGCTCTAAGTCGAGGGAAGGGACTTTCACATGCCAGCAGAAAACCACCCCGGGCAGCTGTTGTGCTGTGACGTGGAAGCCACAAGAAGACTCCTTCTTGTGAAGAGGCCCCACAGCACGGGCAAAAGAGACTCCTCTCCCTAAGTGAACTGATAAAAAACTATTATATAGGTGGTAAACTGACTGAAATAATCTCAAGTTTGTGCCTTTATGTTGCAACTGGGAAGAGGGGGAAGGATGGGGGGAAGAGAAGTGTTCTGAAGGTGTATTTTGACTCTTACTAATTTTTTTTTTCTTTTAGTTCTGGTAATAAACTTATTCACGTTCTTTAAGTTTAGAGCCTGCTTTGCATTCCTCCTAATTCTTATCTCACAAAAGGTAAAAGATGCAAACCAACCCACTACATTTACCCAAAGTTTCAAAACATTCATTTGACCAAAATAACAAAAGCCTAATTTTTTACCTCTCCAACGATTTCTCTGCTACAAGTTTTGTTTTGTTTTAAAGGAATGCAATCTTCTTGCATAACAGGAATATTTTGGGCAACAAAACTAAAATCTAGCTGAAAGAAGAGATGGCAGGAAGAAAGAACAGCCCCTCTGACCAGCACCTCATCTTCTCTTTGGTGAGAAGATGAAAGGAGAATTTAAGTGGAATTTAAAGTAGAATTTAAGGAAGAAGGCTGTGAGTAGGCACCTCAATATACAGACTCCCTGGAGGCAGACTATGTAACTTTTTATAAAATTTCTCAGCATTTTCTGTGCCTATATTGTATTAGAGAACTAAGTTTCTTGCAAATGTGTAGAAGAGGAAAAAATGCCTTTGAAAAAAAAAAAAAGAAGTGTGAGAAAAATTCCAAGCTTTGCTAGGTTTGCTCTGAAAGGAGGTTGTAGCCAGGAGGGATTCAGTCTCTCCTCCCAAGTAACAAGCAATAGGACCCCCTCAAGTTGTGCCAGAGAAGGGTTAGATTGAATAATACGAAAAATTTCTTCACAGCAAGGGTGGGCAGGCATTGGACCAGGCTACCCAGGGAAGTGGTGGAGTCACCATCCCTGAGGGTATTTTAAATATGTGTGGATGTGGCACTTGGGTACATGGTTTAGTGGCAGCCTTGGCACTGTTAGATTAACAACTGGACTTGATGATCTTAAGGGTCTTTTCCAGCCTAAATTATTCTGTGATTCTGTGACTCTGTGGCTCAGGTTCAGGGTTAGCCCTACTGACACCTCCAACTCAAGCATCTGTCATTTATATGTGTCGTTTGCTCACTGAAAAACCCATGTGATTAGCAGGCAATCCTCGGAAGTGTCCCATGCCTGGATAGAAGTTTATGTACCTATTTCAAAACCACACTGTTAACTAAAGACCTTCTTTGAGGCAGCCCTTCGTATGCTACGTACAAAGGGGCTTTGTAACTTGTGACGGTTGGGTGTCTTGGCTTCTTGGTTAGAACTACTCAGAGGCTTTTGCTTCTGGAAGTCTGGCTTGGAGCTACTCATTATTTTACAGCAAAATGATAAAGGGAATATAACCACATACTCAAATAAGCAAAAAGAAGCACTGTTGCAGTACTTATTATAGCATAATGATACTGCAAAACTGAACAGTTTGGCCCTAAGTTCTTCTTGTCAGCCATACACAGTCTCTAGAAATTCCTGTGAAGTCGGGATGCATCATGCTTTAGGGACATACTGCTAGCTCTGGTTCCCAGGAGGGTAAAAAAATCACCTGGAACACCAAATCCATGGAAAATTTTGTTCTGGTCTCACATTAACAGGCTAGTTCTTGCTCAAAAGCAAGATGTGTATTTGGATAATTCAATAAATAAAGAAAGAATTAAAAAATATTAATGTCAAGCATTTAGCACCATCAGTTTTGGGGAACTGAGCTGCTTATGTTAACTATGCCATATAAACCCATAATCTGTGATCTGAGTTTTAGTTAGATTGTTCTTTCAGCTTATTTGTATGCTCATGCCTTCTTCTATTACAGAAGTGAGTGGAAAGGAAGTGGAAGTACGTATTCCCTTTTATAGATATGCTTTTAGGTACACGTTTAGTACCTTCATTGAATAGCTGCAGTATTTCGAATCAGTGGAGCATTCGAAGTTAGTATCAAAAAGCTGGGACAAACAAAATGTAAATCTGCACTTTTATTATTTATGTTCTCTCCTTTGATAAATGAAGTTGTCTCTTAGATCCAAACTCTCTAACTGACTTGCACTATGTGTTCAGAGAGTTTTGTACACATAATGAATGCAGTGTAAGATGTGTTCCATGTTTGGCTCAGTTTCTCACATTAATAAGGCTTAATCAAGTCCGCACTTTCCCTCACACCACCTAGAAGAGAAAGACACAGAATAAATCCTCCCATTATTTCTCTATCCCATGGTATCTGGAGATGTAGAGAAAGTGCTTTTTTCCTTCTGCTTCTGTCTCTCATAAACCTGAGTCTGCTGTCCAAAAAGTGGCACAGGTTTGGCCCCCGGCATCATCAAAGCAGCCAGGCCAGTTTGGATCAGCTTCAGTCCAACAAACACAGCCTTCTGCTGGTGCAAGTGCTGGTCAGCCTGTCCTAGCTCTGAAATGACCCCAGGCATGCACAGTGTGTCAGGAACTACACAGCACAGAGCCATAGAAACTATAGAATAGTTTCAGTTGGAAGGGACCTTCAAAGGTCATCTACTCCAACCCTTACTAGCTTGGGGGGGAACAAATCCTCTACTTGCACCCCTAAATCCTGCAGTCCTCTCAACAATGAGGTTGGAATAAACAGGATGATTCACACCTTTCAAAGGCACTGTCTCTGCCACTTTCTCTACTGAAGGTTTGTTCAGTTCACATTTTCACAGCTATCATCACACCCATGAAGTGACATGACAGCCTACTCGCAAGGCCCCATGGCGAGTGTACTGTATTAGATTCAAGATGCAGATTCTGCCTTAGTTCTTCTTTTAAACATTTCCCTTAATTTTTACCCTATGTATTGTAATCAAACCAACACTGCTGTAATACTTTTTTCCTTTTCTGAATTTAAATTGCCATTTGTCACACTACCTAAATGAAGATACTGGAACTTTTTTTCAATCCAAAGCAGCTCCACATATGGGAATTAGCACTTAAAGCCTTTATAGAGAGAGTGTATACACTTAACACATGAGAAAGGAGTATACCATGTTAGCTTTTTATTATTCCATAGAGTACTATCTGGACGTCTGAAATGCATTCAATTAGTTGAATTAATTAAGTCTCACTCTAAGCATATCTGCTATGGTTCTACAGCAGTAGAACCTCAGAAATGGGCTAAGACGAAGATCATTGTCTTTTGTAATGACATTTATACCTATAACAACTATTAATGTGTCTCTGCCTGTCACCTCATGGTCTGGCAATCGTAGGGTATGGACGTTAGGCCATGCATTGAAGAGAAAAAACTGTACAGGGCCAGAAAAGCCTGTGTGTCAGGCAAGAGAGCACGCACAGTCCCAGAGGGTGTGCACAGAGGTCCAGAGCCCAAGGGAGACAGACCAGGATCATGGGGGCAGGAGTGGGGAGAAGGACTGAACAAGTAGGTGAGCTCCAGTGATCATGAGGCAGTAAGCTCCATCTCAGACTGATGTACAAAAAGCTCAACAACTTCCAGTGGCTCCAGAACTGGCTGAATTAACACGTGAATTCTCAAATAAAATATACTTTCACCTGTTGTTAATTTCCTGAGACATCATGTTCGTCTATCTTCTTGATACAAGGCAGAGTCGATATTGCTTTCATCCAAAGAAATTATGCTCATTTACCAGTAATTGGAATCTAGTGAATATTGTTTTCAGGTTTATAATTGGAAATTCTGTACTCTTCAAATTACTGTCATATCTGTCACTTAAGGAAATTAAATACTTGGAAATACATTAGCGAAAGGTAGCAACTTATCACTTAGAGCACTGATGAAGAATTTTACAAAATAATGTTAAAGTATCTATGAGCATATAGTAAGAGTTTAGTATTTTGTGTGATGATGTAATCTTCCTGACTTCTCCACTAAAAACCTATTTACTTAGTCCTCTTCAGACCTGTGATTTGGTAGACTTTGGGTTCAATGAATAGATTTCCACATCTGTAGTACCTTACAATTCCTAACTCATTGGAAAGTTTGCTGAAAATAATTTAGGGAATGTTTAAAGACGAAAATCAAAACATGTCCAAGCAATTGGTTTTTATGTCACTGAAGTATCTAAAATCATAGAATTTATAATACCTAACCAGAATGTAATAAAACATACATAACTGTAATAAAATAAATCCTGACTATAAATCAAACTCTAAAACTAGTGAAATAAAAATCTGCTCATTATCTATTGGTTTTCATAAAACAGCAATTAAAAAAAAAAGCAGAAATATTTAGTATTGAGAGACTATTGACAGAATATGACTCTTCTTCCACAATTAAACAGAAACGTTAATCTCCGGGCCCCCATTCTGTAAGGGATGGCTGTGGTCATCTGAAGTTCACTTTCCTTGCTTGGGCCATTTGTGGGGGTCAAGAAGGTATTGTAGGAAGTCTCTGAAATGGAGATGGATGGAAAGTCTCCCTCCCAGGCTGGAATAACATTGTCCCTTTCACCTCTCCTTACCCTGATAAACTCCTACCCAGAGCAGGTTTTAGGCCAGGGCTGCCACCGGTGCCTTTCTGTACACCAACAATTGTATTTCCCCTCATCCTGGCAGCTCTGAAGGCAGTCCTGCCTCAGGCTCAAGCTGGGAAACACAGGGTCTTACCTCTCTGAGTCCGCAGCTGCGAGAAGGGGTATCTGGGGAGGATGCAGAGGACTACCCTGTATGTTGTGTCCTGGGGAGGAGTGGCTGCTGGGGTGGGACAAGGACACTGCTCCAGCTGCTGTTCCACTTCGATTTATCTGAGTGCTGGGGATCACAGCTGCTGAAAGTAAAAGAGAGAAGTAATGCTCATCAGGCAGGAAACAACACTGATAACTGACCCAACACTCCCATGCAACCCCTCCTTGTCAAGCTGTACTGCCAACTCTTAGCAACTAAGAAAACTAAGGGGTTTCTGAAGTGTTGTTTTCCAAACAAAGGGAAAAAGAAAACCCACATGAAAAAAAGTATTCTTTGCTGTTTCCAAATGACACTTCTATGAAACCAGGCATGAATGATCACAGCCATGCTCCTTGTCTTGGAATTTTTTGTCTGAATAAGGCTGCAAATCTTCTATACTCTTCTGTTATAGAAGAGGTATCAAATACTTCCTAAGATACGTATTTTTAGAACTAGTGAACAGAAAGAACAGTTTCAAAAAATGTGAAATGCTTTCTACATTTCCCTGTCAGCTGTAAAAATCACAAATTTCTTCAAGAATATTGCTATAATTGGCCCAGATTCCTCAGTAATACATACAAAAATTTCAAACCATCTTTAACAGCTTAATAACCTTCTATGATTTTTCTCTTGTATTCTTTCCAATAAGGAAAGGTTCTAGACGACTAAACAAAAAGCAATACAGGACTTTGTCTGAATGTCCTAATTAGTTGATCCCAAATCCTGCAACCTTGTTTTCTTGTAACCCTTTTTTAAAAAGAAGTTTAAATCAGACAAATTAAAATCCTTGTATCTCTGAAAATCCAGTTTCCCATCTACTTCTACTGACATCTCTGTCAGGTAGCTTATGCTGATGTTGAATGGCAGACAAATACATGCTCTTAAATATTCTATGAACCTGGAGAATGAATTAGATTGGCTGTCTAAAAGATAAAAATTATCTCTCCTGTTTGTCTGTTGTATCTTCCAGTCTAAGAAAAAGTATTGTTCAGGCCTAGTTTACAGAATAAAATTCTACTTATAAAAATTACATTATGTTAGTGAGTACATTGGAGCTAATGATTTGAGTTTGTTGATAAAATCCTAGAATTTAAACCAGTTCCCCAGGGGTCACCAGTAAAACATCTTTCTGGGTTAAAACACATGCATGGATGCTGCAATCCTAGCAGAAGAAAGACTGCATTAGAGGTAGCCTCATCATAGATCAGTCTTCCAGAAAATGATTTCACAGGTCATAATTTTCTCATTCACAGCTGTGAATTTTGCTACAGAAGATCAAAAGGGTGAAAATTCACCTCATCTCCTGACTTCTCAGCTTATTTCTGGAAAGACTCTTATAAATCCTTACAAGCCCACCTTTTTGATACACTGGATATTCACTAAGGTAAAGCAGATTTAAGAAAAGGCTCAGGAGTCTATTTATGCTGTAGCCTCATTAATGAGCAGTCCTGGACATCTTTCAGCTGGTGGAAATGACAGACAGTGCAAGACGACAGACAGGAAACCACTTTGTGAATACAAACATCCAATATAGACACTGTAGAGGCACTGCCAAAGTTTAGGGGAAGTTGACACTGGTGGTCAAAGCTGGAGGAGTGCGGGCTGAACCTGCTGCCAGGCTCTGCTGTTTGCTGATTTGTGTGCGGACCAGAGCCTCCTAATCACAACCCAAGTGACAACAAACATCTGACAGCAGGAGACATCCCAAACCTTAAAGAGGAACAGAGGAGGCAGATCTCACAGGAACATGAGACATCACTTAAGACAGTATAGTAACTCATAAAGAAAGGGCTGAGGGCATTTCCCTACTGAGACCCAAGAATGGTTTTTTCCCACTCTGCTTATGCACCTCAAAAGTTACTTGTTCCACATCTGTCTCTCAGGGTAGCATCAAGACAAGTGCAGAAGGAAAAAAACAAAGGAATGAACTTTTGAAATTCTTATTTTAACTTACATGCAGCACAGAAGAAAATACTGAAAAACAACCAAGTACACATTCTGTCAGAAAAAGCAGAGAGAATATTTAACAGATCAGGACACTGCAAAGGAAAGCCCCAACTGTCTAATAAAAAGACACTATTTAAATTATTTGTTGGCAAATAGGGTTGTTCCCATTTTACCATGACAAAACCTAATAAAACTGTGTAAAACTATACAATGGCCTAGTTTACCAGGACTATGATCTTTGCATTTAAAGTGAACCTCTTCAGGATCAGGAGCAAAAAGGCTGGATTATGACCGGGTCTTCAGCACAAGGTAGCATGAGTTGTTCTTCCTGACATAGCTGTTGTCAGCCACAAACATGATTAGCATTCCAGGCAAGTATTTTCTAAGTCATGCTTGCACATTTTCTAGCTGGTTCAGGCTGTGGTGGCACGGGTTCCCACAGCACTGCCCAAGACCTGGTGATTTTGCCTCTGGGAAAAGGTTATCTGTAGCCAAGCACAGGCAGCCACTGCTAACATTCTGGCTAGGTTTCCCAACAGTACTTTTTTTCCTGTTTCCGATGAAGCGACAGTACAGAGTGTAAAGCAAGAGCTAACTATGACAGGGACTAGTTTACCAGCTAGGATATTTAAGGATAAAAGCACATACACATTAGCTGCAAAAATGTATTGCTTTATCCAGGGTGTGTTAAATGCTCACAGCATGCCAAAAGAGTGTATCTGGGCTCCCATTATGCTTTGTAATGAAGCCTCCAAGTGCAGCACTACAAATGACAGTGTGGGAGACCAGGGAACACCTACTGGCAACGCAACACAACTTTTGTCAGTGCAGCTTCTTTCAAGGTACTGTGTTAATAAAAGCACCTCCATGGGCACCCAGTGACATGAAATCACAATACTAGCAGCTTCTGCTTGGCAAAAATGCACCTATTAAAACTTCCCAGCGCAGACACGCCACTGGTCCAAGCTACTGCCTGAATCTTGTAAATACCACCTGAAGGGAAACATTGTCAGGCATTAGCAGTGTACAGATATATGGCAGCAAAAAATATTATCAGTGACAGGTTACTTCACTAGTAAAGACTAATAGAAAACTTTGGACACTATTTTAGAAACTACTAGAAAACTTGACGGCTTTTTCTTGGGAGCTCTATGTTTGGCAAGCTTTCCTAGTGGGTTGGCTGTTACATGTGAGTTACTTGCTCAAAGTGTTGGCAGTAAATATCTTCACAAGGCAATGTCTCTTCAGTCCTGATCCCCTTAAATACCTGATTCAAGTGGTATAAAACTAAACAAATGTTCATGACAATCAGCATGTTCACTGACTCCAGTATAGCACTACCATGTAGGTCCATGCACAAAGATGTAGAATTAAGTGTTAGTTTTAGGTGGGTTTTAAACAAAAACAGAAGAGGTTTAGATTAGATGATAGGAAGAAATTCTTTACTGTGAGGGGCGTGAGGCACTGGAACAGGTTGCCCAGAGAAGTTGTGGGTGCCCCATCCCTGGAAGTGTTCAAGGCCAGGCTGGATGGGGCTTTGAGCCACCTGGTCCAGTGGGAGGTGTCCTGCCCATGGCAGGGGGGTTGGAACCAGATGACCCTTAGGAATTCTTCCAATACAAACCATTCTATGATTCTATCATTCTATGATTACTTAACAAAAAAGTTTCTATGAGGAGAATTTTCTCTCTATCAATACAAAATAAGCTAACACCTTTAAAGCAGTTTTAAACAGATTCAGATATTCTGAAAAAGACCCCAAACAACCGCAACCTAATAAAAACCAAAGAATTGTAACTGCTGTTCCTCTGTATCCCTTTAAAAATCCAAGCTATGACATTATTTACAAGATGGATATAGCTTATTAGTCGTGACAGTGAACTTCAGACTGGGGGACAGACACAAAATTTCAGTCAAAGAGAAGAAGGAGTCGTGTTTTCTTTTCTGGAGTCTCATCACGTATCCATTTCTCAGCACATAAGAATTCCCCATAAGAATATTTCTGCAAACGATTCTCTCTGAGATGCTAAATTCACTTGTATCCTCACAATGCATATGAACAAATTAGGTGGTTTCAAGAGAAGAAGATGATTCTGAATAAGGTTTCTTTAAGGAAAAAAGCGCCAAAACGTAGCATTTAAAATGTTACAGAATGTAAGGCCTAAAAAAGGTTATTTTTCAGTGGATTTCATGTAATTTCACGGAACCTATTTAAATGCATAAGAATCACACCCTCTCCTTTGCAAATTACCAACAATGCTCTAATTGGAGAGCAACTTGGACTTACTACAGTCAAATCAGCACTCTTAAAAACAATTTCTGCCACCAAATTCCGCTCCTCTGATTACTGATGGTATGAATTTGAAGTAGCAGTGAGAGTTACCAGGTAGAGCAAGACAGTGAAGGTTTAATGTTGTGGCTTAGTTACTTACATACATACATACACTTGCAAGGTAGTGGTTTTTTAATTACTAAATATAGCCTTTCTATTTCTGCAAGGAATATTTATGAGGACCTTGACAACAACTGATATTCTACTGCACAGAAGGAAAAATACGAAATGCTTTTTGCACTTGGGAGCATCACTTGCATATATTCTCCTCTTTTACTTCCCCTAGGAAGTCCACACTTCCCTACAGGATTTTGTAGCCAGGCATATGTGGGTATATGCTGTGTTGAGTTGTATGTGATAAGCCCAGCAAGTGAAAACCCTATTGTCTGTTTTACCTTTATCCTCAGCTCATCTGTAAATCTGAAGCCTACAGAGTGCATGAAACTCAAGAAGCCATCATGCATTAAGAAGTACAGTAGAAGGCAAAATTGCATTTTAAAGAAAACAAGTCTATCTCCAAAGTTGGTCTGTCACATGGACCATCTACACCCTCTATACTGGAAAACATTAAAGTACTGAAGAAATAAAGCAGGGTCTGGACTAGTATTTTAAGCCATTCCTGAAATGGCATCCTCAGATCACATCCCTGCCTTCCATTTTCTTCTCTTTTTGTGGACTGTAGTTTCTGAAGTTCAGTCTCATCATGATGAATGGAACTATAAATGGTGCAAGTGGCCGTGTTGCCTACAGTGTTTGTAGCAATCCATAGGTAAACGTTCCTAAAAATGTAAACCCAAACATTACATCAGTTTTTGAAGAACCATTAAGTTGTCTCAAAACAGAAATTATAAACTCCAGCAAAACTGGTAAATAAAAGGGCAAGTCTGAGGGGAAGTAACCTATCCTCCTTAAACTAAGATAATGTTACTAACACCTTTTTGCCCCCTGTAATGTGTGTATGGTCCTACCTGGGACAGCACCACATTTAGCAGGAGTTCTAGATATGTATGCAATACCTAAATTCAGCCTGAAAGGTGACAACAGAGATCCTCTTCATTACTGGTAGTCCTACATTACTGCTCTTTTTGCATCCATTCCTGTGCAGCAAATACAGTTCTGTTTTTCACAGCAAGGGCCATTCATGTATCAGTTCTTCCTTCTCATTCTTCTATTTTTCTTAGAGGAATGAGCTGTAACTACTTTCCAAGGCTGTCACCCTTAACAAATAACTTAAAAAAAAAAAAACCCACTTTTTTTTTTTTTTTTTTTTTTTTTTTTATCA
>VZRQ01006242.1:49196-59818 GCA_013397975.1 Machaerirhynchus nigripectus
TTTTTTTTTTTTGTTCTTTTTCAAAAAAACAAACTGCTTTTCCTCAAACATCTCTTAGGGAGTTTTAATCACTAGGACAATTTAATAAAATTCTTTCATTATTCCTGTTATGTGTCCTTATCCAGTACCTGCCTGTTGTACCTACCTACTTTCCTAACATTACCTAACATTAGATACAAACTCCTGGGGGATTGGATTTTTTCTTATTATGTGCACAGAGCACCCAGCTTAGTACTATTTCAGTGGGGAAAAAAAACTGAAAGAAAAGTGTTACTCAACCAAAGCATAGCAAGTCATACGCATAGAAATAGTTAGGTCAAAGTTTCACAATACAACATAAGACTTTATTTTTAAAATACTTAGAATTCAAAGAAGTTCTGTAACTTTACTGATACAATTTTTAAATAACAACTGCAAAGAAAATAATGCACTTGACGAGCTTTAGAAAGATCTTTTGCGTGCTCTGGAGCAGAGCTGAGTGTGATATTCAGTAACTGAATTACACAGTCTGGCTTATGCTTAAATATGAAATGGTCAAGTTTTATCCAAACAGCACAGTAAAAAGATGGGGGCTTTTTTCTGCTGCATTATTTATGATTCTTCCAGTTTTAATCATTCTAGATTGCTCTATACAATTTAAGTTCATACTATTTCACAGTAGAAAAAACATCATCCTCATGTTCTTACTATGAATGCATCACTCACATCTTCATTCTGTGAACTGAATAAACCCAAAAGCCTAGGTATTGTTCAAAATTAAAACCTAGATGCTACCACAGTGCTTAGCCCTTAGTCTGCCTGCTTGCTTTAGACCCATAAATTTAATTCTGTGTTAGTTTTAAGCAAAGGATCTGTCATGCTCCCTCACTGTGTTAGTACGATTATACTCAGTTTGGATTTCTTCTATGAAGTCATAAAGACTACAAGATAAGGAAAAAACGTTTTTGGAGACTTCACTTCAAATAATAGATGTGTAATCAAAAAGATTATTGTTGTACTTCATTTAAATGTGTCTGTGTTTATAGATTCTGTATTTTAACAGTACTGAGAAACTGTACAGTGGTCACTACAGGTGTTCTACTATGCAAGTGAAAATGGACTTTTGCATCTTAAAGTATACTTTTGACATTTCTTACTTATCTCTAATACTTTGCTTTTAAGCATTTATTCTGTAGATTTCTTCTACAAGGAAAAAACCTACCTTTGCTTTAAAAGTGTATCAATAATAAGCAAAGTCACCTTCAAGTAAGAAAAGTTTGATTTGACGCACCTGATGAATGAAAATCTTTTCTGCCTTCTACTTTAAAAGCAACACAGGGACATTTCAGCTAATATGCTGTCTCAAACAGTACCCAGTAAAAATAATTTATTTAATTTTTCAGAAGTCTCCAAGCTGTTAATTATATTTACCAAAAAAATTGTTTTCAGAGGATTTTGAAGGGTAGCTTCTCTGAGGCAGGACACTTATGCTTTTGTGCATTTTACTTTTCTGTCTATGGGACATGAATAATTTTCATGTTGCCATTTCAGTAAAATAATTCCCTGCCTGTTGGAGTTACCTCATGTATTCACATAGTATATTATTCTGTAGCAGCCCTGTGAGTAGTTGATGAAACAATTTATTTCAGATGGATTGAGAGTCAAAATGGAGTGACATGGATTGTTCTATACCTGACATAGTACCCTCAGTTACCTGGTGTGAAACAATAGAAGTGAACAGAACTACAAGAAATTTGCCCAGTTATAGATAGCTGGGAACATACGTAAGAGACAACAGATTACTACTTACACAGAAATTAATGGTGATAAGAGTACGTAGATTAATTACCACAAAAATTAATTTACCATAAAAAATGCCATACAACAGGAAGCAGTGCCAGGAAAGAAACTACCAAAATAAATGATTATATCAAAGGAATGTTCATAGTTAGTAGTGCTGCAAACATCAGGCACTGAAAGACAAGGCATGAATGAGACTACAGAAAGTAATGTCTCAGTCTCATCAGCTGTCTATGAGACATCATGACTGCAGACAATTGCCAGCTAAGGGCGGGCTGGAAGCAACAGCTTTGCCCAGCTTATCATGGGAAGCAGGTTGTTCAAGCCACTGTCAGCCTGTGTTTGGACTGACCCAGCAGACAGAGCTGGACACTTAATCATAGTCTGGAAGCTAGAGAGGAGTGCTCAACAGATTGCTGTGGACATCTCCTGTGAGAATATCCTCAATTTCTGAAAAATCTGGTCGCAGCTCAACTGACACACTGTCCCATCCCAGCTTCCAGTCTGTCTAGGAACTTGAAAAAAAAAAGGGAAAGCTGAGTCTTTATTATCTCTCAGTTCTGCATGTCACACTTGGTGAAACCATGAAAAAAATTTTTAGAAATCTCAATATTCCTCACTATCCAACTCCCTCTCAATGAACAATGTAAAATAAGCAATGTAAGTATAACCCGCGGCATGTTTCTAGAGGTTCTCTGGCCAAAATAATATCTCTAAAATCTGAATTTTCCCTTTGCTTTCAAGCAGCAAATGTCACACACAGTCTGTACTCAGGCATTTAAAGGCATTTAAAAGTTAACAGCATACAAGTAATAGCAACTACTTAATAAACTAGAATACAATCAATCACAGCTTTAAATGTCCTGACATTTGTCATATAAACCTACATCATCACCAACTATTGTGTGACTAAGCCTTGACAAAAACATGAAATAGAATTGATAGCTTTACAAGCCTCCCAGTAAAATAAAACCACTTATTGAAGTCGCCACTTCATATAATGTCATTTTCATCACTGCAGATAACACCAATGAAGACAACTCATTCACTTCCTACATCTGGTTCTCACTTAAAAGTTGAAGCGATAAAAGATGTGAAGCATTCTGCCTGAAAGTTAAAAACAGATGTCCTCACAACTACTAAAATACTGCATTAAAAATGCATTAAAAACTGTTAACATCATGCCCATTGTTAACATCCTACCCATTGCCCTCTTGAGCTCTGAGATTTACTACCACTCCTAACTTAAGAATTGTTTCATATTTATTTGAAATGTGAACAACAATGGTACATGTAGGCAGGTATAACAGAGGTATTTTAGAAGGAAAATCTCAGATATTTAACTGAAACAATACAGTAGGATTATTACATTTATAGTATAGATGTTTATTGTATATTTATAGTCAAAATATGTGAGCTCATAATGCAGCATTTCAGTTCCTTAATGTAGATCAATTGAAAAACTGATATGTAATCCATGAATAAGGCAGAGGAAAATAGTGTGATTTTAAATGAAGCTTAATGTATTCAAGATGTCTCCAAGGAATGGTAGGAGTGAATTGGTAGCAGAATCAAATGCCTACAGAGCAAAAATACCCCTCTATGTTGCATTCGGTCTTTTCATGGATATAGTATGATTTGTCCAAAAACATTTTAAAAATGTTCAAAATACATCTTTTTTAATATTACTTTTCATATTCTATCCTTCTTAAGAGATAGGTATGGATTTCAGAGTATATTCTACTCTGCAAAATGATTTCTAGTATTAAGTGAGCAATAATACAGCAGCTTTTATCTGTCTGATTCTATACCTGGGTAAATATCACAAGCAGGCCCTGGGGAGTGTCCCATGGTATTATCTACAGCATCATGTGGTGACAGGGCTGGCTGGAGGGGCTGGATTGCAAGGCAGTCATTCAGGATGTCCTGGCCAAGCTCCGAGCTTGATCGCAACTGAAAAACCAGAGATAAAAAAGAGGAAATTATAACGAAAGATGGACATGGACAAAAGAAAGGGAATAATCACAAAAATCCTTAAGACAGTGAAAAATTGTAATGAAGAAACATTGAGGTTAGAGAAAGAAATGGAGCACAATCAGAAATCTTCTCTTTTAAATCCTGATTAATACCATCCTTTCATTCTAGCAGTCACTTTCTGAATCTGAGGATTGAAACACTTCCAGATGCTTAACAAGACTGTACTCAGGACAAGGACTACTTGTATGGGTAGGATGCTGGACAGGTGGACTTCAGTTTGCTCTCCTGTCACACACTGCAAAAGAGAGGAGTGTCCTAGTTCATGGGTTTGGAGATTTATCAAGTATATGACATTGCTTATGTCAGCAGAGGGGTACTACAATGAATAAAAATATTTTCATGCTGGTTTAGTGTCTTGAACTGCCCCACTGCAGCACCAGAAGAGCAAAGGTGCCCATAACCCTGGAAAGGAGGGACTGGGAACAAGCAGCTAGGAGCGGTAATATACAGGCAAGTCAGGATGGAAAAGGGACCACTTCATATGGACCAAAGTTTTCTTGAGACCCCGTTCTTAAACAGACTAGGACTACATTTGTTTCACATTACAACAGAACTGTGGGTGCTCTGTCACTGTCAGTAGTCCTAGCTGCATGCATGGCCATTGGTACCTGATCCATCAACAGCAAGTCTGTTAATCCGGCTGATCAACAGAAAAGTGACCCTACAAACAATTAATAAGCAAATTCATAACAAGAGTTTTCCTTTGGATGAAACTGGATGGAGAGTCTCAATGTGAGGCTGCAACAAAATACAGTAAAAAACTACGATTTTAATAAAATCCCAACACAAAAATAAGGAAAAGGGATAAAGTCTGCTGCAGCACCCTAACAAGGATGACATAGCTGTAATGCCAATCTGCACCCTGAGGTTTAGGGCCGGTTATGAATGCTGCTGCAGGCTGCTGGGACTGATCCTGATTTGCTGCCCAATGTTAATGTTATATGTAACAAAAATTTGCCTGTTCCTTAAAGCCGTCTTGGCTGGTATATTCATTTAAAAGCCTGGAAAAGGAAGGTCTGTGCTTACAAGCATGTGGGCCACTGCAATGGCTGAGATGCCCATAAATATCCTGTCCTGTCATCCAGGGACCTGCAGCATGATGGAAAGAACCCTGACCTAGTGCACTTGGATGTGCTGCACTTTCCCAAGAAGCAAATCTCACAAAGGCAACTGAGGCTTCTCCTCTCTTGTTTGGTGTCATGGGGGCTGAGCAGGTAACAGTTAACTAGAACATAACCTAGCACCTCTAAAAAACTCTTAAGGAGAGGAAGAGGAACAACAAAACAAATTTCTGCACATGCTATACTCAGAAATGAATCACAGAATGGTTTGAATTTGAAGGAACCACGTTCCGACACCCCTGCCACAGGCAGAGACCCCTTCCACTAGACCAGGCTGCTCAGAGCCCCATCCAACCTGGCCTAGAACACCCCAGGGATGGGACAAATGACAAAAGAAGAGTAAGAGGAAATGATTCAGAATGCAACCACAAAAAGACCCATTGCCACAAGATGATCCTTGTGCCAGAAGATGCTGATAAACATTCAAATTACTTTTGATAATATGCACCGGTTTAAAACCATGGCAACTGAGTGGGGAGCTGGTCTTACACATCATAAGCACCTGACCCTGTAGCTGGAGATACTACATAGCCTGTGGCACCTATGCACACTGTGGCATGCTGGAGATGGTTCCTTTTAAAAACTTAGTCATCACTAAGCCCCAAGGTACACTACTTCTCTGAGGTATGTTTGTTGTTCTAGAATTGTAGGGAGAGGGAGAATGGATGGGGAAGAGGGAGAAGGGGACGAATACCCTGAAAATGGGTTTTGTTATCCATATTTACAATCTGTTATAAGTACAAATGCTTCTTCCAGTTTGGCACATGTCATTGTCTGCTATTATCCAGTAATTGTGCTAGGTTTGCTGCTATCACTAGTAACATGGCTTTTTCATGAAACTAAGTGCTTGTGAAATTAAATTTCAAATTATATCCTCATTCAAATTCTTACAGTTACATTATTAATAAGCATTATGTGAATTTAAATTTCTATGGAATCTAAAGTGAAAATAATATAAAAAAATCAAACTTTTACAGAAGAATCAGGATTCTCTCACACAGAATACACAATCACAGAAGTTGCCTGCGTAACATTATCTGTGTATTTCTTTTTAAGAAATGGACCAATTTTCTATATCAGATGGCACTCATGGATAAAACGGTGAGAGAAGAAGAAAAGGAGAGCTAAGTATTTACACATTAGTTACAAGAATGAAGTAATTCTTGTAAAATAAAATAGGCAACCATCTATTTTACAGATTTTTCTATTTTGCACTGCTCAGGAATCTTGCATCCATAAATCCTTTGATATTTAGAACAAAACTATCCTGACAATCTGTGCTGACATAAATTTTTTGGCTTTTCAATGCTTATAAAAATGAAGAAAACCTAGGATTGTCAACAGAAAACCAAAAACAGAGCAAGAAACACTGTGAGACAGCTGTGATGTGATTTCTGAGGGTCGTTCTTATTTCATGCACTGGCTGTTGTTGATTAGAATTTACAACCACAAGGGCTAGAAATAGAGATTTTATAAACTTACACATGCATACATACATGCAAATGTATGTATTATAGTATGTATTATTATATGTATATAATGTGTAACTTTACAATGACAAGATTTGTATTTAATGTACATATGATGAAATACCCTGAGCAAGAGGTGGGTATTCCACTGACTTGTGCAACAGCAGATGCACACTGCTAATTCAAATTGCCACTAAAAATACTACCACAGGCCTTCTATATAAACTCTCCCTAGATAACAGATGCTGGGAATAACTTTACAGTCCCCTACTGCAGGGTATGCATGTGATTTGCTCTTTAAGAGTGATTACTGTGGTACCATTGGAAAGAGGAGAGCAAGGGCTAGATGAGCCTTCCCTACTCTACTCCTTGAAGAGCAGGACCAGAAATGGGTGAATTTCCTTTAGCAGAGCCAGCCATTAAATGACAGCTGCTTCCAAAATTAGGCTCTACTGGAAAACTCCATTTTCCACCATTACTTGTTTTCTCTTGACAGAGGCAGTAGCAATGCTTTCTTAGTTTACTGGTCCTCCTTCCTCTGCCATTTAAAGCTCATCCTCCTTCCAGTGTTTTTCCAGATCTTTCCTCCGTAAGGAGGCATAAACTGTGGCATTTTTGGAACAAAATAGAGGGCAAAACACAGATTCTTATTCAAATACTGTTGATCAAGGCATTTCTTTTTCCTGTGAAGACATTGAGAGTAAAACCCCACTTAATCTTAGTCAAGTGGTTTTACAAAAACTTGCAATAAAAGTTTTAACTGAAAACAGTTCACATTTTGACAAATCCTGGGAAATCAGACTTATGATTTTTCTTTAGTATGTCAAGAAACACAGAACAGATTATCTTAAAACCAAGCAAAAACCATGAACCATTCTCTGCAACTCTAGGATTTTATCTTCAGTTTAAAAAGCCATGAAGGAGAAATAATAATTGACCAGATATAACTGCTGCTGTCCATTTCTTGCTCTGTTCTAACAATACTGCATTTATTTTCCAGCCTGGACTGCAGACTTATCATTCAACTGCAAAAGAAAGTGACACTCGTTGACATCTATATGAATCGTATCCCAGCACAGATCTCCCAGCACTGTGACTGAAATGTGTCATTTCCCCATGATCATCTTGCTTCTCTCGTGATCACTCAGCTAAGCACCAGTACAATCTATGCTGGGGCTGAAAACCTGGCAATCTGTTTTCAAGAAATGTGTGGTTATAAAGTTACCTCACTGAATGGTGAAATCAATAACTGACAATTCTGCCTTGCTGAGCACAGCCATTTTCTGTGTGCTGCAATGTAACCTAAATTTATGGCTGACCAAAGTGCAAGTTAACAATCAATTGCTCTGCTCACTTAAAACTTTCCTGTATTTGGTATTTGTTCCAAATAATAGTTTTTGAATTTAATAGCTCCATTTTATGGTAAGACTTTTTAAGTTTTGTATTTGGAAATGCAGAATCATTTCCATTATCACAATGTGGCAGTTTTTTTCTAATACACAAAACAAACAATCTGTCAGTCATGATTTATAACTGCTTTACTTCTGTGACAAACAGCTAATGTTTATCGCCTCTCAGAACAATGGATGGAAATTCTACTCCTGTACACTTTGCATATGAATAATTACCCAAGATTAAATTAAACAAGCAGAAGTAATTAGAAGGGAGTAAGATTCTTATTCCTCAGTTTTCAATTTCATTATTTTTGAGTTCAAAAGCAGAGGCATGCTATTGATTTGATGCATGACATAATTCCAGAGAAAATGTCTCTTTACAAGAAAAGATCTTTTTTTTCATGTTTCTCTCACCAGTGTGTTTTTATCTGAGATCTGCACGTTTTTGCACCACCTGGCTAGTTTCTTCAGCATTGCTCCTGCACAACAGAAGTCACACACCACCAAGATAAACATAGGATAGTTGTGTTTGTGAACACACTTCGTAAGAAAAGAAGCAGTATAGTTTGAGAAATCCTAAACCACACAAAATAGTTTAGTAACTTCAAAAGCTGCCTATACGTATTCAGATTAATTTGATTAATTCTTCAGCAAAGTCCAGAACTCCTTCAGTCATTCAAACATGCCAGTTATCTCATCATATCAAATCATAGCATTTTAAATCTTGCTTACATAAAAGTGTGCTTAATGAACTATATATGCATGCTGTGCACCTAGAAGAGTATTTACGTTTGTGAGACATCAGTTATAGTCTATTTTTTTTTAATGCAGGTTAGATATGTGTCTGCCATGTCTAAAAGCAGCAAAAAACCCCTGAATACTGCTATGTTTCATTTACAGGAACTGTTTTACACTAACTGTGATAGCTCTATAGATGTGGTTTTGTTTTGCTTATAAAGACAAGGACGAATTTCTGCTATTCACATAGTCTGTGTATTAAGTTTACTAAGAACTACTTGTCAAATACAGAGCAAGTCTGTAGTTTTTACACATTTTTATTGTCTGTAATTTAGCTGTCATTGGGAGAGTGAAGAACAACCTGTCTATGTAGAGCCACATATTGTACTAGCTTTTCTGAAGGAGTAGCCAGAATTTAGTATTTACTTGTACAGTTAGAGTAAAATTATTTCCTGTAAGTATCATGACATTGAGAGTACATAAAAGTCCCCACTAGAAAATCACAAATTCATTGTGAAGCGATGCTGTAAGACAGCATTTACTCATATTATAGTTTTGCTTGCTAGATACAGATCATCCTTTTACTCACAAAGATCAGCTTCAAGGTCCAGCGCTTTCTTGCACAGTACCAAACCTTTCTGACAACAGACAGTGACACAGAATCAATAAAAATTATCCTAATTCTTGCCTCTGGAGGCTTCAGACTTCTTGGGGCAAGGAAGCAATGCAGACAGAAGGGATTCCTCTGTATCCTTTGTTTTCACTGAGTCATCTCTGCAGGACTTCTAGAAAGAAATGTTCTGCTAATTGTCCACCACAGCTTTCAGACATGTGTGCGTGCGTGCATGCGTGTGTGTGTGTGTGCACACGCTACTTTTCCCTGCTTTTAGATTCTATTTCAATTAAACACTTGGCCAGAAAAACAGTTCAAATCAAGTTAAACTAGCCTACCTGCACAGTAGTGATGTTAGGTTCTATGCAAGAAATAGCTACTTTTGCTACTCTCAAAGTTTTACTATATTGAACATTTGAGTTCAATATAAAAATGGTTTCCATCTTCATGTTCTAGCATAAATCAGGAAAACACACCAAAAATATTTTTTAGCATCTTGCATTAAAAATCGAAAGGACCTGGAACCTACACAATTAGGTAACTTTGGCAAATTTCAAGTCAAGAAGAAATTCTGATTTTAAAGCAATACTACAAGAGGAAAACATGGTTGCATTAGGACTGACAACACTAAAACTAATTCCACTTTCATTATATATTGAAAAGAGAGTTTTCTTTTGATTGGCATTATTCTAAGCTGAGGAATATTTTGGATTGTATCATCACTAAAATGATACAGACCACCAAGAACACCACTTAAAGGAGAAAAATTGCAGCTGGGCCAGATCTGAAAGGAAACTTTGAATAAAAAAACCCAACTGAGAATCTTAGTTTAAAGAAGGGAAGTACAGTTTGAGTGAGTGCAGTGGCCTTTTTCTAAAATAAACAAAAAAGCCACAGTTCTGTTGAAAATTGATTTTTATTTTGCTTCATACAACTAGAAAGCACCCATACAGATGTTTGCACATGAACACACACACACACACACATTACTTCTCTTCCTGTCCTATATCAGATTGTATCAAATCTGAGATGTTATATAAATTATATCTATGACCCGTTCTATTTCGCCCTCTTTTTCAGGCAGTTCCAAGAGGCTTGTAGCTGACTGTTCTGTGAACATCAGTTTAATAGATGACCTGTTCAATTCAAAAAGCAGGAAAAAACCTACTGTTTCGTGCCAGACTGATTTGGGGATATAGCTATTATATGATATTGCTAAGCATCAGTTTTTCCAAGTAAATGCAGCTTGACAAATACTTGTACTGCAGAATTATTAGCTTTCCCTTTCTGAAAATACATCTGTTTGGCAAATTTTCACTTCATGAGAGGAAAAATGTGTAAAATAAACATATACTTATCCACCAGGTGCTTCATTTGGCACAAACATATTTTTCTCCCTATCACAGATTACCAAAAATTGCCATGAAAATCTGTAGATAATATCAGCAATTGTTAGTATATGGAAAGAAGT
>VZRQ01006242.1:59859-76530 GCA_013397975.1 Machaerirhynchus nigripectus
TTTTTTTTCTTTTTTTTTTTTTTTTTTTTTTTTTTTTTTTTAACTGAAGCATCCTTTGTATAACACTGGCCTTCACTTTAAATATTTGATTTTGTATTTATCTCCACTGGAACTTAAGTGCATGCATGTACCAGGTCATACATGGAAATACTCTGTTCAAAATAATATCTTGATTAGAGCCTAGGACTAGAACTGAAAAAACTCTACCACTTGGCTATCAGGAGATCAAAATTATTAGCCTTCAGGCATATGATTTTTACTTTGAAAAGATTCCTCAGGACATCCCTGTACATTTTCACTCACTGTCTGTGAGTTGTCTGTTTGGTGTGCTGTATGGCATGCTACCGACATCAGCCAGATAGGAACTTTCTAACACAGTTTTGAGTATCAGAGGGCAGGCATTCCTTAGTGCAGTGTGCTGGTCACTCGGGGGATCCTTCCTCCAACTGAGTGTCCTGAGCGTCGGGTGAACAGTGTTTATCATACACACTGATCACACATTCATTAGCTATCCTCCCTTACCAGATGTTTATGCATTAGTTTGGTTTACATATTTGCACTCCTTATCAGACCTCCTTATAGGTTCTTTGGCTCCTTATAGGTTCTTTGGTGGTTTTCAATGTCCTGTGTCCTTTTTATGTGGCTCAACCCCCATGTTTGAGTAAGTGCAATATCATTGTTTTGCATAATTTCCGCTTTGTCAGCAGAGCTGAGCTGGCATCCTGCTTGCGTTTTGCATGGCTTCTGTTTGCCTAAATTGCATCCTTCGTCTATTTCTCCAAGGCTACGCTGTTCTGTTCTATTCTCCTTATCAGAGTAAAATGCTGTTCTGTTCTACTGTCCTTATCAGATAAGATGAGGATATGAAGTGCTGGCTAGGCTGGCACTGCTGACTTTACAAGTTTCTACTGCCTCTGATTTATTGTGGGGCATTACTGTGTCAGGTTGGGGTTTTTGTTGTTGTTAAAAGCCATAATTCATCTTACAGAGCAGTCTCACAAATGCCTGTGCCAGAGAAGGGGCAGAGCTCTGCATCACAGGGAGGGAAAAAAGGGGCAGATGAAGGGGCCTCCTCAAATGGGCACCGCCAGTGAGGCCAGTATATCACTGCTTCAGGAGCACTACTGAGGACTCCAAAATCAGTACCTGCCTATGCAGCTGCCCACACCCATATCCAACAGTGTGAAATTGCAGAGGAGGTCAGCCCGGAGCAGGAACACTCATTGAGGACAGTACTAAAGACTTAAAGGGTATTTGTGCTGGTGTCAGGGTGCTGAATTGCAACCTCTTAGGCATCCTGTGCACAGTTTAAAACTTGCTTGCTCAGACTCAGGTGATGCTTAAGGGGCATAATGAACTGGACAGTGCATTTAAAGCCCAGGCTGAAGTGTGACAGGCTAATGAGAATCACAGAATTATAGAATCATAGAATCATTTAGGTTGAAAAACACCAGTATGGTCACCAAGTCCAAGTGTACACCCACCAGTTCCAAGCCCACCCACAGACTCTCTCAACCAGGCCACCAAAAGAAAGAAAGATTCTGTCTCTGTCAAGACCATGTTCATGCATATGCTGTGGCAGGGAAGTGAAGACAAAGAAATAGAGAAAAGGATATTGTTTGATATAAAAAATGGACCTGAAGAAGATTAAATGCTACGAGCATGCACTGACAGCTGTTTACAGAATTTTGAGATTATCTGGATTTTTTTTTTTTTTTTTGCCATGGGTGTAAATGTAACGAGGGTGACAGCACTTATTCTTTCTTTCTTGTGCACTTTTCAACACATCACACTGCCAGAGTACAAGCTCAGGACAGAAACCAAGTGCAGGAAGGAATCATCATATGGAATAACAAACATTAACCAGTAAGTAAAATGAATCAACAATCTCCTGGTTATAACAACTGCCACAGCTGTCAGAACACTATGAAAACCATAGGTTTCAACTTCTCCCTTGTGAGCAAAGTTCTAAATGTAGTGCTGACAAAGTGTAAGCCCCAGAATGGAGCTTCCTGGAGAAGCATGCCTTGTGCATCCCACTGCAGCATACATCACTGCCGCTGCAGCAGCTGGCGGGGGGGACAGGGCAGTCATCCACAGCCAGTGCTACACTGCTTTCAGAGTCTGTTTTCCTGTTTCTCACTGACCACACTCAAAAGAACTGGTCATTCCTCGTCTCAAAAGTTTTCCAACAAACTGTATGATTAAATTCCTTAAACACTGCTGCCCGTTCCTAATCTCTTTTTGCAAACATCCCTTTCAGGAAAAATTGCTGAACGCCATGGTGTCTGATTTATATTTCATTCTGAAGACAGGAAGTAAAGGGATTAAAGTTGAGGATTAAAACACTTACTCTTTACTGCATTTTCTTCTGCAGAATAGTTTCTTAGTTGCCATGGGCACTGCTCACTGACCCCTCGCCCCTGAATGCACTTCTTTTTGCATTGGTGACATCTTTTAAGTGGACTCCATAGAGAACAAATGAGGGAAAATATCCTTATTTTCAACTGCTCTGAAAGCAAGAAAATAGATTTGCTTCTCTTTCAACCCATTCTCTCCCTTTTGCAATTTAAACAGTGAAATCTGAACTAAGAGTCTGAGTATGGTCAAGCAGAAACTGAAAGATGCAGAAGCAGCTTATCTCATATGTAAGTATGTTTGCTCCCCATGAGGAAGGTGTTCTCAAACAGAGCAGTTCCTCCAGATTAATAGAGTCAGATAATGGAGACTGTCACTGGTAATTAGCTTAGTGCCTGAATGACCTTCTGAAACACCAATGGTGTAATGCTCTAACTCTCCTTGGCTCGCTCCTTCCTTCCTCATCAATTAAACATTCTGAGTTGGAAAAAAAATCAATTTCTTTCATGTAAGAAACACAATAAGCACTGTGTTTCTTGAGATGCAAAAAAAGCTTAGGTCAAATATTGAGAAAGAAGGGAAATGAAAGAAAAAACTGGAAACAAATCATGACATTGATAAACAAAAGATACTAGCTAAAAAATGCCCAGACACTGGGTTTTTTTCATGTTATTCACAAAATCTAAAGGCTAGTATAAAATTTCAGTTTTTCTAAAATCTTTAAACAAACTGGTAGCTTCATCAGTTGTGTGGTAAAATCAAGATGTAGTCGCAATAAAAAGCCTGTTTCTACTGTAAGGTAAAGCAATTAAAAAATGAACGATCAAGAAGTATGCAGCTCTGTAAGAGGCGAGAGGTCTGCGTTATTTTGCTGAGGAAGTAATATGTTTGCTGACATAACACATAAAATAGAAATCCAGACAATCTCTCAAAACTTAATAGAAATTTCCATGTTAACCTTTTGAAAACATCTGTATATCTTAGTTCCAGAGAAATTTTGCTCAACAGCTGAATATCATGTCTTTAAGCAATTGGGTTTTTCCTTTCTTGTTTTCATTGTAAGGTGGAAAGCTTTATGTATCATAACTTCAGGTTGGGCTGAGAAGTGTTTGAGATCAGCCCTGTGGGGAAGGACTTGGGGGTGATGGTTGACAAAAAACTCAACACGAGCTGGCAATGCGCACTCACAGCCCAGAAAGCCAAACGTGTCCTGGGCTGCATCCAAAGCAGTGTGGGCAGCAGGGCCAGGGAGGGGATTCTGCCCCTCTGCTCTGCTCTGGTGAGACCCCAGCTGCAGTGCTGCATCCAGCTCGGGGGTTCCCAGCACAGGAAGGATTTGAAGCCATTGGATCGAGTCCAGAGGAGGCCACAAAGTTCATCAGAGGACTGGCGCACCTCCCCTGCAAAGACAGGCTGAGGAAGTTGGGTCTGTTCTGCCTGGAGAAGAGAAGGTTGCATGGAGACCTCACAGCAACCTTCCAGTATCTGAAGGGGCCTGCAGGGAAGGTGGAGAGGGACCTTTTTTCAGGAACTGTATTGATAGGACAAGGGTGACTGGCTTAAAACTGAGAGTAGGTTTAAATTAAATGTCAGGAAGAAATTCTTTAATATAAGGGTGGTGATGTACTTGAACANAATTCTTTAATATAAGGGTGGTGATGTACTTGAACAGGTTGCCCAGTTGCCCCATCCCTGGAAGTGTTCAAGACCAGGCTGGGTGGGCCTTTGAGCAACCTGGTCTAGAGGGAGGTGTCCCTACCCATGGCAGGGGCATTGATATTAGATCTTTTTTAGGGCCCCTTCCAAGCCAAACCATTATATATTCCATATACCTTATACATTACAGGGCTCTAAGAGAGAAGAGGTGAACTGTTATAAAAGGAATTTAAAGTAACTAGGCATCAGAACAATTCAGTTATTAAGATCTGCCTCTAAAGGTGAGGATTTTATATCTCCTTTTTGCTAAAATGGGGGTTGCACAGTGAGAGAAGAGGAATACCTTTAGGATCTTTATAAGCAAAGTGGCTTCTGTAAAGCCCCCTCAGTTCAGATGGGAACCCTTATCAAGCTCAGCAGAGGCCACTCTGCAAGGCAATGCCAGTAATTGCTTTGGCCAGACAATTTCTATACTTATCCCATTGTTTTCAATGTGCTCCACACCTAGTGTGGACTGCCTGCTCTACCACTAGCCTCTATTACAGTCTGAAGTAGCACTGGATATGGCTGAGGTGTCATACTGTCTGCTTCATCTCAGCAGTGCAGTCTATCACCATTTTTCTTACCGTAATCAGGAAAAGTATTAGGAAAACTTCCTAACATTGTTAGCTGATCAGTTCTGGAAGAGCAATAAATGCAATGGGGAAGAAATCAGGCATAAATAGTACCAGGATTAGAGAAATTCTGATTGCCTTCTGCCCTTTATTCCTGCACAGCAAAATAACACCTGAAAAAACCTCCTTTCAGTCAGATAACATAGGAAGAAATTATGGAAGCATCAATCATCATTGGGATAATATTTTGCTAACTTCCCAAAAGTAACTGTTCAGACATCATTTTACAACCGACCAATCTGTGTGAAAAAGGAAGATTCCCAGGCAGAAGTAAATCAATCTAGAATCCATGCACATACCCCTCATCTCCTTTGGTCCCATCACTCCCTCCATTCCTTAGTGATTTGGTACGTGTACCATATAAGCTACAATTAAAAAAAAAAACTCCATTATGTCTAAATAATTTTCAGAAATATCCTTTGGGCTACCTTTCCTGAAGCTGTGCCTCTATGATATTTGATTTCTGGAAGAGACAGTACAAAAATTTTTGTCTCAGAAAAAACCCAGAAGAATAAACATAATTCCTGTGTTAAGCGAAGACTAAATAGTGACCTAGGAGTATCACTGCTGCATCTGCTGAGGTGTTAACCTATCTGGTCAGCTGAATCCTTGTATGGGTTGCTAAAGACCCATTTGAATGATCTAAGATGCTGCAGGTTTACAGGACAGCCAGCTTTTAGAGGCAATTGTCAGGTAAGCATTCAAGATCTCAAAGCTTGTCTAAATAATATGTCTGACCCATAAATAATTTAAATAAAAAGATCAAAGACACGATCTGGTCACTGTTAGAACTGCCAAGGAAACAAATGCTGGTCAGCTGAAAGAGGAAATTATTTGGTATAAATCATCCTTCAATTCAAAGTCCAGACTAAGACTTTTGCATTCCCTGTAGCTGGTCTTGTTTATGTCAACTGTTCAAATTATCTCTTCCTTTTTTCTACAAAGATGGAGCTATCTTTATCTATTTCACTTTCTTTTAATCAAATAGAACCAATCTTTTAGATCTTTGCGGGTTTTGGCTTTTTTGGCAGGACTCATTGGCCTAAAGAGCTATTATATATTACAAGAGTTATTCACTGGTATGGATAAAATTAAAACTATCTAAAAGCATAGCCACCGTGTTGTTCAGGTGATAAGGTTAATGTTACTGAACTGATCTTGTCTTTGCCAAACAGCTGCATGAAATAAGAGCAATCTTTTGTCCTTTTTAAATTGTCTCCTATCTGTTTGAAAATGCACTTTTAAAAAAGAGAAAACCTTTAAGAAAGGCGATGGACATTGCAGATATTCATTACAAGATCTACACAAAGCCAGTGGAGAGTCCATTCCATTCCATTCCATTCCATTCCATTCCATTCCATTCCATTCCATTCCATTCCATTCCCAGTGGGAATCGCACTACAGTATTTGAAAGTGAATTAAATATTTTCTTCAGATTCACAAATACAGATTTCTTCAGCATGACTGCTACAGAAATAGAAAATTACTTTTCATGGTACACTTACATGGAAAAGACAATGATCTCATACTTGTAAAAGGCTGAGTGCTAGGTTACACAACAAATGGATCTTCATGAAGAGCATAATGGTGGTATTGACCTTCAATACGAGTTTCAAACCACTGGGTCTCTCTTACAAAGAAGAGAGTTGAGAGAGTTGGGCCTGTTCACCTTGAGAAGAGATGACTGAGAGGGGACCTCATCAATACCTGCAAGTGTCTGAAGGGAGGGTGTCAGAGGGAGGAGCCTGGCTCTGCTCAGTGGTGCCAGGCAATAGGACAAGAGGCAACAGGCAAAAACTGACGCACAGGCAGTTCCACCTGAACATGAGCAAGAACTTCTTTAATGTGTGGGTGACCGAGCACTGGAACAGACTGTCCAGAGAGACTGTGGAGTCTCCCTCACTGGGGATATTCAAGAACTGTCTGACACAATCCTGTGCCCTATGCTCTGGGATGACCCAGAACAAGGAGGTTGGACCAGATGACCCACTGTGATCCCTTCCAACCTGACCCATTCTGTGGTTCTGTGTTCTAATAGTACAGGATCTGGATTTTGTTAATGATATGATATGGACATGATAATGAGTAGAATTATATGAATGATATGAGTAGAACAGAACAACATTTTACTCTTATCAAGGACAGTAGAACAGAACAGCACAGCCTTGGAGAAATAGATAAAGGATGTAGGTTAGGCAAACAGAAGCCACCCAAAACAGAAGCCGTGCAAAAAACAGATGCCAGCTCAGCTCTGCAAGGCTGACAAAGCAGAAGTTATGCAAAACAATGACATTGCACTCACTCAAAAGCAGGGGTCAAGGAACAGCCACCTAAAAAGGACAAGGGATGTTGAAGACAGACCCCTATAAGGACATCTGATAAGGGGTAAGACTATGTAAAATAAAGTAAAACATGTACACCAAGTAAGGGGCAATAGCTAATGAATATGTGATCGTTTTTGTATGATAAACACTCTGTTTACTCGATGCTTGGGCATTCGATTAGAGACAGGATCTTCTGAGTGACCAGCACACTGCAGTAAAGAATGCCTGCTCTCTAATACCCAAAACCATGTTAGAATGTTTCTATCTGGCTGACTGCGGTACCACCATGTTCCATAATTCCATTGTCATTAACTTCAATAAAAAGACATACGAATTAAAAGAGCTTTGGATTCTTGATTTTGAATACAGTACCATCAGTTCACAGATGAAAGACATTTGTACTTTACTGAAATCGAAAAAGTGTAGCCAACTGAAAATAAGCTTACTTGTCTAGCCAACTCACAAAAAAAATCTTGTAAATTGTTGTCCTTTCAAAGCTGAAATGAGTACAAGATTAAAAAGAGAACACATTTCAAAAGTAATTGTAGTTGAGGGGCATGATGTACATTAACATGCCTCTCAGCATCACTTTAATCTCTCATTTTGGGTACTGTCTAGTTTTCTTTCACTGACTTCCTGGCTTGGAGGAAACCCCATCTATCTTCCCAATGAGAAGATGAAATCCTGGCAGAGTCAGCAATTTTTCTTTTTTAAAATAGGATAATAAACACTGCTTTTTATTCCACCAAAATATTTTAAGATTACAGATTTATACCTAAAATGTTTTACTAAAGGTTTTCAGCATCTGTTCACAGATAGTTGCATGGTATTTGTGTACATGTTTGCCCTCATTTTTTTAAGAATTTGCCAAACTACACAAAGATGATTAAAGTAGGCATGGCTATCTTTACTCTCTCATGGCTCTGCTTTCCTTTGACGAGTAAATGAAATGTTATTGTACTATCTATTAAATAGCTTTCATTAAATGCGTTTGTGCTGGGATCTTCTTGGTACATAGGACTTCATCTCATTACCTGGAGAGATTCCCAGCTGAATGTATTTAGTGGATAACTAGGGGTTGGGAGGAGAAGGGGAACAGCGGCTGCATTACGGATTTGCAGAAAAGGCATGTTTGCTTTATATGGTAAGTCATAGACACGTATCAACAGATGTTGCTTAAAATGATTGAGAGATGGAAATTTACCTATATCCCATTGCATAATCCGGCCCCATCTTGGAGAGCCAAGGAAAGAGTCAAATCTTTGAAGAAACATCTACAGAATCCGGGGTGAAGGCTGAATGTAAACATCAGCACAGCAAGTAGCTAATTCCACTCCTATGAATATACTTCATCCTGATATTTAGGTCTATGCAACATCAAAGACACATTTGCAGGTACAGCCTTGGAGAGCCAGCAACCTAAGACGCCACAACAATGTCACTTGGTATGCAGGGGGAGGTTAAAAGGAGGATTAGAACCAGTCAGGCACAGTATATTAAAGGAATCCATGACTAACGGGGTGTGACAGCAAAGGGTTTCATTCTCTTCAACAGAATAGATCCCTAGGGCTGGAAGTATTAGTCCACTGTGCCTTTATCACCTTGGAATTTTTATGGTTATTTTTGATGAATGCACATTTTAGTAATTACCTTTTTGACATTAAGCCAATTTTCACTTTTAATTAAATCCATAAATAACCTTAATTCTTCAATAAAAGATTTTTTGTTCTTATTTTTTATTATTTTTACTGTCAGGAAATATTTCAAATACCAAAGCATAATGTTAGTTTGTAATTATAACTTCTCAAAGGTCCAGTAACTAACTATGTTGTACCCTGTAAACATTATGCAAACCTTATCTGTGTTTTAAGTATCTGGCTTGATAGAAGCCACATTTTTTCTTTTCTTTTTATAGAAGTTTGGCATATTTCCCCTTCCATATATTAATATATCCCAAGTGACCAGTGAGCATAAATAAATCCTTATCAAAGAGGGAGAATTTTAAGTCTAGTGTGTGCTCACAGAGAGTGAAGTGAGGAGTAAAAAGGGCCAAGTTTAAACTGTTTGGCACAAAGAGGGAATGAAAAATGAGCGAAATCAAATAGTGATTGAAATGCAGGAAGGAAAACGTGACATAGTAGTGCAACATGAGAAAAAAAGAGAAGCAGTAACGTTATTTCACCTTCCATGATGGTAACACTACAACAGACTTTAATTACTGTATTAAGGTCCATTATGCCAATTTTAATTGAGGCATCACACAAATTTCTCAGAATGCAAAGTGTTGCTCATGCTTGTAAAAGATGGTGTCTGGATGGCCAAGTTGCACTTCTGGGACAGGCAGGACAAGGCTCACAGAACTGATGTGGCAGTCCTGACTCTGGGCAGCGTTCACAGGAACAAGGGAGCCAAAGAACTACTTATTAAGGTGAAAATGAATGCTCATTTACTTAATCTCTGATACAGGAGTGGACACACGTAAGTTCAAAGGAAATCCCTCATAAACACTATGGGTCAGTTTCTGCTGCCACGTCCTGCTTCAACAAACCACTGAATCAAAACTTACTCTTCCAGTTTTTATACTGCAGCTTTAGATACTACCACTCAATGCTTCCAGCGCTGCACAAGCAATTTTCTTGCTACTTTCTGTAAATGGCTGTGCATTTAATTTTAAAACTTCTAAACTTTAACTTGTTCAACATGGGGTTGACATCTCAAAGGTTTATCTATCCCTCCGTTCATGCACGTTTCCCTTTTATCAGGACCAGGTTCCTTTAAAATGAAAGTTTAGAATTTCAAACTCAATAATCTAAGTAATCTAATGAAAGAGTGCCAGTGATTCGTAGAAGCTATGATGAAAAATGCTCAAAAAAAAAAATACCATTCCCTTAGGTCGCAACTCAGCTCTTTAGAGATGCACTTGTACATATAAACAGTTGATGACTTGTGGACTTGATATCCACAGGGAATCAGCACTGTGAAATATCTCAGTGTTTGAAGTATCTGGAATATGGAAATATAATTTAGAGCTTAATCTCACATACTGCCCTCAGAACCCATCCTTCCATCTGAGACTGGCCAGTATTTTGTAATACTGTGTATTTACCAAGCGGCAGAATTTGAAACCAAGCATTTCTGTTTGCAAAAATTATTTTTATTTGCCTTGTTATGTACGAGCTTAGTGATTAACCATCACATCAGAAAACATAAAACTTTAAATCAGGCATCCTCATTAAGTCAAAGTTGACATTATCTATATATGAACCACATCCATCTATAATTTGCTGTTATTTCTAATTCACAGTCTGAAATCAACCCAGGTACTTGAAGATGGCATTGAAACATCTAATACTGTAACACTGATTTCTTCACATGAGCTTTACACCAGTCAAGACAGTAGAAAAATTACCTTTTTCCTGACTTGTTGATCTTTGGAAGAATGGGCTTTCACATGCTTTCTCAGGGAACTTGGATCTGTGTATCGCTTAGTACATCCTGGAATCTGACATGCATAAGGTTTCTAAATCAAAAGAAAAAGGATAAAGCTGCTGTTTTATCACAGATTATTTTAATGCAAGAGAATCCTTTTTGAGACCTGGGGTGCTGCAAACCACATTACTACAGAACAAAAATGTTGTACACTCTTACAAGCAGAATGCTCAGCAATTTGTTAGAAAGGGAAAGGATGAAGTAAAGCTTTTAAGGAAGACAAACAAAAGGAAAGCTTTCATTACAGAACGTTTCATTGTTACCTTTTTTTTTCTAATCAGTACAATGAATATTGCTAGATATACTTACAATTCTTCCACCCTCAGAGCAATCTTTGACTTAATCAGAAATTACAGTCTTTAGTGAATCAGGTAAAGAAACTGCAGTAAAGGCCCAGAAAGACTGTTTAGGATTATAGAAGGATCCGCTTCAGAAAAAGAGAAGAAGAAAAAGTGTTAGTTTACTACATTACAAAGGAGGCAAAATCCAAACCAAGCATTGAATACTGAAGTTTCAAAAGTATAACATATTTTAAAAAATCATTTTAATGTGAAGTAGACCAACTCCTTCAGCTCCTATTTTCTAATAATACTTCATTTTAGAAAAAATACCAGTCCTGTCATACCTTTAGGGTTTTCTTAAAGGAAAGCCCAATAAATCTAACTCATACAAATATCTCATCTTGCCTGTTCTAATCTGTCTGTCTTCCCTGAAGACTTGTAGGTTCACAATACAAAGTATTAAATGAACATTAGATCAAACTGTTTCCTGAAATTAGCTATTTTGCAATTTATCCATTTATGTTTCACAAAGTATTTCTGAAAACACCTTGTACAAATAATTAACTTGCCAGCCATAGTATCAACTATTCAAAACGGATAATTAATTTTTTTAACAGCCATTTAATTCAAATGGCATTGTTTTAATTGTATTTCTGGACTTCAGCCCTTTGGAAACTCTCTCTGAGAAAACATGATCTTTTGTTCTGAAACAGTGGTTTTTAAACAAATCCCAGCTGTGACTCAAATTTACAAGCAACAATCTGTTAGCATGAAAATTCTTAGATTTACAGAAGTATTCTACCTCTCTTTAATTTCTGGTACATGCCTCAGCCTTAACTTTCTATCAAAGGAAAGCACTTCTTAACACAGATGGCTTCAGTTTCCCTAAAGATCAGCTAAGTGGGAGAAAGCTACTGCCTCTACCTGCAGCAAAGACCATGGAACTGTGGTCTTTTCATCAACTAGCTTGGTCCACCTTCTTGCATGCTCAGATTACTGGGTCACTTTTGAAGCAGCTTCAACAGCCTCATCAGACCATCCACCCTCCTATCTCTTATGGGCTACCTGCTGTCACCAAGCTGGAGGAAAAGAGCAGATGGTCTAATGTACAGGAGCCTGCAATGGGACTTGTGTGTCCTTACAGTGTCCAGGTGTGTCCTCTGGTGCTTGGCGCGGTCGCTGGAGTTGCTGAATGCTTTCTGGCAGCCAGGGTGCTGGCAAAGGTACGGCTTTTCACCCGTATGGCTCCTTAAGTGAATCTTGAGATTTTCTAGCCTGGAAAAGGCTTTCTTGCAACCCTCAAACTAGAAAAGAGAAAGAAGTTATTTGAAAGGAAAGCACACACAGTAAACTGCAACAGCAAACACCAAACAGAACAGTAAAAGGGCACGCAGAGACCTCCAGCCTGCTATGGCTGGGTAGCTCTGCAGGACCTGGCTTCTCAGTATGGGTGTTGCTGCAGGGTTCAAACCATTTAGAGTGTAAAAATGCACCTATCCTCCCTGCATGAGGCTGAACTAGGACAGCATGTCCTACATTTTGCAAATGGCACACTGAGACCCAAAGGGACCAACCAGCTGAGAGTGCAGCACCTATCTGGGTAACACAGCACCAGCTGATTCTCCTCTAGCACACAGAGAGCAAAACGGTCACTGTGAGCTTCCCAAGACCTCTGCCAACCATCCCTACCTCAGCTCCAGGCTTCTTCGGATATTAGCAACTGAGCCTAACGGAGGCATCTCTTAGTACCAGCCCAACCTACAGAGCAACTGCAAAGACATGCAGGGAAATACCAGTCTGCTCTGCCTTGCTAATGATGATGCAAAACGTAAAATGATTTATGAAATATATTTTTACTTTTCTGCCATGAGTAAATGTATGAAGCACTACTGTAAGCCTGTTAAAATAGGATGTAATTCCTATGGGGAACCAATAATCATGTGGCATTGTACTTCTGATCAAGTAGTGCATCTGTGGAGAAATCTATGTTTATATGAACAGAAAACAAGATTTTCATCTATCATCTTCTCATAGTATACGGTAACCTAAGGGAAAATAAAAGGTCCATTCTATTTGACACCAGCATTTTTATATACACTTGATTTCAATTAGACTTAAATATTTATGAAAATCAGAAGTACAGACTTTCTAAAATTCTATCAGTCAGGATCACTTAATCTCATTAGTTTCAGCTGCTGCATATCCCACTATGCAACATCTAAAGCTGCTGATGCATAACACGCTAGTCTGCAGTTCTTGCATACTTGCAAAAGTAGTAATTCTGTAGCAGAAATATAAAACATTTCTAAAGCTAACACAAAAATTTCCATCATTTCACTACCTATTAATTACCTAGTAATTTTATTCAATTGAAAAGAAACAGGCCACTTTTCACCAGTGTCAGAATAACACAATTAAATTTTATTATGTATTATGCAGTGCACATATGTTTACAAAGGCACAGGTAAGAAAACTGACATAATTCTGATCATAATTAGCATGCCTTTCTTACCAATCTGTAACATCCTCAAAAAAAGAAAAAAAAATTAACTAAAATTTTTGTCACTTAATTTAAGCACATCTGTCTTTTGGATTACTGCAAAAAAGAAATACAAGTTCAAATCACATTACCTACAAACCATCAATATTAAAATTAAGATTAAGAAATTAAAGTTTGATAAAGAGGATGAAGCACCCCACTATACCATAACTGCAATTTATCTTTCCCACACATTCATTTCAGAAAATGTCTCAACTCATGAAATTTTTAATTTATATTCCATCCCTTTATCCAAAGTGAACCACTGCTTTTCAGATTATCCACTCAGATTTCATATTATCCAGATTGATCACTGAACATTAATTTATGCTTGTATGAATCGTGTTGCCTTTATGTTTACAGAGCTTTAGCATGCATACAAAACATTGTTGCAAGTGTAAAAATATTTTTACTCTTAAGGATATATTTTTAGAAAATATTACAGAATAAATTAAAAAAAAATACACCATATATCTTACAATTGCCTTAATAAAAACATCACATTTTTCTAGGAAAAAGTATAGTGGAGAAAGCATAAAAACATGGAAACTAAAGAAGTGATATAAGAAATTAATCACAAAAATGATAGAATTATAGAATGGTTTGGGTTGGAAGGGATCTTGAAGATGATTCAGTCCCAATCCCCCTGCCATGAGTAGGAACACCTGCCAGAACAGGTTGCTCAATGCTCCATCCAGCCTTGGCTTGAACCCTACCAGGGATGAGCCATCTACAACTTCTCTGGGCAACCCGTTCCAGTGCCTCACCACCCTCACAATAATGAATTTCTTCCAAACATCTAATCTAAATGTACTCTTTCAGTTTTAAGCCTTCAAAAAACGACCTTCAAAAAGCAAAATAATTCAAGAGCACCTATGTTAAAATTAGAAAGAAATCTACTGATTAGCCCATCTTATACTGACAAATTATTATTTTGTAATAACTTCATAAAAGAACAACCATTCATTCTAATGACTGTAACTATGCTGTACATAAGTGTAATTGTAGTACCTCAAGAAGGCATTAATTTTATAGGGTAAAACTCAGACCAACGAAGAAGCTGTAGAAGCATGACTCTGTTTTGTTTATTTTGCAGGTTATTTAACTTTGAATCTTCAAGCATGCAAACAAACTTAAACATGTAAATGATTGTTTATATGGTTGTAAAATTACTATTAATTTTAAATGGGCAAAAATGTTTAAGTAAGCAGAACTGGGGAACATTAATATACAAATTTAAGAATTGTTATTTCTGAAGACTTCTGCATTGCTGAGTATAACTTGAAAGAAAATATAGTTCTCTCTTCCCTCCACAGCCTTAAATTATTGTCTGGCATATTCACAAGGCAATATATAGTTATGTATTGCTGAAAAGGTCATTCTAGAAAAACAGAGTTTACAAGCCTGTATTATTAAAAAGACCATCATTACTCAAAAGTTAAATGAATGTTTCCTCTATAAATCAATTTTCTTGTAAATCTCTGATTCTTAAGATAAAAGGAACGAAAAGATACTCTTCAACAACACAGCATACACTCTATACTGATAAACAGATTTCAGTGGAAGTATCGCAGACAAGACAGGAGTACTTATGGAGGGAAAAGGTCAGGGAGTTGATAGTTGCATTTTGAAATGGAACTCAGAGTTTTCTAAGATATTAATGGTTGTAGTCACTTAAGTACAGGGCATACATTTAGCATTCTGAATCTGTTTAACAGTCCTGAACATATCCCTGATTAAACAGGATTTTTTGCAAGTATTATGTGGCATTAATTGTGCAATATTTTCCTAAACTGCAATACAGAAATCACAATTACTGAGCTTTTATTTTTACTACTGCATGCAAATTGAAACCATTAAGTAGCTCATACAGAAAATTTCCTCTCTGTACTTCCTAAAGTTCTTTTTAAAACACATTTTTGTTTTCTTTCTCCTCTTATAAGGACAGTTATGAAAAGCAAGAAAACAACATATTTACAGGGAAAGGTAAAGCATATCAACAGAAAGAGAAAGCAGTGTTATGACTTTAAAATATCCATGTTCTCATAAATGCACTGTTCATCCTTGTTTACACAGAGATGATGTTACAGAGGCAACTCTCCTGTAAAATGACAATAAAATTTCATATGTAAATTTAGTATGTTATGTAAAATAACCTGTTCAACATCCAAGGGCCTGCTAGGTGCACCATGCACTTCTGAGCCCTGACTAGAATTCAACAGCCACCTTCACTATAAAATACATTCAACTCTTAAACTATAAAACAGCATGGTACTACCTGTGTGAATACTTCAGTATCAGTAGCAGATAATCAGTGGCCAAGTGACTAAGAAATTTGTAAGTTTTCTCTGCAAAAGGAACTGTTTTGATTACTTCAGCTGATCACTAGTATAGCAAGGATTGAAGAACTTGTTCTGGCAGACATCCGTCTGAGTTCTGACCCATTCACTGAAAAGTATGTAGTCTTCTTTTTAAAAGTCAAAGACAGCCAGCCCAGCTTCTTCTTAATCCCCTGTCTAATATAATCTGGTGTTAAATATATTCACATTTTCCTGTCTGAATTAGTTTTGCTTTTGCTCCCAAACAGTGTACTTTTATTTGTCATTTTTCTGCTGTATTAACATTATAAGCAATGTAAAAGGTAACTTTTGATTCTAGGCATTTTCTGTTATCAAGTCATTTAACCTTCTCCCAAACAATTTACACATATCAGAATTATTTTCTTTTTTACTATACACAATGCTTTCTCAAGCTGAAATTGATTCCAAATCCCCCCCAAAATGAAATTAAATACTTTTAGAAATACTGACACCTGAACAGTATTTGATTTTACAAAAACGTTCAATCGCGTATACAACACACTGTTACTGTCTTCAAGTTTGGGCTTTTATTATCTTTTTTCATCTCAACCAGTTATCCTCAAATATATTTAAGCATCAATGTGTGTAGCAAAGGACCATCTTTTATTTTTTGAAGTGTGAAGGATAAGCATTTCCCTTCTCCATTGTCATGTGTGAGGAAATATTTATGGGATATTATAATATATACATTTCATTACATGTTCCTCATCTGGTCTGTCTCTAAGTTTACTGGGAGAGGTGTGGTTTTCCTTTTTAAATTTGACTTTGCTAAACATTAGCCTGCCTATAACCATCAAATTGCAGCAGCTGGCTTTCTGTGTACAAGAGCTAGCTACTGTCCACACAAAATCTCAATAACAAACCTAGATATTTAAGTGACAGAATACATAGAACTGAATAGATGTCTCAGGTAAGAAGCAAAAGAGACTGAGAGCCCCTCAAAAGGCTCTGATATGAAATACAGATCATATATAATATATATATATAATA
>VZRQ01006244.1:0-29053 GCA_013397975.1 Machaerirhynchus nigripectus
TTATCTCAGCTCATGAACCCTTCTTTAATTTTCTCTCTCCTCTGCGCAGCTGTGACAGGGGAAGGCGAGTGAGGGACTTTTGTGGGTGCCTGGCATTTGGCCAGTGTCAAACCATGACAGATGCTAATGCTGGAGACAAGAGATGCTGGTGCTTCCACTTGTTACTGACTATGCAGTATCTTCTGTGTCCCGCTGCTAAAACAAGCATGAGGAGCCCAGGAATCTGAGGATAGGGAGGTACAGGTGGAGCAACACGATTTCACGGATCTCTGGAGGAAGGTGCGTCATGGTGGTGGGAGCTTTTGTGCAGACTAAGGAGGGAATGCAGGTGGAGCACCCTTCTCGCTAATAAACAGCTAAAACACTCATGCCTTTACTTGAAAAGCTATCGTGTTTGATGAGCCAGCACAGCATAGCCTCCCTTGGCAGCTGGGTTTCCCAGGATGGGTGCAGCCATGGGCAGGTGATCGCTGGAGTGTGCAGGCTCCAAGGCTTTGTGCTGGGAGTAGCAGGAAGAAATGGCAGGGAAAGAGGGCACCAGTGTCCACAGTAGCATTGCAACAAGCTGGGAATGTGGCTCAGCTCCTGGGCTGAGCTGTGGGCCCAGGGCAAGCAAAATCCCAGCTGGGCTCTGCACCTTCTCCACTAGCATGTGGAAGCATGCTAGTGAAGTGCCACCCACCTGCCTGTCTTCTCCAGCCTGGAGCAGTCCCCTTGGGCTCTTTGCTTAGCCCTAGCTGTGGGATGTAGTTGCATTCTGGAAAATTCTGGGGAACCTGAGCTGTAATTGCACAAAGTGTCGGCTTCCCTTTGGGATCAGGGTGGAGCCCAGGCTGTGCCACCCCAGCAGACCTGCCAGTGCTCCACTGAACCAACCCTCTCCTTTCACTGCTGCCAGGAAATTCCCCAATATAGCAAGGGTGGAAAAATGTAGTCACAATACTGTAGCGTAATTCAGTTGGTCAAGTAAATAACCTGGGTGGGAATCAAGGGTGATTTTTATTCCATAATATTTTCAAAGCAGAATTGCTGTTACAGGCTTCTATTTTTCAGTACTTTTCTCAAGCAACTCCTATGAATTTTTCATTCCTTCTGCCTCCTACAGTTCAGTTCCTCCTCCAGCAAAATACTCCACTTTTTCCTTAGAGCTCCTGGGGTCAGTCTAACCTGATGACTTAATCTTTCAGAGCCTAACATTGATTTTTATCAACAATTTCTCAGAAAAAAAAAAGCAATGTTTTTGGCTAGCAGTGTTTGGTTTTGGTAGATCTTGTCCTGGATTGAGATCTCTCATGCTCAAAGTTTTAAGGCACGACTTGTAGTTTAAAGACATACTGCCCTTAGGACCTGGCCTTCTTCAGGCAAGGGCTCTATCCTGGCAGGATGTGATCTATGGAGGAGGATCAAACCATTAATATTAACAGCCTGTTTCCGCATGGATTAATGGGATGGTTGAACACGCTTCCGGCAGCTGCATTGCCTTGGGTCCCAAAAGCCAGGAACGTGCAAGTGTGGATGTGTCCTACCCAGCATGAGACCCCTGACCTTGGTAAACTGAAAAGGAGCTGGGATCCCAGGAGCATTACAGCTGCCTTTGCAGTCATCTTCTGTCCCTCATCCCCATCCATAACCCTCCCCACTGGGGTTCCACTCTGTGTAACAGTGAAAGGGTTTGAAATGCACACACACAGAAAAAAAACTTTTTTAAAATTAACACATCCACACCTGAGTTTGCCCAGAGGGCTTATCCCTAAACAAGGTGTGCTTCTTGATCTCTCCATTCAATGTAAATTTGTGCCAGTTGCTGGTGCAAATTGTCCAGGGCTCCTTGCCAGTGTTTGAACGATGCCAAGGAGACATCTGGCTGGCTGGCAGGAGTAGTCCTGGCTTGTCTGCAGGTGCATATTCCTGCTGCTCAGCGAGGTGTTGGCTGCCTCGGGAGGGGAAGAAGGTGCACGAAGGAAAAAGGTCCCACTGCCGAAGACCCTGTGGACTGGATCCTCAGCTGGTAAAAACTGGAGCTGCTGGATGGAGAGTGTTATGGATTGGTGAAGGGTCTGGCTGCCTGCCCTCTCCCAGGCTCCTGGGAGAAGGAGCTGCTGAAGAAAGTCTTATCCATGCTGTGGGGCTGGTCTGGCCCTGCATAACCCCAGTCCTTGGGCACCGAGGTCTTCTCTGCTATGGGTTGATCCCTATCAGCTGTGGAGAAGAGGGATGGGAGGGAGCAGTGTTTGGGATGTGGCTTTACTACCATCTACTTATACTTGGCATTATGGTGTTTATAATACCCTGCCGAGCGCCAGGGATACGTGGGTGGGTTTGGATGTAATTTGCTGGTGAACACCCCAGCTCTTACCACAGAGTCTGAATCCACATGGCTGCTGCATGTCCTGGTGTCCCCACTCCCACCCCCAGGGAAGCAGCCTGCCAGAGGCCATGGAGCTCCATGCTGGGCTGTGCCAGGACTTGTTCTGCAGCCTCCCTGACGCCAGGGTGGTGGTGACCAACTGCAAGTATTTCCCCCTTGAAACCAAGTGCTTGGGGTTTTCAAAGGCTCTCTGCACTGTTGAAAAAATGTAACTATAAGGCCCCATCCCAGGTTCACGAATAGTCTGTGAACTACAGGTCTGGCCACATTCAAAAGAGCCAGCTGGGTTCAGGAATAGCACAGTTTATTGAATGCAACATATATGGTTCTTTTGGATTGCCCATGATAAATGCCTGAACTGCAGAGTGGCATTATAGATCACTAACAATACAATGGCAATCACAATCCTAATTTCCCAGGTTAACACTCAGCATATCTGAGTACACAAGAGTTACCAAAAGATGACCCTTCTGGGGTGGGAGAGGATGGCAAATCTGTCAAACTGTTCCTGAAATTTCAAGTAAAATTCTTGTCTGCCTGTTAGATATGAAACTGGGTGGCTTTTACACCTTATCAACCACTATGGTGCAAAGTGCTATCAACTGTGATCAAATCTTCCGTTGTTTGTGGCCGTATTGTACAGAATATTTCTTGGTAGGAGGTTTTGGTTTCTCAAAACTTTCTGGGTATCAGGTAGAAAAACTAGACCACATGGCCTCCACATTCGCCCCCATGTCGTGGCAACACAAACCGCAGGAGCTACATGCAGTTTCTATGCTTGCACCACGGGTCCCATTGCCCATCCAGCTTTGTGTTTTGTTCACTGCTTTGTGCTTCCACCTGCACACTCAGATGTGGTGGGGCTGAGCCAGAGCATTGAGCTGAGCAGTGCAGTGTCTTTGGGTTTGCAGCACCAGGGCCGGATGGCCATGAGGAAGATTCAGAGGCAAATGCAAAGAATTTTCTATTTTCCTGAAATAAATATTATTTTCCTTTTTTTTTTTTTTTTTTTTTTTTTTTTTCTGNTTTTTTCTTTTTTCTGTGTTCAGGAAATGAACACCAAATTCAGCCCTTCCACTCTAATAAACTTGGGGAGCTCCTGTCAGCCCGCACACCTCTGGCTCACTGAGGTTTGCTGCTGCTAGCACTGGGGGAGTTAAGTTTGCATTAAACAGCAGCCCAGCTGCCTGCAGAGGCTCCGATCTCACTCTATTCCACAACGTTTGATGGCTGAGGAAAAGCCAGCTCCAAATTCACGTGGCACTTTCTAAACCAAGGACAAAATCTGGCTGCCTTGTTTCATCCTCTCGGAGAAAACGACGACGAAGTGACTTTGGGGCGGGCTCTTCACTTCTTGCAGTTTTGGGGCTTTGCGGTCCAGGACCTGCCTGTTTGGGTTCCAGGCTGGTCATTCCCGGGGCTCCCCTCCCAGCCGGGGGCGCGGGGGCTGCTCGGGCTCCCGGGTGGTGGGCGCTGGTGGCCCGAGGGACAGCTCTGTCCCCCGTCCATCCCTCGGCAGGTGGATCGTAGGGAAGGGCTGGCTGCTTCTGCATGGGAGTGCTCAGCGCTGGGCGGGACGAGAAGCGCTGCCATAAGGAGTGCGCGCTAGGGCTGGATGAGGCTGAGGCAGGCGCTTACCTTCTTCCGAACGCCTCCTTCGAAGGCTGAAGAGCTTCGGTCTGCGGGTGAGCAGTGCGCGGCCGGGCGAGGGATGCTCCGCGCGGTCCCGTCCCTCGGGGCACACGCGGGGAGGCGGGACGGGGGATCGCGGTGGGCTGGTTTAGAGAGGTCGGAGGTCGAGCTGTGGCCAGGCCCCCCTCGAGGGTGCTGTGTCCTGGCTCGGGGCAGCTCATCCGCAGGGCGCTGGTGGTGGCAGGGTGTGAGGAGCAGAGGAAGCCTGTTCCGTGTGCTGGCTGGGGTTTCCTTACTGTCCCAGCAGCCTGGCGGGGGGTACAGGGGCTCATTTTTCACAGGAAAATGAGAGGATTTGTGTTGTGTTTAAACGCAGCTGTTCCTGCCTCTCTCCTGCGGGGCTCTCTCGCAGCCTAAGATCTCCCTTGGCTTTGGGTGCTGAAGTGACCGAGTAGCACGTTCTCCCAAAATGATGGAAAATAAAGTGTTCCTGTCATTTACGTTCTACAGCACAATTTTGATTTTAAAAATGTATGTCGTTGCTATCATTACGGGGCAAGTGAGACTCAGAAAGAAGGTAAGATCCAGTTTCGTTTTCCTTCTCCTCCCTTTCTGGCTCTTTGCTTGAGTTTCTGTGGTTTTTCTTTCTTCTTTTATTCCTCTAAAGTTCAACAAAATTTTCCTGAAGCAAGCTGAGTTTTCTTTGACTTAAGTTGAAAGCAAAATTTGTTTCAGAGCTGCGGCAGATAAATATCTCACTTCTCTTTGACCCTTTTTGTTTGTTTCTACCATCTGTAGCTTGATGTTTATAATTTTGGAAACCTAATCTAAATAATAATCAGCTCTAAAATGCCAAGCAGGTGAGATGCTTCTAGAAAGAGTCTGTTTACAGTTAATTTGCAGGGTCTGGAAGAAAAGGAGAAGAAAAAAAAAAGGTTTAAAAATAAATCATTGCAATGGTCTTTTTTCTTGCGACATAGCAGAAAGCTTTTGAGCTTTTGGAGGCTGACTGGCTATGGGAATGCTCCAGGAGAGCAGCAAGTCGTGGGGAATAAAACAATAGCTGGAGGAAATGGTTCTTGGTCAGGGGGGAAAATACAGGGAGGACTGGGTGCCGTCAGGAGTTGGGGCTAACTGGACTTTTATCACCCTCACCCCAACTCCTGGTAAAACCCAGCTTTCTGTAAAATCTGTTTTAAAGTATTTGAGGAGTTTCTGACTGCATCAGTGGAGCGGGAGGGAGACGTTTCTGCTCCCAGATAGAATACAAATGCCCTGTGCTGTGGCATCATTGTAACTGATGTTTTGTCTTCTCCCCTTGTGATTCTAAATGATGCTCCAGCCCTGGGACAGTTTGGGCTTGTAACATAATTAAAGAAAGCACCAGGGCCCTTTCCAGGCTGCAAAATGAAGCTGTCAGATGTAACCAGGTCCCTGAGGAACAGCTTCTGAGCATAGGTGGGGAGCTTACACAAATAATTTTTATTTGTAACTTTATTAGTGTAGGATCCCATTTCCCCATGGGAAAGCCACACAGTCCCACTGCCAAAAAGCCAGCCAGGGAATATTCTCTAATCTGTCAGTCCTGGCTATCTTTTGGAGGCCACAATTTGTCTGCAAGCTCTCTGCCAGCAGTGATCTCGCTAGCTGGCAAAGTCTCCTCTGAGTGGGTTTCATGGGAAGAAGTGGACTGGGGTGAGGTGGGAGCTCCCTTGAAGCGCTCCATTTGGGACCTGCTCAGCAGGCAGCATTGGGTTTTTTGGAGGACAAGGAAAACCCCTGGGGAGGTGCAGGGTTGAACCCCCAGGACCATGTGGCCCTCGTTTTTATGAAGAGTGGTGACAAACTGGGGCAGGTAAAAATCCCCACAGGACTTCAAGATTAGGGGCAAAGCTTCTACCTGTGAGTTTCCTGAAGACTGTAAGCAGGTGGGGACTCTCTCTTGCAGGCGTTTGCAAACCCGGAGGATGCCCTGCGCAATGGGGGGCTGCAGTTCTGCCACGAGGACCCTGACGTGGAGCGGTGCCGCAGGTGAGCGGTGCTGGCATTCCTGGTGCCAGCATTCCCTCTGGTGCCAGCATTTCCTCTGGTGTTGGCATTCCCGCTGTGCCACCATTCCCGCTGTGCCAGCTGCTGGCAAAGAAGTGGGAAGCTAAAGGGCTCGCTAATCAAGTAATATTCTAGATGGTTGGACTGCCTGGAGCTCTGCTGTGGGACCCCGCACACTAGAGCAGTTTAATCTTTAATGGGAGCATGGTGTGCACTGGAGCAAGGAAAAGAGAAGGATCCGGGTTTGCGTTCAACACCCAACTCTGATTAACTCTCCTAGGTGCTCAAAGTCCCACAGGCTCCCAATGTCTCATCCTGTACCCACACTCAAAGGCTCTTTGTGTCCTGCTCCGACAGGACCCCAGATCCCCCCAGATCCCCACACAGCCTGGACAGGGAACAGAGTGACTGGTTACCGTGCTGTAGGCAGCTGCCCTTTTTGGGGATTTGGGAAGAGGCTGAAAGGATTGCAGTAACTTCTGCCTCTCTGATTGGGCAAACTCTGAATGTTACCCTTCTTCTGTGAGAATCACAGTTTCTCAGAGGTAAAACACGGGGTTATTCAGCCCTGGGCTTGATTTGCTGTCCCGGTTACTGAAGGAGGTGCCCCAAGTGCTAGGCTGGATTGCTGGTGATGTACAGGAAAGGGACTGGAGCTGTGCCCTGCTGTCCTTCAGCCCTGGGCTGCGCGTGGGGACCTCATTGCTCGCGTCCCACTGCCTACAGCATTTGCTTTAGAAAACATCCAGGGCCACCTAATTGCTGGGCTGCCAGGGGGAGGAGGAGGGTTACAAATGAGCCATTTCCTTCCTAGCAAAAAGAAAATAATAGCAGAAATAATAATCATAATCCTCTTTTGATTATTCAGAGTAAACCAACTTCCATAAAAATAAATAACTGGAGCTGCAGCAAAGACCTGGCGCAGCCTGGGATCTGACTTGGGCAACTACTGCTCTCAGAGTCCATTTTTGCTGATCTATTGGCAGCCCTGGAGAAGACAGGTTCAATCCAAGGTGTTTCCCCAGAGCAAGAGCGATGTCAGCGATGTCAGCTTTTCATCTCAGACTGTATCTGGAGGGAAGCAGAGCCAGGGGTCTGTGCAGGGCAGGGACAGAGCAGGGGGGGACATTTACCCCCTGCCTCCTAAAGAGGCCCCTGGCTGCCTCTCAGCTCTCTCCTTTCTCCGCCCTCTTCCATTTGTCCTTCCAGCCCTGCTGAACCCCAGAGTCCTTGGGGTTCATTCAAAGGATGGTGCCTGGGGGAGGAGGGACACAACCCACAGTCATGGCATGACCGGGTCCTGTTTCAGTAGTGCTGCGGGTGGTGGCACTGATGCTGTGACACCCACGCAGGTGCATGGTCAGCTGGAGCCCGGGGTTTGGCCCCATCAGTGCTGATGTGTCACCTCATGGCCACAGCGGCCCCTCCAGCCATCCTGTGGTGCCGTTACCCAGGTGCTGCTGGCACAGTGTGGGGGTCCTTGGGGCGCTCCTTCCCAGTTCTCTTTGGATGCATTTATGGAGAGGTGAAGCCACAAACCTTCCCATCCTGTGTGTTTCTCCACTGGAGAAGCTGTGGTCTGGAACTGCCTTTTATTGTGTAGCATGACCATATCTTGGGCCATGCTGTGCTGGCACCACACCAGTTTCGAGCTTTTTGCAGCTTCACAGGGTCTTTGTTTTGCTCTGTTTATTTGAAAGCTCCAACCCCTGAGCTGTCATCTGCCATGGCAAAGGACTCCCAGTCACGGAGAGAAAGTTTCAGGAGCTCAGTGTCCCAAGGGGGAGACATGGGGTGTGAAATCCTCCTGTGTTTAAGGGAGAACTGATGCTTTTGGGGGCTGTGTCTGCCCCATCCAATGGAGGAGAGGCCCAGCAGCACCTAGGGGTGGGTATTCTGGCTATAAGGAATGAGGGAAAACAGGGAATTCCAGTGGGAAGGAACAACCTTATCTTGCTTTTCAGGGCCCACTGCAACGACATGGAGAACATCTTTCCCTTCCTCTTCCTCGGAGCCATCTACTCCCTGCTGGATCCCAGTCCCGCAGTGGCCAGGATCCACTTCCTCATCTTCTGTGTGGGACGGATCACCCACACCATTGCCTACCTCCTGCGGCTGAGGGCACCCACACGCTCTGTGGCCTATGGTGTGGCCCAGCTGCCCTGCTTCTCCATGGCCCTGCAGATCCTCCTGGCCACCACCCCGTACTGGTAACACCTGGAGAGACCGACCACCCAAACCCCCTCATCCTGACTCTGCTGGTCCCCCCTGTGAGTGGGACTGTGTGTGTGTGTGTGTGTGTGTGTGTGTGTGTGTGTGTGTCACCAGGGATGTCACCACCAGGGAGGTCACCTGCACCCTGAGGATGTTCAGTGCAGCCTTGATAAAATTCCACTGCCATCGGAATTTGTCGGAGAAGTCACCAGAGAGAAGGGACATGCAGGAAGGGGATGTGGAGGCAGGTTTCTCTCTCTGCTGCTGAGGGTGAGAGATGGAAAGCACATGGACTACCCTTCAAGGAAGGGGTCATTGAAGGCAAGGTTTTCTGTGTTTGGAATGGGGAAGGAGATGTGCCTTTTCCTCTTGGTCATGAATACCCCATGAATGAGGAAGGGGAAATCATGAGGGTCCCACAAAGTCTCTTAGTCAGCAGATGTGATTGGTAGCAGGGGTTATAAAGCATCCACCCTTCTCCTGCCCAGCCATGTGCATCTGTGGGGATGTGAGTCCCTTAGGTTCCCTCTCCCATGAGGAGGACAGGAGGCAGGTGCTTTCCGGGCAGTGTAACAGGGAAGTCAGAATCTCAGGGGTGATGTTGTGAAGCCACTGAAGTGTTCAGTGCTCCCAGTGCCACCTCATCTCACGCCATGGGACACAGCTCCCTGCCAGGAGCCTCACTGCAGGCAGGATCCTGTGAACTCCTGGCAGCTCTCAGCCAGCAGCAGCTGTGGCTTTTCCATCTCAGCCTCACCACAGCAAGATGCAGAGCGACATGCTTGGAGCAGCCAGCAGGAATCATTTACCCTGGACACATTTGCTGGACACAAAGCTCTGGGACTTCTGGAAAGTCTAAAATGCTCGCACAAAACAGACAGAGATTTCTCCCAAAGGGCAGTCATGTCCACATGCCACTAATGCCTGAAAATGCCTGCAGGGCATCAGACTGAGTTCCTTCCCCTCTGTTTGTAGCCTTTCTCTGGCCGCAGAATGGCCATTGCTATTTGGAAAATGTGCCGTGATCGCTTTAGGGGTGTTTTCTTTCAGCTGTTTCCTGCTGTCCACTGCTGCCAGGCCATTCGCAGCCTTGACCAGCTGGTGTTTGCAGAAAGCTCTGGAAATGAGCAGAGGGGCTTTGAAGACAGTATTGCTGCTCTACAGTGTCACCCAAAAGTGTCATGTTGGAGAGGAGAGGTCAGGACCAGGGTGTTGCATGATGACAAAGCTCCATGAGCTCCTCTGCCACACAGCTGTCCCCAGGTGCCAGGGGCTGCTCCTGGCAGCAGCAGCAATGGAGCATCCCTCTTGAGGAGAAGGCAGGAAACCTCTGCTCTGCAGTGCTTCCTTCCTCCTCTGAGGGCAACACAAAATTTGACTAAGATCACAGGGGCAAGCCAGAATGAGTAGAAAATAAATTCCCCTTCCACCCACCCTGTGCACTAAGGCTGTTCCCTTAAATGCTCTCCTCAGAGACGCTCTTGCTGAGACCTCACTGAGCACTGGGGGCACACCTGCTCAGACTGGTGCTCAGCCCTTGCTCAGCTTGGGTAGAAGTTTCTGTACCAGTAACTCCTGATCCCAGTGCAGTTGTGGCCTCAGGCCGAGCCGTGTGGTGAAGTTTGGAGTGGAATGCTTTGCTCTCCCACTGTGAGGAAGGTGGGCAGGACTGCAGGTTCAGCAGTTCACTCTTGGCCACTTCTCCTTCACACAGACGTCTGGGTAACACAGACCCCTCTTAACAAGTCTTTTCTGCCTCACAGGGTGCACAAGATCTCGAACCCCTGTATGTTTCTCTGCTGCTGCACATGCATCCTGGTGGCAGGAAGCAAATATTCCCAATAAAAACAAATCATTGCGCTCTGATACATCCTTCCTTTGGGAGCAGCAGATGCAGCTGGGGAGCAGCTGGGTCCAGCCCCAGCAGGATGGATCCTCAGCAGGATGTTAAACCCCACTGTAGAGCCTGGAGTGCCCTGGGACTTCTAAAGAGACATCCCTTTCCTCTGCACTCACGTGCCCTGCAGAGGAACCTCTTTTCCAGGTGTGCATTATTTGTGCCGATCCTTTAAATTCAGCAGAGCTGGGAATTACAAGCAGCTCTGTTCAGTTTTCCTTCCCTGAACAGCAAATTGTTACAAAGCTTGGTGTTCACTCATAAATCCTGGAGGGCTGGAGAAGCTCAGGTAAGATGTGGTTGCTCTTCTTTCTGTTCTTAGGGCTTGTAAAGGAGCTGCTTGTATTTTCCAAGATAAGTAGCCTCCTTTTTTTGCACTAGGTTGCTGGGAAACAAATGCCTCATTTCTCTGGTTTTCCCCTATTTTCTTAAGTTGTTGGTGTTTGGGAGGTGCTGCCCTGTCAGTGTGTTGTTAGTTTGATAAAATGGCTCCACTTGGTTGTTTTCTTTCCCTTCTTGTTTTCAAATAAGAAAGGCAGCGGTTTTATAAAATGGACTCTCTCCAGTACATGTTGCTGTGGTTGGAGATGTGGCTGGGATGGAGATTTTGGCATGGGAAGGAGGAAGGGAGGCTACAGAACGCCCTTCCAGCCCCCAGATCTGCCAGCTGCTTCAGCCTCTTCTCGGCTGCCTGTCCAGTGCCTGAGGCTGATGCCCTGCTCAGGGAAGCTGAGGTTACATGCAAAGCTCTGCTTTCTTCTTTTTTATTAAAAAAAAAAATAAACTCTGCTTACTGGCTGCAGGGAAAAGCTTGGGAATGTGAACTCTCCTGGCTCAAAAAAAACAAACAGAAAAAGCCTACAAGGCAAACTCGAGAGAGGCCCAAGCACTGCACTTATTTTGAAGTGTTGTGGAAGTTTGGGGGAAGCAGGACCGAGCTGGACTCGGTTGCTTGGGCAGCACCAGTCCCATCGGGGCTCTCCTGGGACTGGGTGATCAGAGCCACTGGCTCTCCCCTGGACACTGCCAGTGGTGTTTGCTGCATATGGGGGGCATCCCTGCCTTTTCCCAATTAATATTAAAAGCCCAGAGCTTCCAAATTCCTGCTCTGGCATCCATGTGGGCAAAGGATGTGCCCGGTGTCTCCTGCTGCTCCAGGAGAGCAGGGACAGTGGTTGCCCCCACCAGTCTCTGGGTTTGGCGTGTGCACTGTATGCCCAACAACTTGTTTTTCACACCTGACTCAAACAGGAAACAGCAACACTGAAACCCACCTGGGACTGCAAAATGACAGTTTGGTGCTTAAATAAGTACAAACTGAAGTAGGAGAAATTTAGGTTAGACATTATGAAGAATTTTTTTTCTGAGGGTGGTGAGACACTGGTAAAGGCTGTCCACGGAGGCTGTGATCCCAGCCCTGGCAGACTTCAAAGCCAGGTTGGATGAGACCTTGAGCAACTTTGGTCTAATGCAAGCTGTCCCTGCCCACGGCAGGATGGGTTGGGAGTAGATGATCTTTAAGGTCCATTCCGCCCCCTTCTGTGGTGAAATGTGTGAATGTGATTCACACACCCAGTACGTGTCTTCCCTCAAGGTGTCTGGAGCTGGGAGACAAGCAAGTGGAGACCCAGCACAAGCCACTTCCCCTCCCACACTCTTTCGGTTGGTTCAAGCCCCTGGATCCCTCCTACCCCTGAGCACCGGACACACCTCTTCCTTACCTGCCTGCACCACTTCCTGGGTCTTTCTTCATCCAGAGCTTCCCCTGGTGGGCTCTGGACCAAGATTCCTGCTTGGGGAGCTCTCCTTTAACTGAGATCACACTCTTCTGCCCTCCTAAAATCTCCCATTCCCTCTAGCAGATGGGATTTTGATACACAAATCCTCTTATTCCTCTTGAGGAATTGAGATTCCTGTGACTTGTAGAGAGAATGTGAGGAGCCAGCTCTTCAGGCATGGGCATCCCAGAAGTGAGTCCCCTGGAGAAGATAACGGTGCTTCCCTGCCGCTCTCTGGCACACGAAGATGAAGTTGGCACCGGGAGAACTTTTTCCAGCGGGCGTTTTCCATCCCGGCTGTGGGGCTGAGCTGTGAGACGTCCCCTGCTTGACATGTGGGGGCGAGCCCCAGATAGGGGCGAGGGGGCCGGCCGGGTGCGGAGCAGAGCAGCGCGATGGGGGCTCGCCCCCGGCCCGCCGGGTTCCGCGGGCTGCGCTGCGCTGCGCGGGGCTGCAGCACCCTCGTGTGGCTGCGGGACCCTGCGGGGGGACACGGGGGCCCTGCCCGGGGACCCGCACCCACGGATTCTCTCCCCCCACGTCTGCTGGCCAGAGAGTTTGGGGTGCAGCTGGAGGTGTTTGGGGTGGAGGGAGGGTGCCGTTCCTTGGGGAGCACGTTGAGGGGGAGGAGGCTGATACCTGCTCCAGTGCCCATCAGCCTCTCCAAAGCAGGCAGATGCGATGCCAGGTCCAGGGAGATCCTCCCATCACCTCAGACTTGCCCTTTGGGAGTCACCAGGTTGAAAACAGCCTGGTTTGAGGAAGGAAACAGTTTGCAAATGTCCTTGCAAATTTCCCCTGCTTCTGAAGCTGTGGTGTATGGCTGCAACTCTGTGCATCTCCATGCGATGGTTCTTCCTTATACATGACAACTTCCTGGGCTTTGTGACACCAGCTACAAAAGGAACCTTTGCTTCCTCCCTTCTTCCCAAGTAATTATAAAGCATTACACCCCCTGTGGATAGCTACCATCCAGCTTCTCTGCTGCCTTAGGTTGCTTCCCTGTGGGGTTGGAAAGAATCAGCAGCAAGCAAAATATCTGCTGCAGGGAGGAGATGCTCCTTCCATATGGAATGTAGAGTTTGGGGTGAGCATTGCTCCAAAGGTCAGGAGGGGCTCGGCTGCTGGGAGGTGACACGATGCTGTCATAGGGACGTGTGTTCTGCAGTTTGTAGATGGTGCCAGCAGGACTCAGAGGGTCTTCAGACCTTCCCGTTGCCACCAGAGGGAGAAGGGCTCAGCAGCACAAGGATAATGGGAAAGGAGGATGCTGTAACCGCGGTATGTCTGTAATTCATTCTGGATGGGGATAACCAGGCTGGTGTCCCTGTGAGCTGGGAAAATGTGAGCTCTGTTTTGTCTTGCTGCTGTGGCAGCTGATGCTGATGACAACACAAAATTGTTCTCATTAAAATGAGGGCAAACTTCAGCTTTTCGCCAGTCAGCAAGTCGTGCACAAGTGTCAGGCTGTGGGGTCAAAAACAAGGAAAGGGGGTCCAGGAAGATTCTCCCATCACCTGAGACCTTTTGGAATCACCTGGTTGAAACCAACTCCTTTGAGGAAGGAAACAGTTTGCAAATGTCTTTGAAACCTTCCCCCATTCCCAAAGTTGTGGTGCATGCATGGAGACCAGCTCTCCTGCCAAAATTAGTACTGGTGATGGATGTGCCCTTCCTAGTGGGAAAAATGCCCCTGTCCTGGAGAGGAGAGGTTGCACAACACCTTTGAGCTCCTCTTCATTGACAGCCTTCCCCCAGTGCTTCCCTCCCCTGTAGAATGCAGACCCTGCCAGGCGAGCTGCAGCTCTCCGTGCTTGTCTGTCTCCTGGTTTGCGGACCCCTCAGATGTCCATCAGCTCCTGGGAGCTGACTGACCATGGGCTGAGACCTTCTGCTCTAGTGGGAGATGAACTGAAGTTGGGACAGTTCAGGCAGGAAATAAGTGACATATTTCCAGCAGTCAACAGTAATGAGTCACTGGAGGAATCTGCCCTGGGATCTGTAAGCTCATCACTTCCAAGGGTCTTTTGACTCAAGGCTGGATGCTCTCCAAAGGGATGCTCTGCACTGGCCACATGCTGAGGACATGAGGATGCTGCTTGGGTGATATTCTTTATGCAGGAGGTTGGACAATTGGCCTTATCTACAAACCACTTACTGAACAAATAAGTAAGTGGTTACAAAGCCGCAGCCGAGCAGTTTGACAGGGATGGTCAAGTGTGTGGGACTGTGGTGGGCCTGGCGTGATGCCCAGCATGGGGACTTGCTCCTGCTGTGTGCTGCAGGGGTGAAGTGGGATGAGCCTTGTTCCCCTCTAGGGAAAGCAGGAATGCGTTGTTTAGGGGCCCTTCCTTCCTCAACCTTGCAATCCACAGGATCCACGTGTCCCAAAGGGAGGGAAAAGCTGGAATGCATTGTTTAGGGGTCCTTCCTTCCTCAACCTTGCAATCCACAGGATCCACGTGTCCCAAAGGCCATTGGTGATGGCAGGAACAAAGGTTGCTGCTGGGAAGGAGCTGATCCTGTGGCTCTCATGGAGCTGAGCCCCTCTGTGTGCGTGGGATAGCACTGTGGTCCCCCTGGCTGTGTGGGGGGATTGAGGATGGCCTGGGGAGGAGGAGGAGGTGACAGAGGCATCCTGTAAGTGACACCATGTGACCTGGCAGGAGGCTGCTGCAATTCAGCAGGTGAAGGCAAGTAAAAGAAACAAGGGAAGCCCAGGTGTCCCTTCTCCTCCCAGCCCTCACGGCTCCTGGAAGTCGGCAGGGCAGCAGTGTTCTGCACTGAATCCCCGCTACATTTCGTCAACACACGCCCGCCCACCATTAACTTTCTCAGCCTCTCTGAACACACCATACCTTTGATCTCCACAGTATCTTGGGGCAATGGATTTCAGGCTTTATTTGTGCTGTGAGGACACTTTCTGCCTTGCCCTCTAATCCTCTCCTAGCAATTCCTGCCACTTGACTTGCTGCCTTTCAGTCTGAGCATGCGCTAGGCAGTTTCCCCAGGGCACATCTTCACACCTCTCCACATTGCATTAAATCTGCTGCTTGATAGCTCAGCACTGTGAGCTCCTGGAGCCCGGTTTAACTTTGGCTGCCTCAACTATTTGGTATTGCCTTTGCCTGCCCACTGATTCCCTCTGTTTTGGGTGCTCAGTGCCTGCTCTGCACCTGTGGGCCTTTGCTCCCTGGAAAACGCTCTACAATCTGATGGTTTATTCCTACCCTTTGGTTTCTTTCAGCTCAATTTCTGTATAGAATCTGACCCTTCTTGCTGCCTCTTACTTCACTTTCTGCCCAGGCTTTTTGTCCAGGGCAGGTGGGGGAACCACAGTGGCTGGTGATGGAAGAGTCAGGTCCCTATCACATGCACTGGCACATCTCTACTCAGTAAAATATTTATTCCTCCATTATTTCACAAGAGTTGTTTTTACAAAAACCTTACAAAAATTTCCAAAACACAGACATGCAGAAGAAAAAAACAAATCCACCATGGATCTTGTTACAAGTAATTGAAATGTACAAATAGAAAGGGCGAGAGAGAGCTTAGATTACAATAATCCCTCAGTCCTGCTACCCCTCCACGGGTGCAATTTGTATCTCTTCTTGGTGAGTTCAGCATTGACTGACAAGCTGTGATAAGCTGCCAAAAGCACAGCAAAGGAGGGGCCCTAAGATTAGGAGCAAATGTTTTCAAATATATATATACATATAGATATTTAGTGAAGAAATATTTATTCCCTGCTTTTTTTAGATTTACAGAAACAGCATCTGCAAACTATTAAATGGGTTTATTTTCATTAATGTTCTCAAAGAGGCAGCGACATTTATATCCCTGTGGTTTCATCTTGTATAACCAAAAAAAGAGCCCTGTGCTTTCCATGGGAATAGGACCCCCCCGGCCCCCTCCTCCTGCCCCAAGCGGTGTTTCTTAGGGAGGATGATTTGATCCACAGTGGATCCCTCTTCCCCCTGGCTTGGCAGGTCTCTGTGCAGTGTGGGGAGCTGTGTGCTCTTCTTCTGGCATGAAAAATGGGAGGGATATCAGCCCTGGAAATATGGATGGGGGCAGAGGATGGGTATTTAGGGTGACGCTGCTCCCTGGATGAGGTGGACAGTGTCAGTCAGGCTGTGCCCTCTCCCTGCCTGCCAAGCTTGAGGAGGAGAAGGTAGCTATTCCCAACTGGGGGCTGCACTGTGGAGCAGAGAAAGTAAGGGCTAGAGGCAGGATGGAGGGGCTGGTTCACCCCCAGCCAGAAGAGATGGGCTCCTCTCCTGGTTCTCCCATCAGGTCTCCAGCTGCGGGTGCTGAGTGACTCCCCGCAGGCTGGCATTGCCCTGCAGTGCAGCTGAAGGCCCCAGTGTCACAGCCACTGGGCCCCACATGCAGTGAGAACCCCAGTGGGACTGGGAGAGGATACTCCTGGGAGCTGTGGACACTCAGGTGGGCACTTTGTAGCTGTGACACTTTCAGCCTTGGTGTCACCAACCAGAGGATATTTACCTAGAAGAGGCACCTCAGCAATTACTCTATTTGTCCTCAGATCTATTGCTGCAGCCCCCAAACCAACCCCTTCTAGGGAAGCAGGGCTGGTGTCTTCTCTGTCCAGGCCACCCCTATGAGTTGGTGGTGTCCCCATGCTTGGCTGGTGGCTCTTTCCAGTGGGTGAGGAAAAGGTGGTCTGGTTTCCAGTGGGCTTTGTCCGCAGGGACACCACACCTCCACCACTCCGGCTCGTTCCCCGTGCTGCGGAATTGGCAGGGGAAGGTGGAGGCTGCGTCTCTCCGCAGCTCAGTCCCATGGGCTGGGGCCAGGTTGCCCACCCTGTGCTTCCATCCCCCTGCACAACCCACCTTGGAGCCTCATTAGGCTGCGCAGCAGGGTGGGTTGAGGGGCAAAACCATTTCCTTTCTGCAAAACCAAAAAAGCCTCCCCCCATGGAGTCACCGGCCCCAGACCCCTGAGCACATCTGCGGAGCTGCCGATGGGGAGGCTGTGCCTCCGGAAGGCGAAGCCTTCGTTGGCACAAAGCACTGGGAGCCGCCTACTCAGCTGAAACCCAACAGCTTTTTCCAATTTTCTCGTTCCCTGGGACGGTTCAATGACCTGGGGCTCTGCAGAATCGCTGGCAAATCCACCAAGGCAGGGCAGCGGTGCTTGCTTAGGGATTGGCGATGCATCCCCAGCTCACGGGAGAGCTCACAGGCTCCAAGCGGGTCTGTTGAGATGCTCCAGCTCTGCTTGCCCCTCTGGGAAGGGACAAAGCCTGATGCCATCAGCATAGGCAGCTCCTAAATGCAGGCAGCACGGTGCAGAGGGATGGCCTGGACTGGCCATGGCATGGGTGAGCCATCAGCTTCCCAAAGTCCCAAACTTTGGGAAGGCCCAAACCGCACGCTGTGGCTGGGGTTGCACATAGAAATGAACACATGGATCAGCTTCGGCACACAGAGTTGAGCGCCGCAAGTCACAGCCCAGTGGAAAGGGGGGCTCATGATCCTCCCACACTGTCCCTGCGGGAGGAGAAGACCCAATAATTCTTTGGCTCTCTGGGCAAGATACCCAAATTGGTCAAATCCAATAGTCCAAGATCCTTCCATGTTTGGAAGCAAATTCTTGTTCCCTTGGCAAGTCTGTTTGTCCTCAAAGAGCGCGTGGGGGGTATGTGTGTATATATAGCCGTTATTAAAAGGGTGTGCGGAAAAGCAAGTTTCTCACCAAGTTCGCTCCATATGTGGCTATAATTATGTGCCACTTCGGCCTGGGACTGACTCTACCTTCAGAAGGGAAGGGAAGAGGAGAGAAGATGCTGAGACACTGGATGAGTGGCGTGTGTGTTGGGCAGGCGGCAGATTTGTCCTGGACCAGCACAGGAGCTCCACGCTGTATCCTGGAGGAGGCCATGGGATGGGGTTTGCCCTGCTCAGTTCACGGTCGGCACCTGGTTCTGATGGAGGCTGAACTCTTTGGCTTTGAGGCGCAGGCTGGCGATGCTGTTGGCCATGTTCACCCCTTGGGTGGGTGTTGCGGTCCCGCTGGAGCTGTAGGAGGGCACAGTGCTGCGGGGAGGGAGCAGGGAGGAATGAGGCAATGGCCCATGGAGAAGTCCCCATGCCCTTTGTGGTCCTGCTGGCTTCCTGGGCCAGGCTGGCTGTTCCCTCTTGGAGATCTCTCACAAGAACAGCCAAGGCTTCAGCATTTTTATGTGCTTGGATGGATGTGGGAACCCCTCAAACTATGCACCAGAAGGCCCTGCTTTGTGCTTTTGGATGTGATGGCTGAACATGAACAGCTGGGAACCAGAAGGGACCCATGCCACCTCCTGTGCCAAGATGTGGGAAGGGTCAGCACGAGGCCAAGCAAATCCCTTGCGAGGACCAGGGCGCCTGCTCCAGCCCCGAAATGCAAGGAGGCAGGGAAGCCTGCTCAGCGTTGGGCAGCAGATGCTCAGACAGGGTTGAAATGGTTCCTAAAGCCAAGTCAGACGAGCTCCTTTCAGCCTCATAAAACTCCCCAGACCCCCAGCAGTGGCACAGGGCTGCATTCCTGCGGCAGTGGAGTGGTCTCTAGGCAGCTCTGCCCCACAGCCACCTCCTCCCCAGCTCCTCCAGAGCCTCCACCTACCTGTACGGGGAGGTGCTGGTCCAAGAGAGATACTCCGGGGTCAGTGCAGTGGGTCGTGGTGCCATGGGCTGCTCAATGGCTGCTTCTTGGCTGTAGGATTTGAGCAGCGATGCCGATCTGTTGGCCAGCATTGCCCTCTCATTACGGCGGAACTTGGCCCTCCGGTTCTGAAACCACACCTGTGGCAGGGGGAAAGGTGGTCAGTGGGGACCCAGTGTGAGCAGGGATGTCCCAACCATCTGTCCTATGGATCATGGCGATGTGCAGGATGAAACAAGGGAGGGGACAGTCCCTGCTCCTGCCTGGGGGCAAGGCAGAGGGTGTTGTTTTCTCCCACACAAACCTGCGCTCACCTGCACTCTGGCCTCGCTGAGGTTGACCCTTCTCGCCAGCTCCTCCCGCACAAAGGCATCGGGGTAGTGCGTCCTCTCAAAGACCCTCTCCAGAGCCTGCAGCTGGCTGCTGTTGAAGGTGGTGCGGTTCCTCCTCTGCTTCTTCTTCCTCTTGGCTGCCCCGCAGCTTGGGCTCAGGCTCTCACCTGCCAGGAAAGAACAGAAGCCGCATGAGAGCCAGACCTGTGTGAGACCCCACAACCCAACCAAGCTCAAGCCCTCCTGGGGGTCTGCACTGCCCTGCTCTGTGCCAGCCATGCTCCCTCCAGGCACCTGGCACTCTGTGGGGAGCAGCATTATGTGCAACCCTGTGATGTCCATGAGAATAAAAACCTATTCTGGGACCTGCTGGAGCTTAGGGTTAACCCCAAAATTTACCAAGGCCTGTGGTGGTTTCACATCTGGCTAAAACCATGTGGACCTGATTTTGAATACCAGTCTCAGTGTATTCTAGGGCTGCACTTGATCCAAACTGGGGTTCAGCTCTTGCTAAGACTTTAAGTCAAGCTTTCATGAATGATGATGAAAATTCAGCACCAAAACACCTCCAAGATGCAGGTCTCAGCTCCCACCTCCAGCACCCCCCAAGGCCCCAGATGTGGCATGTCCCCAAGGTGACATGGGACTGCAGCCAAGCATCTGCTCTTCCAGTCCTGGTCTTCAGAGCTCAGAACAAGCAGCATCGCGTCTCACAGGGCTCAGCCTCCGCAGTGTTTATTTCTGGCTTTGCTGGCTCATGGAAACATGAAGCTGAGGGTGTAGTTTGGTTTCTCAGTATTGATCTTGGGCTGTCAGCCAGGCTGAGATTAATCTCTTTGTCACTAATATCATAAGGTTTGGGCAAGTTTATGAAGTCTTTTTCCGAGACACCCAGTCAGCTGCCTGCAAAGGCTTCATGGGGAGCACGACTCGCTGTCATCCTCCCTTGTGGAGGTACTGGTTAATGATTCTTTCTGTTAATAAAGCATCTGGATCCAATCTGTACCTACTGGTGGGAAAGCATTCTGGAATTATTTGAAATGTTAATAATTTTATGACATTCTGATTCATGGCAGGGGTATGTTGGGGCTTTCTGCTCTATTTCATTGCAGAGGCCAGGGTGGCAGAACTCAGCACTCCCTGAGTATGCTCACAAATTAAATGCTTGCTAATAATATTAATTGTGATACTTATTAGTTAAGTGCAGCATTTTCAGATGATACTTGAGCAACAAACAAAATCTACTGGAAGGGATATTAACGCTGCTGTTTCTAGACACCATCAAGCTGTTGAGCAGGAGGAAATTATGGGTTCCAAGATCTTTAGGGCAAAAAACCTTCTTGGACCTTAACTCTGAATAATTCAAGCCATGAAACATCCAACAATAAGTTCTTCATCAAGTCCCTAGGACCCCTATGTGCCCAACTATACCACTCTCCCAAGGCCTCTCTGCAGCCACGCATTACTCTGCGTCTTTTATTATGTTGTAGGTGCAATTTGGCCTTGGTTGACCATCAGCAATCCGTGCTCTTGTATTTTGGCCATGGCCTTCTTGGTTGGGTAAAGACACGATGGCCAGTGCCTGAAATATGCGTGGGTTTGAGGCCCTTTCCCCGGCCAGGAAGTCACAGGCTGCCCTTCGCCACCGATCGTGTTTAAAGGCTCACAAATAAAATTCTCAGAATTCCCTCCAGCACTTGTTCCTGCAGCTTCAAATGTTCTGCCAGTCTCTGCTTTCCAGTTGCCCCTTTTAGTTAAACTCCTTTTTTGGTCCTGTTTTCCTTCAGCGAGCTAATGAGCTGCTGGATTAAAATACATGAAATCCAGCCATGGTTGTTCCTGAGTTTTCTGGGAGCCTTGGACTGAAATGGGAACCGTCAAGCTGGGAAAGAGCTACAGGATGTAACAGGGTGAGAGGTTTCCTTGTGGGTTTATGACCATGCCACAGGACTTCTGGGGAAATGGTAAATCAAGGTTTGGTTCAAAAGGTGTAGTCACAAGGGCACCCTCTGTCCCTCCCCAAACTGGCAATGATTTCAACAGAACCCTGGGAAATGTATAAATAAAATTTATAAACCTCCTTTGGCTTCATCCTCAATTTAAACCTGGCTATAGGACTTTTCCATAAGTGATGGTTTTTCTCACCCACTCTAATTTGGCTGAAAGAAAGGAGGAGGATGAAAGTTTTCTTAAATTAATTCTCAGTCCAGTTCTGTAGGAGCTGGCCACATTTCTGGCTGGTCTTTATCTCCCCAAACCCACAGAAGGAAGAGCTAAACAGCCACAGGAGACAAGTGGTGCTGAGTGCTTCCCATATGGGGCTGGCAGTCATGCTGGGATCGAGGTTTAAGACTGGAGTTGAGTCAGGATGTGTCCGAGCACCGGTGGTTTCTGGGTTTTTGGAGACCTGCAAACCCTGGGCCGTGCTGGCTTTGGAGCATTTTGTTCAGCCCCTATTGCTGCTTTTAATGGAGGGACCTTCCACACCTTTCCAGGCCATCTCTGTATGGCAAGGAGGCAGCTCCACACATGGAGTGCCTGCCTGGATCCTCTGCTCTGCTTAGGGGTGAGCCTTGGTAATGCATCAACATCTTTTCCTCATTAGCTCAGGCATTGCAAGCTCATGGGACCAGACAAATGCCACCCTAATTGCTGCTGGTGAGTGTCTGACAGGTTTACAATGTATAGTCAGGCTGGATTTCTTCTATAAGAGATGCTTTAATAACCCTAAATTAGCTTCCCAAAAATGAGCATGGCCAAGTCCTCTGTGGTATCAGAGAAGGAATGGGAAGGGGGATGAGTTGGGTCCCCCAAAGATGCCCTGTCCTCTCACTGCCATCAGCGGGACCTGGATTTAACCAGACGTGCTGACACCTTGATGGAGGAATTGGAAACCAGTTCCCCACCCTGATGGGCTTCCAGGAATAAGAGTTTGTAATTGCACAAAGTTGAAACCAGCTCATCGCCATCATTGCTCTGCCCCAAAGCAGTGCTTGGGGAGGTTATGGAGACAGCCAAACCCTTGCCTTTGTCAGGGATAATTTGGGGGTTCATTTGGGCTGGAGGGACCAGTTTGGTTGGCCAAGCCTGAGGTCAGAGGGGCTCCTGAGCCTTCCCCCCAGCCACCTTCCCTGTATTTATCTTCCACTGATTACAATTTCCGCTGAAAGGAAAAAAATGCAGGGAAAGGGGGAAAACAGGGTGGATAACATTACTGAGTAACTAAAGATGACATGTGGGGGAGGATGGGGAGAGGGAAGCGCAGGGGCTTTGCACAGAGCAGGATGGGCCCAATGTGCATCACAAAAAAAGCCTTAAATTGCCCCAGAGTGTTAGGAAAGACAGGAGGCTTTTCACCCGTGATGTGGATGAGTTTTGGGGTGCTGGACGTGGCCTGGGTAACCTCCAGCCTCCCCTCTGGGCTGTCCTGCCTCAGGCAACGCTGCCTGAGAGCTGCAGACAGCCCGGGAGCAGCACTGTGCCCTACAGATGCCATGGGGTGCTGGGAGTCACCCCAAAACCGTCCTCCCTGTGGGGGCACCAATGCTGGCAATCCTGGACTGTGCCACACTGAGAACTTGGGAGCAACGGGTCCTGCCCCATTTGCAAAGGCAACACCACCCCCGGGTCAGAGCTGGTTCAGCTGGGCACCAGCCAAGCCCCCTTCTCCGACTCTTGCCTTTTCCCTCTGTCCTTCCATTAGTTTTCCACAGGAAGGACTCGTCAGGTCTCAGCCTTGGTGCTATGCTTGCCAAGGGGGGGCCCTTACACTGGCAGGGCCCCCAACCTCCCACAGCTGCTGTTGAGCACTGTAAAGAGGTCATTTTCACTCGATTTCCACCGAGGCTTGGGTTCTGACTTACGAGCTCCACTAGTGCACAATGAACGGCCTCAGAGCAGCTGCAATCCGGATCAAGCAGCACTGACAATCCCAGCAGCTCACTCGCCTGAGCCCCGGAAACACGGGCAGGGATACTCCCTTGGGATGCCTTTCAGGGATGGGCTGTATTGCCAGCCACGCTCAGTCTCCCCTCTGGACACCCAGTTTGGGAGGTTTCTTTGCAAAATGCTCACCCGGAGGGCGGTGTTTGTCCAGCACCACCCCTGCTACCCCAGATGGTCACTTCAGCCAGCTGCCAGCCTGTCTGTTCCCCAGGTGATGCTGCAAACCCCTCTCCCTGTGAGCACCATCACATCCTCGGACAAGTTTTCCTGAGTTCAGCTCTACCACTTGGCTTTGGGGTGCAAATACCCCCCTTTTTCAGGGACCAGGTCAGAAGGCAGCAAGTTCAACCCTCTCACACAAAAAGCCCAGGCTACATCTCCTCCAACGTGTTTCATTTTCCATCACACCGCAGCCCCCACGGCCCTGAACAGTTTTCTGTCATTAAATTATTTCACACGTTCCATTTATTTGCGAGCAGTTTGCCAAAGACCCTTTAAGCTTTAAATTTTTCACACCCCCCCAGCCAAAATGATCAAATCTGCTGTACCATTTACTTCCCTACTACGCCTGGAATGGCATTTTTTTCCTCCTTTTTTCTTCTTGGGTATAATTTAAGGGTTGAAATAGCCTGGAGGGAATTAGCTGTAAATTCTTCCTAAGACAAATAAATTCAGCCCTCTAAGTTTCTATGTTTTTCAAACTGTTGAGAGACATTTTGGGTTTGTTTTACTTGAAATAATGATCGTGGCATATCTGACCCTCAGGCTGCGGCCGGCTCTAGCCAAATAAATAGCTTTTATTAATTAAGGTTTATCCTTAACAAATAAAACCCCAATTTGATCTCGGCCAGCTGAATTAGCAAAAATAAACAACGGGTTCTCTGGGCACTTGATGTGGATTTAACAAATTAACGCTGGGCCTTCATCAGGGAAGCCGCAGGGTGGTGGAGGTCTTTTACAGCCAAGAAATCCTTTGGAAAAACAATGTCTTTCGTTTCTCCCATGGTCTCTCTCGGTAAACATGTGCACTCCCTTCATCCCTTTATACACTCGGGGGAAGCGAGGAGAGCTCCGGCGATGACGTCTGCCAAAGTTTCATGTGCAATTGTTTAACTTGTTCCTCTAAATCATGCGATGGGGAGGAAGCCTTTCCCCTCACACTGCAGCGAGCTGGAGCAAAGCTCTGGGGTTTGGGAACTGCCCCTCCATGGTGTGTGCCCATTCCAGCTCCTTTCTATCCCGCAACCTTCGGCTGAGACACCCGAAGCCAAGGTGTGATTTGGGGGTGCATGGGCTGCCAACTGCAGATGACCCCTCTTTCCAGCAGCCACTTCCAACTCCGCCCTGCCTTGGGATGCAGTTAGGAACAGCCTTGGAGCCCGGGGGGGTTTTATCAGCCCACGCTGGGGCTTTGCAGGGAGGAGGGGTAGCAGGAGGGATGCTCCACAGGCCAAAGGGAAGCTGGGCTCTTGTTCCTGCTCACGGGCACAGGAAGGACAGGGTTTGTTGCAAAAGGGATGGTGGGAGATGCCTACACCACAATGGGTCTTTAATCTCCCCAAATCATTTTGGAAAGCCTGGGGGCTGAGAAGCAGCCAGGAACCTGCCCCTCCACATGTGCTGGGTCACCTGGGTGCCTTTCCTGCACCCACCAGCGAGCCCAGCCTGGGTGCACAGGACCAACACAGCACCAGCTTGGGGGCAAAACCGTATCGGTGAAACTCCCATTTTCTGCATGGTTTCACCCCAGTACCCAGGGGAGAAGCCCCTTGGGACCACCAAACCCTGCCCACAGGACACCGGCCCCAGCTTTGCTTGGCACGATGCTGTGAGGTCCAAACCCATCCTGGGAACAACCATGGATGCGGGAGACAGGGTATCCCTGGGGAACAAGGGCTGTCAGCCCCTCCCCAGGCTCCCCCACTGCTGGAAGGCTCCCACCTCCTCATCCTGACCCACTGCCGCTCCCTGTTCCCCCTCCCAGCCCCAGCCTCACAAAGACCCCGGGAATGCTGAAGGCTCCGGGGGGAAGGTTGAAGCTGGGGGGGTCCAAATGTGCTGAGTCCGAAGGAAACTTTCTCGGCTCAAGTGGCGTACATGAAAAATTTAAGAGAGGGGCAAGTCCCAGCTACTGGAGAAACATTACAGCGAAATGTTTCCGAGGATGTTTCACCTCATTAATTGTGAAAAAACTGAAACGCTGACACGTTTTTACAGGCTGCCAGTTTTGCTGGGGGAAAAGTGTCTCTGTTAAAAAGGAGCAGCAAAAGCCTGGACCAAGAAAGAGGCCAAGGCTGTCCCGGGGGGGCCTTAGCCTGTGCTCACTGACAGGCAGCAGCAGCCTGTTTTACGGTTATAGAGCTGCCTCTGCACCAGCCAGAAACCACCCAGCACCGCAGTTTGCTACCCCCAGCCACACAGACACACGATTTTTGGGAAGATCCTTCCCAACAGTACTGCAGCCCCAAGGATGTTCCACGCACAGCCTGCACCCCCAGAGCCCAGGAGGTTTTCCCCTTGCACCCCGGGATGGTGCGTGGTGTCTGAGCACCCATCACAGCAAGTCCAGCTGAAAGACTGAACAAAGCAGGAAGGTCCTGGCTGAGCCAGCAGCATCCCTGCATCCCAGTGGGGATGTGTCCAACCTGTGCTGGTAACCCACTGAAGCCTTTTTTTAGCTCATTATTAGTGCAGCAAACACAGTGGGAACGTGATGCTTAGATGTGTACTGGGAACAGAAGGAACGTGAAAAGGAAGATTCCCATGTCACGGGACACTGCTTCCCTTAGGGATGGTTCCAGCCGGCAATTAGCCACCAAATTCACTGCTGAGAGCTGTGAGTAGATTCAGAGCTGGCTCTCCAGTTGGCTCTGGAGCAAGGGCAGCCATGCTGCAAAACCCAGGTGCACAAGAGGGACAAGATCAGGAAGTCACAGTGAGGAAGGAGGAAGATAATGAAAAGAATGAAGAAGGGAAGCAGATGCTGGAGATGCCAGGTGAGAAACCAGGCGGCCAAGTCATGTGCTGTGATTTAGAGAGGATGCCCTGGAAGTTGAAAGCTGATGAAATCCACAAGGCTGCAAGCAAAGCTCTGAGGCTTTGACATGCTCAGGAGACCCTGAACTTCCCAGCACTTCCCACCATGCCAGAGGCTACTGCCCCGGACAGAGGCTCCTGCACAGCCCAGCACGGTGCTCACCCAGCTGAGGCCAGGCCCCAGGAATGGTGTTTTGGCACAGCCAGCTCCTGCGTCAGCGGAAGCATTTAATGAATTAATTGCAGCCACATTCCCTGAAGGAGGAGACAGGGTTGGTGGGATGCTGTCAAGCCTCAGGAAGGGGCTGGGGAACATCTTTGGCCACAAAGCTCTGGTGGGAGTAAGGAGAGTAGGCTGAGCAGCACAAGAAATTCCTGTCCACTCTCACTGGGATCTGGGAGAGATGGTGCCATCACCCACCTTTTACCTGGGGTGGGAACTGCCTGTGGACAGACCTTTGGAGAAGGTGACACGGACAAATCCTGCTGCCGGGCTCACTGGCTCAGGATGCACCCCAGCATCCTGGCCACAGCCCCAACCCTGCGTGAGGATCCAGACCACAGAGCCTGGCACCATCAGCATCCCCTGACACGACTGCTCCAGAAACAGCCTCGAAAGCCTGCGACAGCGCTGGCGCCCAGCGCGGGCCTCGCTGAGGCCTCTGGCTGTGCTTTCCCAGCCGCCTGGCTCCTGCGCCCCGGGAGCCGGAGCCAGGGCCATTGTGGGGCCGCGGGGCTCAGACTGCCTGGCTGCGCCCGCCGACGGTGGCACTGGCCCAGGGCAGCCAGCCCGGACCCAGAGCGCCAGAGCATCCCTTGGGCTCGGTGGTCTGCAGGAGAAATGTTCCCTCCCAGGGCCGTGCAGCGTGGGGTGACCCCAGCCTGGTGCAGGGCTTTCGGGAGCTGCCAGGAGCATCCCGTGGGTTCACAGGAGGCTGTGGCTGCAGCCCGACACAATGGGCTGTCCCGGCTCCAGAGCCACCACTGCCTCCATTGTGTCAGCGCTCCACGGGGATGGAGCTGCGGAGGAGCTGAGTTGGGGCAAAGCTGGGGTGCTGCTCCCCAACCAGTACCCAATTTGCCCCTCAAGGAACGGCACGGTGAAAGGCTCCTGGGAAAGTCCACTGTCTGCACGGATTTGCTGGGGACAGTGGCTTTGAGTGGTCAGGATCAGGCAGGGTCTGGCATCTTCCCTGCTCATGGCAGGGGAACATGCAACTCAAAGGGGTTCGCACCCCTCTGGGGGCCCTCTTTTCTTACTTGGGGCTGGGGTCACACAGAGCCTCCAAAAATGCATCTACAGTAGTGCCAGTCTGGATGTCCCCTGAAAATGCCAAAGAAGGGAGGGGGAGACAGGATAGACATTGGGATGAGTGCTCCTGGCTTCATGCAGGGACGCTCCGAGAGGCTGTGTCAGACCAAAGGGCTCCTCAGGCGGATGTTTGTGGCTGCAGGGCTGGGGGTAGCAGGAGCCGAGGCCCTCCCAGCACAGCCAAGCGCCTCAGGAAAAGACACCGTGGTGGGTTTGACTGATCCAAGCCAAGTTCCAAGCAGCACCGACCAACGGGGGAGCAGGAATTTTCATTTTGTTCTCCTGTGAATCTGCCAACCCCCACGGTGGAGGCCCAGGGACCAACAAAAGGCGCTGGCTCTCCCCCAGCCACCACCAGCCAGGAGCCTTCCCGGCAAGGAGACACTCACTGCAGAGCTTGCTTTCATCTCCCAGCCAGGAGACCTTCCAGGGGTGGGATGAGAGCAGTGCTTGGGCTGTCCTGCACCTCACACCACTGCAGCACCTTGGGATGCTCCTGGGGACACAGCCCCCAGGTGCCCCTTGGGGATGCAGCCTCCCCACTTTGCCAGCTTGTTAAAACAGCCGAGTGTGGCAAGTGGCAGCACCGTGGTGGCTCACAGATGTGTGAATGGGCCTCTGTGGCTCAGGGAAACAGCCAGCCCAGACCCTGAGGCCAAAATGCTGGGATTTGGGTCAGCCCCAGGCACTGCAGTGAGGGGTCTGGGCAGAGGGAACAGTCCCAGTGGCTCCCCATTAGCCACTGGAGAGCGGGATGGTGGGACAGAGGACGGCCGAGGACCGCACAGACCCTGCTGTCACATCAGGGCTGAGCACGGCAGGTGCTGCTTCCCTTCCCATCCTGCAGGCCTTTTAGGCACCATTTGGTGCATCCATGATGCAGCCACGGAGGTGCCAACATCGCGCACACGCAGCCACCTGACCTAACAGGTTACCTGGTATCCCAGCAGGGCACAGACATGTAATTAATTAACACTAATGAGACTTGTGCAAGCACCGGCCCAGGAGTAGCACCCACCTGCACTTGCAAAGCACCACCAAAACCCTGGATTTAATGCAAAGTGAGTTTTCCTGGACGCTGGGAAGGGGATGGGGGGTGCCTCAGGCCATCATGGTGTTGAGAACTCACTGGGACTTCTGCTCAGTGTTTGAAAAATAAAACTGAATCAGCCGGGGCTGCATAGCAGGAACGTTGTGTGGAGGGCTGGCTCCCAGCCAGGGACCCCTGGCATGGCGATCCCAGCCTTCCTCTCTTCCTCAGCCCCCCCAAATAGGTGGTTTTTTGAAATTTAATAGGCAAAAGCCCAAGCAAGTCAGCCCCAATGGCATCTGGCACTGAAACCCAACACCGGCCCCATGAGGGTAAAGCAGGGACCCCATTGCATCAGGGTCATTGCCAGGGGGGAAGGAGATGAGCAGGGACAAGGGGCAGTGATGAGAAGCCCCATGGTGTCCCCTCCTACTGCCCACTGCCCCAAGTCCCTTTTCTTTTTTGAGGCCAGAAGGGAGTTTTTTCACACCCAGGCCAACAAATCACTGAGCACCCATTTGATCAGTGAGTTCCAGCAGCTGCTGAGAGCCCCTTCCACGGCCACCACCAGTGGACACCAGCAAGTCTGGGCAGTGTGTGGGATGGGCGTGAGCCCCACGGGGACCCCATCCCAGCCCCGCTCCAAGGAGGACCCTCGTGGGCGCCTGCACGCACAGACGTCCCGGAAGCCCCTGCCAGCAAGCAGCATCGCTGTCCTCCAGTCTGGTTTTCATTTGAGGTCGGTGGCCTCTCGCCAAATTTATTGTAAAACATTCATTTTAATAAGTGGC
>VZRQ01006244.1:63639-77759 GCA_013397975.1 Machaerirhynchus nigripectus
TGAGAGCAGGGGGCCCCCAAGGGCACAAAAATTGTGAGAGGGTGGAAGTAGCCAATTCTGTGGCTGCAGAGTCACAGCTTGGTCACAGTCACCACCAACTCCTGTGCATTCTCTGTGGTCAAACAGCCACTGGGAAGGGGGTTCCTGGCCATCAGTCTGTGCCAGGGGTGGAGTGGGCAAAGCCCCCAGTTGTGCGTGGTACCCAGAGAGAGTGGTGGCATGGGAGGTGTGGGGGTGCTGGGGCTGGTGGGGTGCACCCATCTCCCAGCACAAAGGATGGTCAGTGGCCCTCCCTGGCTGTGCCGTGGCCCTTGACGCCCCACAGCCTCCAGCAGTAGCAAGGAGAGCTTGAAAGTGAAGGTGATGCCAACTCCTCTCCAAAGACAAGCCATGGAGGAGATGACAGCTGTGGAGAGATGCTCCAGGTTTCCTTGCTGGACCACATGTGTCTGTGCCAGCACAGTGTGACTCACTGGGAAGCTGTTGCTTGCAGCCAGCAGTGGGTGTTGCACATCCCTTGAGCATCCCTCTGCCCCATGAAAGTGAGCCTGGAACCTCAGCAGGACAGAAACCCCTCAAAATGCCCTCACCCCAACTCCTAAAGCCACACCAAACCCACCCAGGAAAATAATTCCCTGGGTTAAAACCCATGTGGGATGTGGCATGGCTCCATGGGGAGTCTCAGCTCTTGGGCTGAGACTGAGAAGCCAAAAAGCACCTCAAAGTGCAAACAGCTCTGGTGTGGACGTGTACATGGAGACTCCCGGGAGCAGCGGTGTCCTGGTGCTCATGCCACAGAGGTTTTAAGCCGTGGTTTAGCTAAGCTGGACAGGCTGAGATTCCAGCCTTGCTTGCCCAGTCCAGGCCATACTAAAAGCTCCATCAGCCGAAGAGGACCTCAATCAATAGGAGCCTTCAAGGCAAGTCATCAAACTTTGAAATTATGCAGGCAGCTCTCAGTGCTCCGCGGCAAAAGCAGCCTTTAATTCATGGGGATGCTCCTGGGGAACCAGGGAGAGGGCTCTTAAATAAGGGAGAACAAGGGGCTGCACTGCTGCCACCTTCACGGGGTGTACGGGGCTTGGATGGGCTTGGAAGGTGCTGCAGTGACAAACCCACAGCTGAGCCTTCCTCCCTGCCCTGCCCTGCCCTGCCCAAGCACCTCATACACAACCCATTGGAGGTGCTGGAGAGATCCAAAGGTGCCTCCAGACTCCACCTCGGAGCATGTCTCAATCCCAAGGAGATATTGAGCACACAGCATCCCTCTCTGCCGCCTCACTGGTGCAGGGATCATGGGGATCCATGTTTCTGGGGACCCCAAAACCAAGCACTACTCTGAGCTGGAAACCAGCAACACCTTCTGCCTTGGACATGCAGCTCATAGTGGCTCGTAATGGCATGGGAAGGAGCAGGAAGGGATGTTCTCAGCCCCCTCTATTATAGATACAGAGAGGGAAACTGAGGCACTGCAGGGTTGCAGAAGCAGAAGGGATAAAGGATAGTTACAGCAGGAACTCCATAGTTTGCTCCTTGACCTGGAGCAGACCAATCACTCAGGGAATGAAAACCCAGGAAAAAAAGGCCATAAAAAGTAAGAGTCACGTTTGGACCCCACAAAGTCACCAACAGGCCACCAGAAGTCATACTGCAGTAGCCAAGGCACCCTTGGGAGCCCCTGATCTCCCAAGGAGAGGAGGAATCTCTCCTCTGCCACCTTCACCGGAGCTGCTGGGACCGGCCCATGGGTGACAGGGACAAAAGTGCTCCAGGCTGTTGAGGCAGCACAGGAGGCTCAGCCATTGTCCCCACCACCATGGGGCCGGCTCAGGAAAGCCCAAGCCCACATCCCACCCAGCGTGGGGACACAGCCCTCAGCTCAGGCAGCGCCACAGCAGGAGGAGGAGGGAATTGGAGTGGGATAAGGAAGGAGGGAAGGAAAGAGAGGGAAGAAAAGGAGAAAAATGAGTTTTCCTGCTGCCCCAGCGGTGTGGCGATTGATCGGGTGCAGGCTGGTGTGGAGCGGTGCTGAGAGCCTCATTCCCCACCGCCGGCTCACAATTATTGGAAAAAACCCGGCGCTGCTGCTGCAGTGAAATTAGTTATTGATCTCTTGTCTGGGTGACAAGCGCGGTGCCGGGGCTGCTCTCCCACCGTCCAGCCCCGCAGCTCCTCCGCCCACCCCGCCGGGGCTCAGCCTCCCGCGGCTGCCCCCGGCTGGGTGTCCAGGAGGGGACCGGAGGTCTCAGTGCTCACCCAGACTCCAAAGCTGCTCCCCTCGGAGGTTTTGCTCACCCCACTGCACGCAAGGAAGATGTCAGTGGGAGAAAAGGGGCTCTGCCCCACGCGGGATGGGACCCCTGAGTGCTGACAGCTCCCCGCCTAAGCAAAGCTCCCCCCCGTCTCCTGGGGGATTGGGGTCAGGCTGTCCTGAGCCCTTTTCTATTTCCCGATAACCTGGCTATCGCGGAGGGAGATAAGGCAGAGGGAAATCAGGCAGCCAGAGAGCTTTTGTTGTCTGGAAAGGCTCTGCACATCCCTGGCTGCAGCTGGCCGGAGAGGCTGGACCAGCGTCGGCTGCCTGGCCCCGCAGGGACAGGGACGTGAAGGGACTGTGGTGCTGGGGCAAACGGTGTCTGCTCTTCCCAGGGGAACTTTCAAAGTTTCAATAACAAAAATCGGGTATTTATTTTCTTTTTGTGATTCCTGGCGGGAGGCAGGAACAACAGGGGACATTTCAAACAATCCTGTTTTCTTCCAAACGTAGTCACCAGAGTAACACTTTGCCCCGGGGAAAAGATGAGGTTTGGTTTCCAGAGGGTTTGTTTGGAGTCTCACCTCTGCTTTGAGTTCATCAAGGTGTTTCTTGTCACTGGCAGGGACAGGCTTGAAGCTGGCTCTTGAGTCTCATCAGTCCCTTCAGGGATGTCTGACTGTTCACAGGATTTTTTCCCACCAACACTTTGCCCCAAGAAGCAACTCCCTGAAGTGATCCCTCCCCGAGGTGTAATTAAGGTGGCTTTTGGGATGCAAGTGAAAAGCCAGATGATGGGTTTCTGAGGGACAGAGGTCGCTGTAAAACCCACGTAATTTTTGCTTGGGCTTCTGTAGGGTCCCCGTGATGGGGATGCAGCCGGCGACCCTCTGCCTGGACAGTCCCATGGGGGGTGGGTGTAAACTGGCACCTGGGGGTGTCCACAGGGAGGGCATGAGCTGGTGGCACTGGCCGTGCACAGAGCCTGCAGGCTGTGCTGCTGGCAGGGTGCCAGGAGAGGACACAGTGGGGACAGGATGGACCAGAATCTGTCCCACGAGTAGCTCCCAGGGATGGGCAGAAAGTGCCAGTGATGTGACAGGCAAGGGGGGACAGCAGCTGGAGGCCACTAAGGGACACCAAGATGGCTCATGGGATGTTCCCAAGCCCTGTGGCAGCGGGCACAGGCAGCTCTCACCTCCCGCCTCCCTCTCAGCATCCCAAGCAGGCAAGACCCTGTCTGCATGTGTGTCCCTGGGGAGGCTGAGGGATCCTGGCCCCTTTCCCAGCCCTAGACAAAAGCCTGGGAACAAAAGCCTGCGGGATGCGGGAGGCATCTCCCGGCCGGGGGGTATTTGTTTAGCCCGGGGGGAGGTGAAGAGGGGAGAGGAAACTGCATTTCAAAGTGTTTCACCCTTTGAAAACCCCTCACAGCCCCCCCCAGTGCCCTCTGCGTGGCCCTGGTATCCCTTCGAGAGGACACGGAGTCCCCTCCGGCCACCTCCGCGTCTCTGCTGGGGAGGAAATAAGAAAGAAGATGTGGAAAGGAAAAAAAAGGGAAATGCAGCCAGGAGGAGGGAGCAGATCGCTGCGGGAGCATTTCTTGGCTCAGCCCCTCTCTCGGTGGGGAAGTTGGAGCCCCAGCTCCAGGGACTGACTGCCGGGCTGAGAGTGAGCTTGAGAATTCATGTGTTTCTCCCCAGTTCTCTTCATTTGCACAATAACCCTGTTGGGTTTTGGGGGTGGGCGTTATCCTGGGGATGGATCACAGCCTGCACCTGGCCCCTTCAGAATCTACCAAAGCCCAGAGCAGAGCCCTGGGCACACAGATCTCCTTGGAGCAACTGGAGGAGGTTGGCAGAAGCCACCAGTCAAAGCCCATCCCTCGCAGACCTGCCCAAGCTTCTCCAACAAGGTGCCACCAACACAGGGAGGGCTCTGGCCATCTACAGTCGTCCTCAGGCTGCTTTTGCAGGTCCCCTCTCCATGTCCATCACCCGAAGATGGGCACATCCCTGCAGAGACAAACCCTCAGCACCTCCAGCCCTGGCTGCAACATCAGCCTGTGCCGCAGGGACACCGCACACTTGAGGTCTCAAGTTTCCTGGGGCTGTTTCGGTGTTTCACCACCTTAAAAACACCCATTTCCTCCGGGGCCAGGCAGGGAGGTGCAGCAGAAACAGCCTCTGGCATCCTCTCCTGAGAAGCAGCTTCCCAGTTTGCAACTGGGCACAGTCCCAGTGACTTACCCTCGCCCTGTCACTGCACAGGAAGGCACCAGCATGGCCCCAAACCTCCCAAACCCCAGTAAAGGTGGGGTGTGGATCCCAGCCGCTCCTGCCACCCTCCAGAGCTTAGCATTCCGCAGAGATGAAGTGGGAGAGAGGTGCAGACAACGGGGCTGAGCACATCCACCTGAGCTCTCCTGGCTCCCTGCTTCCCTCCGGCGCGCTGGCGGAAGCCGAGCCCACGCCGACAGCAGCGGCTGGGCAGATGGAAAGACCAAATGATGGCTTTGCAGGGGGCCTGGGATTTGTTTGAGCCATCGCTGTCTCAGTGAGTGACTTCGAATAACGGATACACTTGAGAAAATCGCCATCTGCTCCCGGACAATTCGCAACCAGAGGAAAAGGTGAAATAAATTCAGCGACTGTATTATCCGCCCGTCCACAGCACCGACAGCAGGGTCAGGCTTTGTGCAGTGTCCTGAGAGTGATTTCGGAATGAGAGGACGGTTTGGGATGAGCAAAGAGCAGACAACCAGAAAAGGATGGAAGAGTTGAGGGCCGGGGATGTTGCGCCCACAGCAGGGCTCTCCCGGCATCCCGGGTTTGGTGAGTTTGGCAGGAAGACAAAATCTCACCAGATTCTCTTTTTTTTTCCATCTCTGAATTTCGAGTGCCTCCTGCTTCCAGCTGGGCTGGAAATACCACAAAAACAGATGCTAAAATGCAGCACATTTCACGTTTCAAACACTGGAAGAAATCAGACATGAAAAATAAATGCAGGGGGTTGCAGTGCCGGCCCCATGGGCTGGGCTGGTGATGAGGCTGAGGGCAGTTGGAAGAGCCCCTGAACCAGCCCATGCCAGGCTCAACAGCTCAAAGATCAAACCCTTCATCCTCAGCAAAACAAACCCATTTCCAGGAGCAGATAAAAATGCCCCCTGCATTTCTGCTCGGCCATGCCTGTGAGCCCAGAACCCACACACTGCTTAGACCAAAGCAATGGGGTTTTTTAATGGTTTTTTACGCAATTAGGAGGAGGATGAATCTTGCCCCCAAAATCACAGCACTGTGCAGCAGTTCCCCTCTGGAGTAATCCCTGGTGCTTCCAACAGAACATCACTGGGGGAGAAAAACACTCAGTGCTTGGTCTTGCAGGGGCAGGAAGAAGTGGGGAAGAACAGGGCTGGATGTGACCATTTTTGGTGCCCTTTTGCTCCTGGCAAGCCCAAAGCGTGGGTGCACAACTGCCCAACACTAACACTGCCCTGCATTCCTCCTGCACCAAAGGGAGCCTGTTGCAGGGGTCATGATGGGATTTCTTCTGCCTTTTCCTCCTCGCTGGACTTTACCTGGGCATGAAGATGTGTTTGGTACGTGGGGAACACCACCCAAGCTGGCCCCACCAGCCATTGCCTTGGCCAATGCAGCCACCTCATCCCACACCAGCCCTCCCCAGTGGGGACACAGCCCATGGGGTTTGGATGGGACAGCCTGGCTCCCACCCAGCCAGCCCCTCTTCCCAGAGAGAGGCTCCTGGCCCTGCACATCCAAGATACCACGCTGGACCCATGGTGCTGCCACACGCCAGGGGAAATGAGCCAGGGAGAAACCCTCCTGAGGGGCAGCGGCTGCCGGTGCTGGTGTGGGTGTCCTGGTGTGTGGGTGCAGGGCAGAGGCCCCCGATGTATTTGCTGCCCACACGGGAGATAAAGCTCACGTTTATTGGGTGCAGGCAGGACGTGGGCATGGGTCTGCCTCAAGGAGAGAGAAAAGTGACTGTAACCCAGCCCCAGGGGCACAGCCCTGACTGGGGTGTCACAGGGAGCCCCCGGCTGGGTGAGTCACTGGGGGGACCCTGTAACAAGGTCCTGGGGAGCACTGTAGCCACACAGGGGTCCCATCCTCCAGCACAGCATCCCTGAGCACGGTGCTGCCGGCTGGCAATGGGCACGATGCTCGGGTGTGCCTTTCGCCCCGGCCCGGCTGCTGCTGTCACAGCCTGTCCCCCCTCCTCACCGTGCCTACTGGGACCGGTCCCCACCTGGATCCCAAAAGGTTTCATGCCATGAGGCACGAGCAGCTCTTGCTCGGCACGGGGAGGGAAAGCGAGTGCCTGGGAGCAGGAGCCCAGCTGGCACCCTGGGGAAGCGGAGGATGAGGGTGGGGAGGAAGCAGAGGATGAGGATGGGGAGGAAGCGGAGGATGAGGATGGGGAGGCAGGCGGGATGGCAGGGCAGACCGTGTAGCCGAGCGGCAGCAAGCGGGAGCGGGAAGGCGAGGCAGCGCGAACGAGGGAGAGGGAGCAGAAATCTGTTGCCCAGGCTGTGCGCTTCGCTGTCAGCCGGCTCTGATTAACGGGCTGCCTTCCAGCTCCGCGCCGGCTGCGTTCCTGGCAGGAGCGGAGCCCCCCGGCTTCCTGCCGTAGGAGTGGCTCGCTGAAAGGTTACATTTGCACAATGTGCCGCTGGAAAAGCGGTGCCAGAGGTTGCAGGCGGGGGAGCCGGGCGAGCGGGCGAGCAGGCAGCTCCGCTCCGCTCCGCTCTGCCTGTGTAATGGAAAAAACCCTCTGGGGACGCGCAGGAAAATATCAACTTACGCTCCCCCAGCACGGGAAAGCTGGGCCCGGCCGGCCGTGGATGGGGGAACGAGAGCACGGGATGGGGCGATGGTGGTGAGCACCCCCAGAGCCTCAGCGCTGCTCCGGATCAGCCCCAAGGCGGGGCAAAGCAGGGCTCTGCCCAGCACCCCCAGCGCCGTGGGCTGTGGGGCAGTGAACTCCTCCTTCGGGATGCTCCCCAGAAAGGCTTTGCACCTGCCATCATCAGGATCTCTCGTCTCTGCTGCTTGGTGGGGAAAGCTGAGGCTGTTGAGGGGAAATGTTCGAATCTGGCAAGGAAGAATTTCCTCCGATGGAGGCTCAGTCCGCACTGCTGTGATTTATGGGGCTTGGCACAGCCACGGCTACAATCCACACACACACGCACATGTCTCATCCCCAGCTTTCTCAGCCCTTCTACCCCATAACTTTTGGTCTGGGAATATTATTTTGGTGTCTGGAAAGTCCAGCTCAGATTGCTGAGCCCACCATAGCTGCTGTCTGCTCTACAGCATACCCTAAAAACTCTGCTCACCTCCTCCATCATCCCTCTTGCACCAAAACAAATGCTCCTGAGCAGCTCAGCACCCTCCAGGGCAAAGCCCTTCGTCGCTCCCTGCACAAGTCTTCCTTTCACCTTCTCATTTCTTCATTGCATCTCAACCTGGTCACCTTTCTGCCCCGCAGCCACGGAGGAGGGGTCAGGGCAGCAGGGGCAGCACCCACCCTCACCCCAGGGTGCTGAAGCCAGCTCGCTCTGTCTTGCAGGAGCCGACATTTTCCTTTCTGTCTCCCTTGTTTCCTTGGTTTCAAGCTTTTTCTTCCTCATTGAGCCCCTAATTAAAAAAAACTCGGGAGGAATCCCAGATTCCGGGCACTCGGAGCAGGGCTGCAGCTGCCCCTGCAGGCTCTCCCTCCTTGGGTGTGGGACCCATGGTCATGCCCTGACTCCTTGGGTTTTGCCCCAAAGCTTTTAAATACCCAGACTCCAAACCCCACCAGGTGCCCCTGCTCAACACAGCCCAGCCGGGTCCCCACCATGCTGGGGTGTGAGTCCTCCCCCTCCGCTGTCCCTGGCTTCCCTCTGTGTTTTCATTAGGATTTGGAGATAAGCTTCCAAATAAAGGCAGTGTTTTTAACCACTTTGCCTTATCAGCCGGCATCCAACAGCATTCCCCATCCACAGAGCGAGGCTTGGAAGACACTCTAGGGAAAAAAGGGACCCCAAACATGCAGACCTCTCCTTCTCCCAACCCCACAGACTGCGCTGTGGCTCCGGAGGGCACCAGTGGTTTTGGGAAACTATTTCTAGTACTGGCCCCTGCTCGGGGACAGCAGCGTTAATGCAACCACACGCATGAACACAACCCAAGGACCAGCTCAGCACACCTGGATTTTATTCCTGGTTCTGCCACTGGCCCGAGGATGACCTTCAGCCAGTCGTTTCCTTCCCTGTGCCTGCGTTTCCGCTTGCTCTCCCTCTCTCAGCCCTTCCTAAGCCCAGCAACGCTCTGCCCCAGCCCGAGGAGACTCCATCTGAGTTCACAACATCCCCCCCAAAAAGGTGAGAAAACAGCAGCAGCTCTGAGCATCCCTGGGTCTTACATCCTCCAAGTGCTCACCAGAGCCCCCCTCACTGAGCCCCCTCCCCACTGGGCCGTCCCAGGGCTCATTTTTCCAGTGTGTGTGCAAAGGCCTGAATAGAGGAACCAGCTGCCAGCAGCTTCCAGCCCCCAAAAGCTGCCCTGGGGAAAATCAGCGCCTCACAGGAGCCTTGCCCTGGGGGTGTCCCCTGGGATAGGGCTGAAGATGGGTCTCACTCTCTTCCTCTAAGTATTGGGGACCACTGGGGGGAGAAGTCTTCCAAGGAGAAGCAGAGGGGAGTAACACCAATGATGGCAACAAACTCACTCCCTTTTAGCACCCAGCTGCTTGGAGGCAGCCAGCCAACCCAAATGCCCCAGATAAGCCCTACTGTGGTTGTCCAAAGAGCCACCACACCACAGAGGGTCCCCCTTAGGGCTCAGCCCCATTAGAGACCCATTACTGGCAGCGCAGGAGCACTTCTACCTGGCTGGCATGGAGGAACACAAATATAGGCCATCCTACCCCTCACTGGCAGGATCTCGGTGCACTGGAGGCAGAGGCTACCATGGGAGGCCAGCAGGGAAGGAAGGAGGTGATCCCTAAGACCCTGGGCACAGCATCCCACTCACACCACAGCCCTGCTGGGCCCTCCTTGCACAGAAGAAGGTGTTGGGAGTTGGCTGGGAGGGCAGCATGGGGGGCACGCACCCCTCCCATCCTGGGGGAGGAGGGTGATGGTGCAGTCTGGCAGCACCCACCTCCACAGCAAATCCAGCCCTGGGAGCATGGCAGGAACCTGGGACTGGGAATGGCGGGGGAAAACGTGGCCCGTGATAAATGCCTCCAGTGCAGAGGGGATCCCAGAAACCTCCACTGCAGGCCCCGTTGCCAGAGCATGCAAAGAATCCCAATGCCAAAGCACAGCCAAGAGACCGAGCTCTTTGGGGGATTGAATCTGGCCACAGCACTAAGCATGGTGGCCTTTGGGGACAAGCATGTCACACTGGGAGCTGCTGAGTGCTCTCACCTCCATCCTGCACTCGCTGCCTTTCATGAGTCAGAGCCCATCTTGAGGATAAGGTTGTTTCCTGCCCTTTTCCCAAACAAGGTCCCCAACCATACCAAAACCCCTTGAGTCCACAGAGCCCTCGCTTGTGGACAGCAGAGAGCTGGTGGATTGCATGGGGCTGGCGTTCTTCCTCCTTTCCAGCTGTTAAATTGCATTACAGACAGTTAAAAATACATCACATACTTTCCTAATGTGACTTTTCCGTGGTAAGCAGCAGCACGGCTGGAGGTGAGATGCTGGAGGTCGCAGGAGAGCTGCTCACTTGTGTCCATGGATGGACAAATTTGGGTCCCAAAGAAGGTGATTGTGTGGCCCCGTGGCAGATTTGACCTCAGCAGACTGACCCAGTGTGCTCACTGTCTCTTGCCTCAGTTTCCCCACTTATGGTCCATTGTCTGAAATAAGACCTCACATGAACTAAAACTTGACAGGGTTTGTTGGGCTTTATAGAAAACGGGTCTTTTGCACAGGGATCAGAGGTTAATAGAAGTCCAGGGTTGAGGTGGAAATGATCTGTTAATACGTTATAGCAGAAAAGCCTAATTCCTGAGCGTGACTGGAACTGACCACATGGAATCCCGTGGAAATGCCAGAGGGACGTGGCCCAGCCAGAGCCCGCAGCAGGCGCGGGGCAGCGCCGGGGCAGCTGAGCTCAGCCTGAGGCAGGAGCATTGCTGTGAGCCATGTGTGAGCTGGGATCAGTCTCCCCTTCCAGCAGCACAGCAAGCTCTGCTGAGGTCTTGAGTGGGTGGAGAAAAACCTCTTTGGCTTGCTAGAGCACTTGAAGGAACAACCTGTGTCCCCAAGGATGGGCTCCCTTGCAGCCAGAGACACCTGTGGTGTGGGGAAGGCAAGAAGAGAGCAAAGGTGATCCCCTTGGATCCAGGTCCTGCCCCCTTTGCCCTGACCAGGCCTCGTGTGACCCAGACCAGCCCTGAGAGCACCTCCTCAACCCCTCGCAGGACGGATATCACAGTCCCAGAGAGGAGCCCAGCACCCCAAAACAGCTGGGACACCCTGGACCCCAGCAAGGGGCTGGGATGGGGAGGAGAACCTATGAAAGGGTGAGGAAAGAGTTAAACCCCCAGCACTGCCAGCCCCCCCTCCTGCTTCTCTGCTAACTTTGGGAGGAAGGGAATAGCATAAAGGTAAGAGTGGAGGAAGGAGAGAGGAGACAGATGAGAGAAGGAGCGAGGGAGAGGGGGAGCGGGAGAGAGGAACAGACGGCAGAGAGGGAGAGCGTGGGGGGGAAGATGCTGACGCTTCTCCTCCATCTCGGCGAGAGGCAGATAGAGGGGAACAAGGGGGGAAAAAAAAGAAGGCAAAGACCAAGGGAACATGGGAGAGGGAGAAGGAAGGAGCCGGAGCGAGGGAGCATGTGTGAAAGTCGCAGTGAGAGAAGGGGCCTCTTTGATTCCCCGTGCCTCATACCAGACAGTGTCTAGACTGCAGCAATTATTGTCAGCTCAGAACACCCAGGCATTGCCATTTCAGCTGAAAGGGAGCTTAACAAAGAGCGAGGGAGAAAAAAAATACCCTGCTGGCGGTGAGCTGGGCTCCCTCCAGCACAAGGGGCTCTTCGGAGGGTCCTCCATCGCCCGCATCCCCCGCGAGCCCCAGCCCCAGGTGCTCCCACAGCAGTGGCTGTGGAGGAGGCCACGGGCACAAGCAATTCCTGACCTGGCCCTGGGTCTTTGGCTGGTTTTGGGGTGCAGTTGCTGTATTCAACTCTCCCTGCCAGCCCAGGTTGTGGGGCTAGGGGCACAGTGGGCAGGGCTGGGGGGAAAGGGCCCCCTGGGGAGGCCGGGGTGAACCAGTGGAGGGGCAGTTCCCCAGCAGGCAGCATTTGGCCATGAGTGCCCATGGAGCTGCTCCCCAGGCCAACAGTAGACGGTCAGATGGACACCTTGGTCTCACCCCAGAGTCCAGGGGATGCACACACCTCCTCCAGGCAGTGGGGATGTCAGTCCTAGAGCTGGGCACCCCAATGTATGCTGGCTGCTCCTGCAGCTCCTCAGCTCCTTTGGGTCTCAGGAAATCAGGGGAGGCCACTCATGCAAATTCACAGGAATAAAAATCATCCCTTCTGTCCTCTCCTCCATCCTGCCTCCCCACCAACACGAGAGGAGTTACCCTTTCCCCTCTCAAGCCCTTTGCCCTCTGAGGCGCTTTTGTGCTCTCTGCAGGTCTGGGATGTGGCTGGGACTCCCAGGAGGGAATTAACACCCAGAACTGGCTGTGAGTCAGGAATTCCTGCCTCCCGCTGGAAACACCCGCCACGTGCCCCCATGCCCCCCCCAGCTCTGTGGTGACAGCCAGCTCCAAATACCTCAGAGGGGAAGAGGTGAGGAGAATCTGAGTGCCCTGTCTCAATCACTTCCATGGGTTTGGGGGTGGTGATGATCCCACTCAGCTGTCCACGGGGCTGCCCTGCAGATGAGCCCCTCTGGAAGTATCCCCAGCTCCAGGGCTGTGCCACCCATCTTCAAAATTTGGGTGCACAGAGCAGTGTGGCCAAGCGACCTTCTCCACTGCAGGATGGCACTGGGGACCGTCCCTGCAGAGGCTCATGGCCCGTCTGCTGGGAAAGGCGGCCGATCCCTCCAGATACCGGAGCACAGCTCTGGTTTAATTAGCACTTTTAATGCTTGGAAAGGAGGCGCCAGGGAATACCCAGCAGGTTGGACATGATTTCCTCACCAGCAATCCAGCTTGGCAACAGGCAAGCTCCCCAGCTTCAGCTTGCTCAGCTGGGATGGGGTGACTTTGCCCTGGGGTCTAAAGCATGGCAAATACCCTTGGTGAGCCCCACTTGGGCCCCTCGGTGCAGGGACACCTCTGTCAGAAGGCATTTTTGTAGCAAACCCCAGCAGTCAGCATGCTCTGCCAGCGTGGGTTGTACTTTCAGCAATGCGTGACCCCAAACTGGCTCAACTCAGCTGTTTGTCCTTGTCCCTCTCTGCCTTTGAGGAACAATATCCATTTTCTGGCCAGGTCTGGTCATGTCTGTTAAATCAAGGACTTTTTCTCCCCTGGGTACAGAGCACTGATGTTGCTGTGTGGATAAAATGAGCCTCGTTCAGGATCTGGCCGCGGTGGCAGATCAGGGGAGATGACAGCACAAGTCCCACATAGGGCCAGGATGGCAAAACCTACCTGGGGAGGGACTTGTCCCCTTGTTCCCTTGGCTGGCCATGGTGTGTCTGTGGAGATGATGCCATTTCCCAGTGCAGGGTCAGGGGAGGGGAGTGCCAGCTCTGCCCATTGCTCACATGTCCCATCGCAGCGGTGCCCTCAGCTCCCAATGCCGTGGTGCTCAGCTCCCTCATGGGCTTCTGCATCTCAGGGATGGGGTGTCCAGCTCCAGCAAAGCCCCACAGCCAGGGCTGGTAACGCTCCAGCCATGGAGGACACTGAGCTTCCAACACGTGTGGGTGCTGCAGTGAAACAAATACGTGATATGAGCAGTGGCAGGTCTTCCCCTTGTGAGCTTGGGCTTTGTTTGACCTTCACAAGGAGCTTTCGGCCAGCCCACCCTGACCCAGAGCTGGACCATGAGGAGCCCAGGCCTGACTTGTGGGCTTGGGGGAGTGTTCTCCCAAAGACCTGGAGACTGCAGGGCTTCAGAAGTATTGCCCCAGGAGTAGACACAGCCATGAAATGCACCCCAGGACGGCCGCTGGGCTGCCACTGAGGCCCTTCTGCAGGTCTCCGATGCCAGAGTTCTGCTGAAGCCTAGAAAGGCAATGCAAAGAAAAAGACCTTGCCTTCTCCTCCATGATACCTCCAGTGTCCCTCCCTCGGGCAGCCTGAGCCTTGCAGAGCAATTTGGGGAGCCCCAGCTCCCCAGAGAGACCCTACAAGACCCAGCCCTGCAGAGAGATGCAGGGTCCCACCAGCAGCCCACGAAGTCACCAACACGTGCCCAGAGTAAGGGCCCCACAGGGTCCCCTGCATGCCCCCAGCTGTCTGAAATGGCCACAGTTCCCAGCAGCAGGGAGAGGAGGGATCCGGGAAGCCACAGCCGCCGGTGTACGTGCCGTGCTGTGTGTGAGCGGCTGGGTGGGAGGGGAACCGGCCGCATCCTGCTCCCCAGGACGGCCCCGGGCACCGCCGTGCCGGCCTCCAGAGGCCGGAGGCGAAGGCACAGGGCAGCCTGACTTTTCTGGCCGCAGCAGGGACACCATCAGCTGGACTTGGCACGGCTCTGCCAAGTCCCGTCCTGTCCTGAGCACCGGGCCAGGGCCAGGGCGGTGCGGGGAGGCACATGGGCAGCTTTGGCACCCCTGTGCCACACCACGACCCTCGCTCGCCTTCCCGCTCTCCATCCCTCCCCTCTGCAAAGCTGTCTGCAAATGCCAACTGCCTGTTTTCCAGTTCCTCCAG